>JAUCMU010000151.1:13480443-13503563 GCA_032275025.1 Enteromius treurensis
ACACCGTGAACACACACCCGGAGCAGTGGGCAGCCAGTGCTGCAGCGCCCGGGGAGCAGTTGGGGGAACGGTGCCTTACTCAAGGGTCTCACCTCAGTCATGGTATTGAGGGTGGAGAAAGTGCTGGATATTCACTCCCACCACCCACAATCCCTGCCGGACCTGGGACTCGAACCTACGACCTTTGGGTTACAAGCCCAACTCCCTATCCATTAGGCCACGACTGCCCCCAAAAGTTAGGCACGATTGACATTTTAATTAAATTTATACGCCCCGCTATGGAAATGGGCTTTGTTCTCTGATAACAACCTGCTGGCTGTGCATTATCCCTTACTTATGACTTTATTATTATCAAACCCTTGTGCTTATTAAGAAAAAAATGGTTACAATATAAACAGTATCCTCACCCAGGTCTCAAACATGTCTTCTGCCCTGAGCTTTCTTAGAGTTGGTCTGTGGAGGTAAATAAGTTAGATATCATCAGTATAAATTTGCCACTAGTATCAAATATATGTCTATCCAGCCTTTAGAATATCGCTAGCTTAGCTTTTGCTGATTACCTCCTGTGTTCGGATATGAAGGCCACCAGCTCTTCCTCTGAGTGTGGTTTGTTTGGAATAGTGACTGGTTCCTCCATGAAGGGCTCATAAAAGTCCACCTCATTCATCTTCAGAGTCAGCTCTTTTGCAATCTAAAACACAATAAAAGCAACACATGCTATCTGTAGAGAATTCTCCACTCCCCAAAGGAAAGTAATAGCACAATGATAGCCTATTCTCAACATAAAACAGAGTATGAAATAACACAATACTCACAGATTTCTCAAAGGTGGCAAAAAATTTGATAAAAGGCTGAAATTGTTCAGCTGCTTCTTGGAAAGCAAGATAATCTGAGGAAAACAGAGAGAATTAGAAAATAAAGCTAGCATTCATTTGTTTATTTATTAAAAGGCAACATAATCAAAAGTTGTACATTTCTTTTTGATTATAACTGGAAACTATATTTTTGACAGTGTTGCCAATCAGAATGGAGACTTGAAATAAATGACCTTTAAATGTCACCTTTAACTTGAAAGAGTAGTAGCCTACAAAGCTCAAGAGGTTTCATTGTGCATTTTAAACATAACTGCAATGTACAGACAGTTAAAAATGAATGTGTTAACATTTATGCATGGTATTATTTTCTTGCATACTATGAGGCATGTATTTAGTGCAGATATCAGATAACCACAGCTGTAACTGGTCCTTATAGTCTATGCACACATACTTACGTTCAGAGTCAGGACTCTTGAAGAAACCAATTAGTTTGATTTCTTCTTCCATGCGGTCAAAAGCTTGCAACTCCAAAGCATTGTCAAGGATCTCAACCGGATCTTCCAACAGCTAACGCATGAGGGAGAGATGGAGGTAGAAAGTTAAAATGGCATATAAAAGCACTACAACACATTAGATATCTAGATTTATGATAAATACAGATTATTTACATCCAGAAGGAATTCCACAAGAGTGTCTGCAGCGAGCAGGCCATCAAACTCAATCACACGGTCCTCCTTAAAGACATAAACACTGCCTTCCTCATGCAGACCTACCAAAGAAACAAATTGACATTCATTACTGCAACCTAAATACAAGCATATAGTCTACTGTACAGTGTATCATCTACAGAGATATACAGAGATATAACTGTCAAATGTTTATTTAATTTTGGCAATTTAATTTTATATGAATTTCACTGCTTTGTCTACATATGTGTATAAACATTTCAATGATGATTCTCCTTCACATATCGCACCTACAGACTATAAAACAATCACACTCAGGGTTTTTACTTCACCTAATTTCTTGGCAACCTTTGCATCTTTTTGGGAGTCAACCATTCCAAAGCCAATATCCTTTTCCTCCAAGACTTGAGCAGCTAACTGGAAAAACAAATCATGGTCAGTACTGTAACAGATGTTATGTAGCATATAACCTAAGTAAATACGTATATGTATGTTAGTTTTAGTACATGGAGTACTGCTCAGTCATACTGGCATTGTTGTCTAGATAGAGAACTGGGGAGCCATGAATTTACAGTTAAGGAGGCCACACTTATGTAATCATTTTAGAAGTGTTCTCTTTCCATAAATACCCACAGTGTTCTGCTTTCATCATGATGTGAGTAGTATAAATGGCTGAATTTTAAAAGCCAGTCCTCTAGGACCAGTTTCCCAAGCTCACATTCAAAAGCTATTAGGTGCACTGAACATGAAGTGGCTGATTAACATGGTGACTGATGATGTCCACTTTTTAATCCAGATAAATGCTTAAGTGAAAAAGAGATGTGAAGATAGACATGTCGGTCAGCTGCAGCCTTTGGGCCTCTCGCTGCTATGATATTAATAAATACAAAAAATGTATTTGAATATTACTTTACATTTTTGTTTGTTGTGACATTTCCTACTTATTTCATGCTTTGAAACTTAATTAAAAAAAAATTAAAAAACACTTTTTTAATCATGTTAGCGTTAGAGTACTGCACATCTATAGGCAATTCCATGTTGCAAACAACACTCTCTGAAGTATTTTCTCTTACACCATTCACTCTTGTCTTGTCTTGTCTTACCTCTAGCACTAATTCAGTCATTTGTAACTGTTTCTGCAGCTCTTTTGCAGTTGGCGGAGGAGCATGGTAGAACAGGCACAGCATGTCATATTTCTTCAGGGCTTTGCGGTAGTTCTTCTCATTTATGTCCAGGACACGGTCTTTGCCATCATAACGTGGAAATTCAAGGCCTTTCTCAGCACCAGCTAGGGTAGAGAGGCCCAGAGAGGCAAGCAGTAGGATCCAGGTGGTCTGCATTATCTATACTGACTTAAGACCTTGCCAGAAAGAAATTGTGGCTCTTCATGCAGCTCCACAAAGTTTAAGATTGCTCTGGTCTAGAAGTGTCAGAAATAGGAATATAAGTCACGAGTTTATAACAAAAATAATAAACTACAGGCCTTCTTCCACTGTTCTTTCCGAGGTTTTGCGTACCCTTCTTCAGCTTTCTTCAGGCAAACCCTTGACTCTCTGCCTTCTCTCCTAACCACAGACAAAGAGTGGTTGGTGGATTGTGCTGGTAATAGGATGGGAGAGAGCAGGCAGGATACCTTACATAGCAGTGTTCCTCTGACCCTTTTTTAGGAGCCCAGTTGTTTCAGAGCTAAAAATACTCTAGTTGGACAGCAAAGGGACAAGAGCACTATGGAAGAGTGATTAGGCTTCAGCTAATGACATTTGATGCTGAGAAGCGAAAGGAGTGATATGAAGACTTCTCTGCAACATAAGACAGATGTAAGCAAGAGCAAATTAACTCTTTCCTGTATTGTCATGTGTGCGAGATGGGAAACACAAGTCATTGTGTAAATTAGTACTGTACTGTAACCAGACACCTGTGCATGTCTTTGTGTTTGAGATTTTTTTTTGGTATGTCCTTCTATGTGTGCACAAGTTAAGCTGACAACGTACATGTGCTATTATAATTGGTGATTGGTGTTTTGGGCTTTGCAAAGACGGTTGCACAAAAAGTCGCCATAAGTCTTAACTGGAATCCCTATTGGTGGCAGGAACCCTCAAATACTGAAACTGAATGTTCTCTTCAAACATATTTAAGTAATATTTGTTTTATTTACAACAACAAAAAATCAGTTATTAGAACTAAATGCTCCTCTGAAAACTGAAAGAGCAACCATTGCACTTTTAAGCATTATGCTTATTTTTTTCCATTCATTTTGAATGAATGAATGCACACTGACAAAATTATGTAATTAATCAAATAATGCATACAGGCTCCTATAAATATTCTTTTGTCTCCAGTCCTCTCACTTGTTACTTTTAAATCCCATATTATAACTAAACTTTTGAAGTCTGTTTGACTTTCAATAGAGTTTGTTGAAACAGAAATGACACCAGCAATGCTCATGCCCAAATAAGGACCAGCTGTCTCAGGGATTCCTGTCTAATTGATTTAGACACAACATTCCTAAAAAGTCTCTTTCTCATACAGTTACAATGTCTTAAAAGTATACTTACAACACAAAAATGGATCTTAAATCACGGCTAACATGTGTTATACAAATCGTTCATGTTAAATGATGCAAACTATTTTAAATCCTTTTTTAACTTATTTTAGAGCTGTATCATGTCCATATAGTAGGGTCAAGGTTCATTGGATGTCAGACAGATAACAAAACACTGCAAGTATGCCTTAGTCTGGGAAGATCAGGCTTGCTCTTTGTACTAATGGAAGGTAATGCTTCCTTCTCTTGGTCTTAACTGTGTTTAGCATTGACAGTAACATTACAGGCATCACAGTTAGCAGATGACATTGCAAATGTTTTTCTCAGTAGGCCGTTGGTTTAGGCTACGGTGGAACTTTGTGTTAATTCTCAAGGATTTTGGTCATGATGTTTGTGATTTCCTGTACAGATAGAGGCTTGTAGATTTAGCCAATCAGCCATCACAATGTAAACAGAAAGAAAACACTGGAGAGAGAACTTGTTTATAGGTTTCTTTATTTCAATATTTGTCTCAACTGAAGTTGCTAGCTAATAACCACTAGATGGCATGAGTGTCCCATGTCAGACCTAATTCCAGTAAATCATATCAAAGCTCCATTGAATACAGTTCCACTTTTATATAGTTTAGGGTGAGAAGGAAGGAAGGAATGAAACACCCGACTTAAGTTTACTACTGTACATTCATGAATTCTAATTTCCAGCCTCTTATGGTTCCTTTTAATTCCTTTTAGTTCCATCTTTAGATTTGAAGTCTGCATATAGTGGAACAATATAGCCACTCAGAAATTGCAGTTCGACCCAATTTTCTCTCAAAATCCTCCACAGGTTCTGCATTTCTCAAAGCAACATTTAGCCTAGCTGAATCCTAAATGAAACACAGCTTTGGACACATACTAAATGAACCCTGAGTGTTTTCTGTGTTGACATTTGAAGTAATTTAGCATACCTCACAAGCACGGACACATAGTTTGATTCAAGTTTTTTTCTTAAAGTGTCCTCGTTACTGGCAACACTGAACTTACAACCTCTCAATCTCTTTACGTAATGGCCATCATTTCTCTCCTAGTTCTTTTAGGTCCAGAAAGTAATACTTTATAATTTACATATAATTCTGAATCAGATCTGAATGACAAATTACTGCATATTAGTTTGGTAACACTTTATAATAAGGTTCATTAGTTAGCATAGTTAACATCATTAGTAAACATGATCTAAAGGGATGAATAGTAATTCTACACCATTTATTAATCTTAGTTAATGTTCATTTTAGCATTTACTGCTGCATTATTAAAATCACAAGTTGTGTTTGTTAACGTTAGTTAATGCACTGTGAAATAACATGAATAAGCATTGAACAACTTTATTTTCATTCATTAATTAACATGAACAAAATAACAAATAGTGTACTAAATGCATTGGTTACTTAATGTTTGTTTGTGTTACTTAATACATTAATCAGTGTTAATGAATGACACCTTATTGTACAGTATTACCATTATTTTATGTACTATTTAAGCAGGTTAATGAATGAGTTTGGACAGACAGGTTATCGCTTTGAGTTACAAAATAAAGCCTGTTTCTGCAGATACATGTTTTATTTTTTCTTTCCTGCAGGATTTGATGTTGTTCATTTAAGGCATACTCAAGGACAAAGTGAAAGAGTTGAGAAATGGAATAAGAGAGAGAAATGAAGGGGAAAGGTGATGGAAATATTTGACTTTCCACTGGAACAGGAAATTTTAAATGCTGAAGAATACAAGTAAGCAAGGTCGGATGTGTCTCTGGATCAGTTCCACATTTCTCACAGTTCTCCCGTTTCTCTCATTTAAAACAAAGTTTCAAGAGAGTTTATTTGCATTTCACGCAAAGGGTTTTGAAGTGAACCAAAATGAAGGCAAATGAAATGACACACTGAATTATTGTAACAACACTATATGATGTTCAGAAAGCACTGCTACTGATTAGAATCAAAAGGACATTTTAAAACGTTACACAATAAAGTGGCCTGAAGGTTGAGGGGTATAAAATAACAGTTAATGGAGCAGAAAAACAGCATCCTGAGCTTGTGCCAAATGTCTCCAAACCTACTGCTGCAGAGTTCAACACAAACCAGCTAATTGAGCTCTTCAGGGTTACTTGAAAATCAAACAGGTGTGCTCAAGTGTGGCTGGAGACTTTTTTTTTTTTAGGATATGTGTTTTTCTTTGGTTATTTATTTATTCATTTTGATGTGGGGGCTCGATCACATGTAGGCACACACCTTGTGTACTCACAACAGTTGTGAGTACAACACATAATACACATTTCAAAAACAATGCTTCTCTGCAAGTAACTGCTTCAGCCACTAGGGCCAAAACATTGGGAGGGGAAAATTGCATTGTGTAGTATATTGTGCATTGTGTAGTATAGTAACAATCTAAGTATATTGTAACAGAAAAGCTGCATTGAGAATACATTACTATTCATGAAAGTTAGATTGTTATAAATGACAGTTAATTTTTAAGCCAAGTCATTTGCATGTTTGCCTGAGAACCTCATCTAACTATACACTGGTTTTAGTGGAGCTGTTAAATATCCTGCTTGTAGTCTCCTCAGAATCCCTGAACCACATATATGTTATGCACTAATATTATCACTTCTAAAAATCGGTCAGAAATATGTTTTTAGATTGCATAACTCTACACTTTATATTTACTTTTAGAAGTATCTTTAATACAGTACATTATGTTTCACTATAATCAGTGTAGAATAATTAAAATGTACATTTAGTCATTTAGCAGACACTTTTATCCAGTCACCTACAGTGAATCAATCAAAATTAACCAAAGAGCAATAATATGCAAGTGCTATTGCAAGTCTCAGTTAGCCTATAAGCCATAAGCCCAGTAAGGATTATATAATAAATAAAATTTAAAAAAGGATTAGAGAACGTTAGTGTTAGAGATCTTTATATATATATATATATATATATATATAATCAAATAGATAAAACATTAGAATTAGAATTAAAATTGAGAGTGCTAGAGTTTGAAGATCAAATAAAGATGGAAGAGATGTTTTGTAGCTGTTTCTTGAATCTATTTTGGAGGACACAGATCTTAAAAAGGACAGGTAATGATTAGAATCAAAGGGGCAATTTAATACGTTACACAATAAATTGACCTGAGGGGTGTGGAGCAATGTAACCTTCCAAGGTACTGAAGCAGAAAAACAGCAGCATGAGAAGAACTTATGGTAATGACTGGTCATGGGCTGAACATCATCAGTTAAGCAAGCAGCAAGAACAGATGATACATCTTTATAATGTCAATTTAAATAGTAATTTTAGTAATGTTCAGAAGTTAAATGTGTTCTGTACCCTGTGCCAAACTGGTTTGGTCCTCAGATGACCCCAGACCTAAAGCCTCTTGATTAACCCAGCATCTGTAAATATTTCTCTTTTCCATTCAGATGCCATTTTCTGGAATGATTGCATTAGTTGAAGAATCTCCAGCACAGCGGAGCCGCTTAACCGGCCATCTATATTGAATTTTGGGAATGTGTGGCATCCGTGTTTGTTTTGCTGTGGGTTGTGGTGGAGAACAGTATGATTCATCATATGAGATACTGAACAATGCTGTTTTCCATGTGTCTCTGCCCTGGTGTGTGATTGCTAGTGACAGGTTTACATTACTGCATGACCTAAGGCTTGACAGAGATGTTGTTTTTGAGGGATTGTTCACATCGTATGATTCAGTTAACTACATTGTATTATAACCACAAGCACGATTTCAACACTGGGGATAATTGTCATTTAATGGATAAATATTTAATAGATAGCTGAGCAATAGACAAAAACAAAACAGTTTCTACAAAACATTTAACCAGCATCCAAACTAACTGTGTTGAATATTTTGTATCTGCAAAATAGCAAATTTACAACAGTTAAGAGCTACAAAAAGTCATAATATGACAATATTTACATACATATAGGTCTAGTTAATACATTTTTTGCATTATTTCATTGAAGTGTGTGTGTCTTCCTCCTCCTTTAACTGTGTATGTGTGTTATGTAATTTTGTCAAAAATAAAATTATATTTTAATTAAAAAAAAAATTATTTTAGGGTTACAAATGTTGTAAAATATAGTACACCCTTCAAATTCTTGAAGATACAAGAATGACATGCTTGAAAATGTTCTTATAATACATAAAAGGCATGCTATTATGTAAGAGTTATTTTCATAATCAAATGCTTGAGTTTTGAATTTGAATTTTATGGTGAAACATACTTTATTGTAGTGGTCGTAATATTTTTTTATTAGCAAATAAAATGAATTCCACAATAATATGATGTTGTCCAAACCCAGTTGGAGAAAACTGTAGTTTTTATTATTATTATTTAATTGGAATGTCAATAGCTTTGGTAACTTCTAAAAACAATGATCTGTAAAAGAACACAGAGACATAGTCTAATGGTAGTTTTTTCCCACAAGTACAACTTTAAGATATGATTTCTGAATTACAGTTACAATAACCCTTGCTTGCAACTTATTTGCATGTGAAGTGTATTTATTTGTATTCTGCTATAAGTGCAATTCTCACAGCTATGGCTTTTAGTTGTTGAAGCAGTCTGTCCAGATGTGAACATCTTTAATATGTTGAATCAGATTCATTGTTTTTCATTGTTGCTCTCCGACTGCAACAATGAACAAAGAGCAGCCCACTGCACTGTTTTGCCAGTACTTTTCCACTGTCTGTATAGCAGCACCAGCCTCAGGAGGAAATAGAGATTGAAAAAGAGATCATAGTAACATTAACCAAACATATGAGCAAATAAACGGGTAGTTTTATCTATATCTGATCAGATATATGTTAGGCTAAGTAGCGCCGAAAACTGCATGTTGCACTGCATTAGTTCTCATCATTCTCAAATCCAAGTTTTATTGTTTCTACTCAAAGATAAGTAGCTCAAACCAGATGGATTGGGATTAGTTTAGACAAGGTTATACCTTCGATTACAAATGATGAATCTTCCATACAGGTGATATGCCAAGCCGCGGGATGTACAGCATCGACTTGGTTTGAAGAGCTTGCAGCTTTTAGATTGTGATTGTCATATATTTTGAACGTTGCCAAAACAGATCCCTGGAACATTTTTCTGTTTGTTATCTTTCTCAGAAACATCAAATACAGTATTGACACACCCTATCAACCTGCAGGGCTTTCCCTAACAAAGGTGCAAGGTGGAGGTTGGCTCAAAACAATTATTCACCTACGCATTTTCATCTTCAAGAAAGTTTTCCACTAGGTCACCTCAATTCCTAACATGCATCTAAATGCAAATGAAATGGAAGCTGTCAGTGGAAAATTACTGACCAGAAAGACTGCCATGATCTGAAGAGAGAGAGAGAGAGAGAGAGAGAGAGAGAGAGAGAGAGAGCACTGTGAAAATGTATCCTGCAGAATTGACTAGCAATGCAAAATCTGATTTTTTCTTTTATATTCTTTTAAAGGCTAATTTAAATTTATGTAGACCCCTAGTTCTGCTGATGTAACTACTAAGTGAGTTTATGCTGCTAACATGCAGTGTATATGTTATAGACATGGTTGATTCTGTGTATAGGAGCGCTTGTCTTCCTATTTCAGATGGATTCCAGTATTTATGCAGAATATTCATTTAGGGGAGATAACAGCAGGACTAAATAACTTTATGCAGTTTTGATGGCAGTGTTAAAGCAATATTACATTACTACAAGAAGGGATGATTATCTCCAATAGACGCTACAGAGCCATGAATGACTGATAAACAAGACTGTAGAACTGTCATTTTGAAATGCAGAGGTGTTTGGAATATGACATTAATTAAAGAAGCAAGTAATTAAACAACCTGCAAGTAAATGGCATAATATATCAGATTTAATGTCACAATTAACCATTTGTCCATTTCAAATGAATTATTTTTATTCCTTCGCAACATTTTATAATAAAGTAGCAAATGTACAATGTACAAATCATTTTTTTATTTCATTATTAAGATCTTTTTAGCTCATGGAACTCATTACAATGAATCGATAAAGCAACACAAGACAACATAAGAAATGCACACAGTCTAAACTAAATGACACATAAAATGTTTGAAATCCAAACACCATTCAATGACATGATTCAATGAAAACTGAAAACAAATAAACATGAAACCCTTTTGTTGTTCTGAAAGTCCATGTACCTCAGAGAGTAATGTTGAATGAAATAACGTAACAGTCGATAAGAATTCACATTATCAAAATAAAAACAAGACAAACATATAAGTGCCTTTAAAAAAGACAGAACCCAATCATCATTTCACTATTAAATGAATGTATAAATATTCAAAAAGTTGGTTTGGAAATCTGTGGTGTATCCAAAACCAAAACCAAATTCCACACCCCTAAGCAAGAAGTAGTATGGCATTGCCAGAAAAAAGGACTTCTATGCGTACAAGTGTCCAATGTGTGCTAATACGATGTTCTGTTGGAGCGTAAGTCTACTTATCACTTATTTTTTTAAGGAGATCACGTTAGGTTTGAATGACGAGAACAATGCATTGGACTCAGTTAGGTCTCAGATAATCACATTTCCCAACCTTTGTAAATTTCTTTACAACTTAAGTAGTGATGTGCAGTTTCCCTCTGAGATCAAACATTAATCTATGAAAAGAAATACAAGATGAACTGATAGCTTCAAAATAGGAATCACTTCAGTAACGTTTACAAGGACCACAAGAGTACAAAAACCAAAAGGTTCATTTGGGGACAATAAATATAAAAGAACAAAACGTCTATTGAATGTTTTCTTTTTATTCATGTACCTCTTTTACAAAGAGATTATCTGCACAAAAACGGATTTAAACATATTAAGGCGACTTACATCGATTTATTTTATAATGTAAAAAAAAAAAAGTACTTTAAAAAAATAAGTTACATCTGTCTAGAAAACTCCTCACATCTTATTTTCACTAAGGCTATCCAGCAGTTCCCCTTTCTCTGAACAAATAGTGCATTCAACAGCAGATCAACAACAGGCAATGCCTGTTACTGCAGCCACAATCACATTCTTCTCCTAGAAGAACAAGATACTATTTTGCGCAGCAATCAAAATTGGACATCCTTGATGTTTTGGGATATCGTTATATCAGTAATGATATCAGTTATTAACACGACAGTGTTCCCCAGCTATAGTCTTTCCTGTGGTGTTTTTGTCATGCATTTTTGTATTCATGTATTTAATTGTCATGTAGTGACATCTATATAACCATTCTGTGCATTTTATAGTACAGTTGTGTTGTAGTGATAACATCTTTTTTTCACATTAAGTATTATATTTACAAGCAATGTCTTCACGGCTTTGCACAAACGCTCGGCAAAACAGGCATTTTGGTGTCTTTGTTCAGTGAAAGTTACTTGAAATACAAAGTAATGCAAGAACAAAAAACACAGCAAATTACATCCAGTACAGTTACAATGTACACGAACGGACCTAAATGCTCATTTGTATTTGGGAATGTACATTAGGTTTAATCAGACAGGACAACAACTTGGAGATATCCATTTAAATAAAAACATTGACATCATGATAAATTCCCCTCCTTTTCTCACTATAAATTTTTCATTTTCACAATTTCTATATCACATTAAAACACTATTCCAGTTACACCGGTGACAAATTTACAAGTGAGGCCAAGTTTTAGGAAATTGGCAGTCCTAGGATTGTGGGTATGCAAAATACAACTGCCTTAGACATACTTATTTCGTACTTATACGAGTGGTCTGATTCAATGACTAGATTAAAAAAACTGACCTCATTTCGGTTTGGAGGAGTGGAGGAGGTAAAACTCTCCAAGGAATGAAAATAGTTTATCCTACGTTACCTTAGTTTAACCAAGTATAAAAAAAAAAAGCTACAGTTTCGGTAATCCATTTGGTTGTCAACATATCACAAAGAACAGCTGAATATTTTAAGGAGGTGTGACAGAACCAAGAAAGAAGGAATAAATAAGTTCTATCAGTTCGATTCAAACTGCTTAAAGTCCGTCTAAAAAGAAAAATAAACCACACTGTAAATATTACAGACCCTATATGGCTTGTAGTAACAAATAGTCCATATAAATGTGCTGTCCTTTACACTGCGAGATCAGCATATTACAAGGAGAAGTACACAAACATGAAAACACCCAGTGAACAAACGAATACCAGGCCTAAGTTAAGTAAGAGCTTGATCTTAGGAGGTTCATGAAGCATTTCACGAACAGCTGCTTCATCATCTTCCGCCACTTTGGTTTCGACAACAGATCTTTTCTCTTTGTTACAACAAATCCAGTCAAACACTTGCAGGCAGCTCTCTTCATCACATTCTCTTTGATTCTTCTGTTTTACAAGATTTGCATGACCCTTGGAATACAGCTCCATCGGTGTGGATGCCTCTGTGCTGGGGGTCATTGGATCTTGGTCACAAGGGGAGGGCATAAGGAGTTTCATGTCAGCCCCGTCAAGACATCTCTCATTCTGGACGTCTTCAGGAACATCTTTCTTGAGAACACCATTGCTACTGCCGTTGGCGAGTTTGTACTTCTCTCGTTCACTTACAGGAAGGCGCTTAAGTTCTTTCAAGCCCCAGATTGTGGTGCGCTTGATCTTGTCCTCTTCTGGTGGAGATGTGCATAGACTGACACACACAGCCACCACCCCGCAGATCCAAAACAGCCCGGCAGCAATGTACATGTAGTGGACATCTGTGATGAAAGCCGGGCGTTCATCCGGCTGGTCACATTTTGGCTCACGATATATGAACCCAAGGAAGAGACGGGCAGTGCCTAATACGAACCCAGTCATGCCTCCCCAAAATGCGCCAGTCTCATTGCAACGCTTCCAGAAGACTCCAAGTAGAAAGAGGGCAGCAATGGGTGGAGTGAGGTATCCTGCCATTTCCTGGATGTGCAGGTACATCTGGCCACCTTGCATCTCAATAATCACAGGCACCCAAGCTATGCTGATAGTCACCATAATGATCACAAAAAACCTGCCGACGATCACCAGCTCACGAGAGGAGGCACATACGCGCAGCATTTTATAAATGTCCAGTGTAAAGATGGTGCTAGCGCTGTTAAAAATTGAGTCTAGGTCACTCATGAGGGCAGCAATCATCACCGCCATCATCAACCCTCTGAGACCCACCGGCATCACGGACATGACCAGCCGAGGGTAGGCGATGTTCGAACAGCCGGCCTGACTGCCACACACAGCCATGCAGTGCTCTGGGCTGATGCATGCCAGCTCATCTGGGAACAATATTCGTGAGATCATTCCTGGAATAACAATGATGAACATGGGAAGGATCTTCAGCATTCCTGCCATAAGCGTGGAGCCTTTGGCATGGGCGATATTCTTAGCGGCTAACACTCTCTGGACTATGACCTGGTCCGCACACCAGTACCAAATAGATGAGGGAGTTTGACCCAAAATGAAGCCTGGCCAAGGGATGTCCTCATCAAGCGGTCCTCGTAGGAGCTTGAGGGAATCTGGCTTGGGGTGGATTCGGCAGGAGTTTGTGTACTGGAAGGTGAAGTTGTTGTTAGCCAGGATGGCTGTGACATTAGGGATCGCCTCCATATATTTTTCCCGCACCCCTTCCAAACCGCCGACCTTGACCAGGCTGATGATGGTGAGGGTTAACGCACCGCCAATCATGAGCACGGCCTGTAGAGTGTCTGTGTAGATCACAGCAGCCAGTCCACCGGTTACTGTCAGCAAGGCTGTCATAGAGATGAGCAAGATGATCGACAGGTAGAGGTTCCAGCCAAGAGACTCCTGGATGAAAAGAGCTCCTGCGTACAAGTCCACAGAGAGTTTAGTAAAGATGTAGAGCAGAAGTGAGAGGGCTGCAAAGTAAATCTTTAACCGCTTGCCCCCATAGCGCTTGGAGAGGTACTCTGGCATGGTGTAAACACCAGAGTAGATGTAGACTGGGATGAACACCCAACCGAGCAGCTGCAGAAGCAGGAGGGCATTGAACTCCCAGGCGCCCACTGCAAAGCCACTAGCTGCCCCAGAACCAGCAAGTCCAATGAAATGCTCGCTGCCGATGTTGCTGACAAACAGCGAAGCACCGATCACCACCCAATTCATAGATCGACCTGCCAGGAAGTAGCCACTGACAGTGCTACGGTTGGCCTTCCACATGGTGAGCAGGCCAATTACAAGCACGAGCACAAAATAAAGCCCAACGATTGCAATATCCACCGCCTCCATCGCCGGTCTTGTTTTTAACATGTTTAAATCACTCTCACAGTTCAAAATGCAATTGTCTACAAAAAAAATGTGGGTAAAGATGCGAGCAAAAGCTCATAAAATCTCCTATTCATTTGGTTTGCTGTCTTTCTAAAAGGAAACGGAAGCATCCGTCGTCTGTCAGATGAATTTCTATGTTGTTTGGTTTGGATTTGATTGGTTATCCAACGGTGCTCTCATGAAGCACAAGAGTTATTTTGGCGAGGATCTCTCTGGCTTCTGGTCTAGAAATGGCAAGAGTTTACATTCCTGCAAGACAGCAAACACAGAAAGAAAGAGAGAGAAACAGGGCATGCATTAGATCAGGTGTGGATCAAAATACAAAGCTGATGAAAGATTTTCCCCACCCCTTTCATTATTCATTACTAGGGATGTTCAATTTCACCGTTTAACCATTAACTGACCGATATGAATTTTGACCAATTAATACAACCAGTTAAACGGTTTAAAAGGTCCTTTTATTTATTTCAGTATTTTACCTACTCAGTCTATATAAAATTGTGTTTTATTGGCCACATTCACACAGCAGCAGAACACAGTTGTTGAGTCCTAATACAGGGAGTGACAACCGCGTTCTGTAACGGAACTCGCCTGGAAATGTTCAGAACTAACAACCGCGTTCTCGAAGCACACGCGCTGTGTGAACGGAACAGATCCATCATTCAATGCTGAAGAGAGCCGCTCTGCTGGACCAACGCACATCTACCGGGTGTTTTTATGTGTGTTTTGGGTAACTTATAGTGATGGAGAAATGAGCTGCGTGTCATCAGAAAGTTTTATTAGATCTCGTCAGTTTTCTACCGTTAGCGATTCAAATGCTCCGCTCTCCGCGCAAAGCTGCTGTTGGTTAATGAAGGTTTGATGACAGGAGTCCAATCAGGGCGCGAGTTCTTTGATGTCAGAAAGTGACTTTTATGGACGTTGCCATCTTCTACATTAATTGGGTCACTGTTGCTAACTTTTTTCTTTCCTTTTCTTGATCCATTATTTGTGTAAAATAGCTATAGGTTTCTTGTATAGGCCTATTTATCATTTATAATGTTTTTTCTCAGGTCGCAAAAGTGCTGCAGGCGTATGATATGAAATAGATAAGATCACGTAAATATGTACAATGATTCCACAGAAAACAAATATTACTATTTCAACGTTAATAATCGGTGAACGAGCGTCAGTTGTCGGTTACGAGAAATAACCGAAATGAGCATCCCTATTCATTACCCATCGACTATAAATCACCACAAAAAAGGCATTTTAATAAAGATTTTATTTGTAACCTTCTTGTAGTTGTTTTTCTGAACATATACAATATACAAAGATTCACAAAGGCAGAAAAAATTATTAATTGTGCATTCTCATTCTTAACATCTATTTTTTCCACAGTATTTTAAAATATTACGAGAGGCAAAGTTAAACACTGTTAAATACAAGCTTCAGCAAATGTCAAAATGAATTTAACTGCACATTATAATGTGATACTGCTGATTAGTTTATTTAGATATCTTAACGTCTTTAATTTTCTGACAGTGTTGTCACATCATTGTCTCCAATCACTACTTTACTTTAATGCTTGCATTAATTGGGCATACGCAAATGTGTCGCATCACTTCCCAATCCACTGCTCTGCCATCTGAAAACTATACCAGCACAGACTTTAGGCACTAATTCCTTGTAAATCATAGGGCAGATTATTGCATAACACTATACTGGTTGTTTCTAACCACTAGCTTAAGATTCCTTCTAACAGCAAGCTAAAGGTCAGATTGCAACTGCCCTGACAGCTATAGTTTTGTCACATTAATGTTGAGGTTTAAAGCAGGAAATGCGAAACAAAGATTTTAAAGTAATCAATGGTAACACACACTACCAGATGCTTATGCCGATAGGCTAAAAAAATATTCAAGGAATGTCAATAAGCAATGACTACTGCCACCTGTTGATATCACTGTGAAACTGTGACTAAATGAAGATATATATGACTTATGTATGTGATGCGGTCAGAACAATGCCAACTCTGTTCCTCTTATTTTACAGCCCAACACAGGGAGCCAACCCTCACCAAACAAAAACCCTTATCACCAGTCTAGGTTAAATCCACACAATGAGAGAAAAAAGGAAATAATTCACATTCCTCTTTTCTTTTCATGGCCCAAGCTTTTATAAACCAGGTGATGTTCTGTCTGCGCTTCAGTAAGTTTTCACAAATATAGATTTTCAGACATATGCGTTAAGATGCAGTACAGGTCTAGAATTACTGTATTTAATGATGATTACACCCATACCCCTTATCAAGGTTTTATCTATGTATCAAAGCACACCACCATAACACCATGATTCTGTAATTGTATAACAAGACCTGTGCTGATGTTATCAGGTTGCATTTACTCATCAGCGTTGCTATAAATTTTGCATAACTGACAACACATCACAAATGACAAACCATTAAATCAATCCAATAAACAGCTAGGTTTTAAAGGGACAATTATGTCGTAATTTACTGACCTCATGTCACTCCCAACCCCGTATGACCTTCTTTTTCAAGTTGAACATAAAATCAGATGTTATTCAGAATGACAGTTTTGGTAACCATTGGGTTTAGGGATGTCAATGATTTATCAATGATCGATTAATTGTCGATAAGAGATGTAATCGATTAAAGCTATCAAGGGCGATTAATCGGATACAGCAAGTTATTTTGTATTGAAATGTAATAACAAGTCATGTTTCATTGTCATGTTTGTAGGCACTTCACTTTGACAGGGCTGCCGACGCAAACAGCACAGATGTATTCATTCCTAAAACTTGTTCATTCATTCCTACGACATTTTAATTTGTGGCTACTGACCATATTTCATTAACATTTCCCTAGAAAACCCACAATTTAACTTCAATGTGGTAACAATTTAAATGATATTAACGAATCATTAATTTTGAATTCCCCGTGTTTACTACATTTTGTGAAAACAATGATTAAAAATATTACAACAAAATAAACTTGCCAATCTAAAGAGTGAGACAAGTTTAATGATCCTGCGCTCTCTGAATTTTATCAAATGATCACAATCACATCTATTTGTTTTAATATCCTTCTACAAGCCTTTTATTTAAACTAAAAACCCCTTTCATTCGGGTGAGGAAGCTGGCATTTGGAGAGCTATTTGCACATGCCGTTGGCTATATGACCCTGCAATAGATGCCCAGATGCATTTTGCAGTATTAAAGTATTAAATGATTAATTGATCGCTAATATAAACGACGATCGACTGTGGAAATTATCGAAAATAGAAAACAATGCAAGTTTGTAACAAATATTCTACCTAACATCTACAAAAAAAAAAAAAAAAAGTGTTAAAATGGGACTAAATGAAGGCCATTTTCATTTTTGAATGAACCATTAGATACCTTTAAATCTAACAACATCCAGCCAGACTGGATTAATCTCCTTATGGATTCCGTGGTTGGCCAAGAAAAAAAAAGGAGAGACTTCACGTGGGAGGAGAAAAATTTCCACTTGCAGCCAACTTACTACAAGCATAAACGTGCTTTAGTAATCAGTGGCAAAAGACTTTTGACAGATAACTTAAAAATAAATAGTAATAAAACTTAAAAAAGGATGGGTGAGTAAATGTACCATATTTCCAAAATAAAAATCAAAGATCTCTTGCACTGGTTATAGACACTCATGTCGCGTTAGGAAATGTGTCGATTAATTCTGAGTGTAATTATGAGACAGTGAGTGACAGAACAAGCCACTGCGTCTCCTGCGACATTTCTAGAAGCACAGCTGAGCGGAAACAACGATTCTTTACGGCGTAATGTTTTAGTTTCGACCAAGACAGTAATTATTTACTCACCCTAACCTGTACGTCCTTCTTCATCTATCACAATTCATTTAAAAAAACAAAAAAAAAAAACAAATAACAAATGTTATTGGTATTGGTCAATGGTTGCCAAGCTGTCACGCCTCCTTTTTTTATTAATTTAAAATTACCTAAGTTATTCATTTAATTCAAGACGTAGTCTGCGTCATGCCTTTTGAAAAATTGGATTTAAAAATATAAAAAGTATACCGATTATCCATCTTGCAGATATTTACTCCTAAATTATTAAATAAAAAGAAAATGGCGCATATAAAACGTAGGCTGCAACAAACAGTCTCTTTACAAGTCCATGTCTGCACGGCTGATTTTAGTTATCTTCAAAATTCCTGTTTGATGAATACAATAGTTACCCTTGAGATACAACTTACCATTTTCACGATAACGTTACAGTCTCGAGAGACAGAACTGGGCGCGCGTGCCAGTAGGAAGAAGAAATGTGATCATCCACATCCACAATCTCTGACAGCTTCAACGCGGAGTAATGTAGAATATGTTCGTTGTCAGAAGAGGTCTTTAAAAGTTCAGAAATGTAAGATTTCATTCCTACAGAATGAATGGTTCCCCAAACGCGCCTTTTATAAACGTCCATCCACTGTAATCTTCCGCTGTAAACGCCCTTGTGTGTAACAGTGACGTGGCCAGAGACGGAAACCACGCCCACTACATAATTATCATAAGAGAGTCCTTTTGTTTCATGACTTTATCATCCCTTAATTAACATTGGAAACTACTAGAAATCGCCTTTTTAATCACGATCAAACCTCCAGGACTGAAGGAGAAACGGTCTGTGGAGAGGCTAAATCTAAGCCTCTTAGGTATTGCAGGCAAAAGAACAATCCGGAACTGCACCAGTGGGGTGGTTTAACATTCATTAAGAATCTTATTTACTGTTTGGTTACCTAAGTTTTACTGTATGCATAATATATTTCATTCATCATTGCAATAAATTACAGCTTTTCTATCAGTAGCAGTTAACTAAGAAATAAATAGTCTTGCCCTGCCCGCCCACACGTAAAAGCTGAGGTAAAACATAAATTAACACAATTAATCATTGCTTATGGTTTAGCTTTTATCAAGATCTGGGTGAAAGGATCAAGATCATTTTGTAACATGATGTTATATTCAGCTGACCTACTTGCTCGTGGGGTGAGATCAGGGTGAGATGCATTTGTCCTCACACAAAATAAACAGATGAGAAAGTGCAGTGCAATTAAGATGCAGAACGTAAGATAAAGGCGTTATTCCGAATCATCTGAGGTGAGGTAATGTCATTTATGAATGACGGTACATACATCTTTTTAGACACATACATTTAGACACCAGATAAATTCCTGCGGTCAGTAACCTTGACCATTCTCCAATAAAAGACTAGAGATTATGAACTGTGATCTTTAATCACGTTTAAAAGCTTTCTATAATGCCAGTATATCAGGTCTGGTAAATTTAAATGTAATTAATTTTGGACTGGCCACCTGATTTAAGATGAACGCTAGGCTACCTACAGTTATGTACATTATATAGATCAGTGGTTAAGACGCACATTTAACACGTTTCTAATTTTTTTAAGCTTTTTATAATAATAAATAAATAATAATAATATTTGGACGTTAGATGAATACATCTCTAAAACGAATTATTTGTTAAGTATCCGGTGATTTTTAAATTTTATTTTATTTTTTTAGTATCCGGTGAATTCACGGAGTAATTTTCCTCTGAAATGACTAACCACATTTCCCACAATTCATTAGCGCAGCTCTTGCGTATTTCTTCCTAGGCTTGCGCGCATGCGCGGTGCTTTTGACCTACACAGTCGCAGGAGAAAATGGCTGCGCTTGGAGTGGGGCTGCAGGTATGACATTCTGAGAAACCTTGGTGTTTGTATGAAATAGCACGAGCTGTTTGGCTTTGTGTAGTTAAATATAATAATTTTTTTGTAAAATCTAATTATTTTTTTCTAGTTGAATCAAGACGCTTTTTCTGATAGCGAAACTAGGCCTTGACAGGCAGTGCCTTTTCCGCAACATGTACGATACAATCATTCAAACCGTGTGCTCTTGTAAAAGCCGACTAATTTAATAATGCCCATTGACGTCTCGATCTTGAGTTTGTTCGCTGTATAGATTTACTTAAAGTTACTTGTTTTACGAGTTTAGCTTTATATTTATGACCTGGTTGTGTCATTGAGAGTCTGTTATATTTGTTTAAAAAATTGTAGGTTATTCAGTTTATGAGAATTTTGCCAGGCAACGTTAAAGTTTAAGCATTTTTACCACTTTAATGTAAAAAATCTTGCGTAATATCACTTGTGTTTGTTTGCAGGTTTTATTGTATTTGTTATATTTGTGGGGTTTTTTTTATATTGTTTTGCCATGAAAATGGCCATGACAATGACATGGCCTTAGAACAGTAATAGTATATACTTAGGTATTTTTTTTCTTCGTAGGTGCGCCAGTTCAGCACCTCTGTGATCCGACCAGTAGCTAAACTTGTCAAGGTAAGAAAAATCACCTATGCCATTAAATAAAGTAACGTTTTTATAGTAACAGGAGAAAGTACAAATGTTAGCCCACAATTTTTTAAATCAATTATACAGGAGGTCCATGTTAGTACTTTTTTTAACTACTAACTATAGTGTTTTGGTGTAATGCACTGTGAGTTTGTTTTGTGTAACGTTAATAGAATTAAATCTGATAACACCATATACTATGCAGTAATGCCAAAGCAGTCACATATATATTTAATCACTTAGCAGATGCTTTCATCCAAAGAGACTTTGGATGACAATAGAAAGCAATCGAAATCAACAAAATAATATCAAGATTATAAATATGCTAGGCTGTATTCTTACCATAGTATGTTTCTTCAGCCCCCTATCCAGGTCTATGGAGTGGAGGGACGTTATGCTACTGCCCTGTTCTCTGCAGCCAGTAAGCAGAAGAGCCTTGATAAGGTCGAACAGGAACTTGGACGAGTGTCTGTGAGTTACACTTTGGGTTTTGCGTCTCTTTGTTTCTGCTTGTCTTCTATAATCCTCCAATCAATTCATGCTTTCTTTTACATCTTTCTTGTTCCCACGTACTAGAGCCTGATTAAGGATCCTAAGATGTCAAGCATCGTGATGAATCCTCATGTGAAGCGCAGTCTCAAACAGAAGACTTTGGTTGATGCTTTGAGCAAGGCAAAACTCTCCCCCATCACCATCAACCTCATCAGTGAGCCATTATTTTCACTATCACCCAGGCTGATTCAGTGAGAACTATGATGTGAAGTAAATGTATAAGTAGAGCCCAAGTTTACACGCATTGAGTGAAGAGTGTGTAGGGGAGTGACTGGAATTAAAGAAAAAAATGTAATGCACAATAGTTGCATTCAGACAATTACATTACGTTACTTATGAACATTTACAATTATTTTTGTTAATAGATGTCCTAGCAGAAAATGGCCGCTTGACCTTGACCACTGATGTCATCACAGCCTTTGGCAAAATGATGAGTGCCCACAGAGGAGAGGTCACATGCTCAGTCACCACCGCTCATGTAAGCTATGTATATGTTTATGCACAAATACATAAATCTGCGCATTCGCATGTCACTATCAATACTAAAGTAAATGTTTTGTATTACAATTCTTTTTTGTTCATAAGTTTTAAATTAAACATTTGTGTCTCTGAACAGCCTCTGGATGAAGCTAATCTTGCAGAGCTGAAGGTGGCACTGAATGGTTTCCTGACAAAGGGAGAGACCATCAAACTTGAGACCAAGGTAGGAGAGCTTGTTCCAGAGTGTGGGCTTCATTGTATTCTAAATTTGTTTTTAGGTCAGCCTGATGTTTTGATTTTGTTCTCTAAAATTTCTGATGCATCATAGTGGAGAAAGAGTACCAAAAGTGTCCATGCTCACTGAGTTTAATCAGGCAAAACCTTTTTAAAATGACCATGTCTTTTTCATATGCTTTGTCTTGTTTGCTTATCCTTGTTTTGTCATTGGCTCATCCTTGTGAAACTGAATACCACAAACAATTAAATTTTATCTAAAGCATTTCTAAATTTATTGTAATGTAATTACAAATGTTTCATGTGTGTTTCTCTTCCCCATAGTCTGATCCCTCTATCCTTGGGGGCATGATCGTGAGCATTGGTGATAAGTATGTGGACATGTCTACCAAGACAAAGATCCAGAAGCTCACCAAGCTGATCAGGGAGACCTAAGTCCTGTGGACTGACCAGATCTAATCAAATCAAGATTCAGGAGGTGTAGAAAGAACAACCTCTCTCTGCTATTGTGTAGTTGAATGAACTTGTCCACTTGTGTTCAAAATAAATATTATGTAACATTTAAACTTGTGTTGTTGGTTTTTTTTATACTTTAAAAAGTTATGCTCTAATTGTTGTGAAAAAAATTTGAAGGTAAAACACTAAAGATTGTTTTTTTTAATTGACAATCTTAAATTAGACACTACTTTTATTGGGTCCTTTTTCGGTTTTATTTTCACACATTTAATTGCTCTACCTTTTACCTGCTATTTTGGTCTCTAAAAATATTTTATTATGTAGGTTTCAAGATTACCCACTGACTTCACTTTAGGAATTGTTGGTAATTTGTCTGGGTTTTCAAATATTTATTTCATTATTAAAATAGTTTTTTTTTTCTTAACAGACATGTCTTAAGTTGTAGAGATATATGTGCGTAGATGCACTGGCTTGGAAACATCTAATCCTCAACCTCTGTCAGAAGGTGGATAGCCAATAACTCACGACAGTTTCCGTTCCGAATCATGGATTTATTATAGTCAATTCTATTGCTGTTTGTTGAACATTGACGTATTGTGTGGTTTCTGAAATAAATAACAATAAATAAATGAAAAGATCCAAACAACATAACTGTTTGTGAATTATAT
>JAUCMU010000151.1:13503663-13524701 GCA_032275025.1 Enteromius treurensis
CAAGCCTACATATTACCCGACAATGTATATAGATGTAAACTTACATTTTCAAGAACGCACACACATCAAAACAAACTATGCTCAGTCTCTATGCAGCTGCAAAATGTTCCGTGGACTGAACTTGTCTGGGCATGTCCTGACTCCGCCCACATGTGATGTCATGGAGTACTTCAAATTAAAAGGTTAAACAGGGAGTTTTATACATAAGTTATGAATTATTTAGTTAGAATAGCTTTCGTTGTCAAATCAACTAAATTTTGGTCAATATTTAGATCTTATGATAAACACAAGGGGGCGCCAGGAACTCAAAATTTGTACATGAAATTTTAATGCGGGTGCTAAAGTGGAAATCATTTAGAGGAGCTGTTTATGTCTCTCCTTTCCCCAAATGTTGAATATTCCTGTCATGTCTAACACGTTTTAACCACAGAAAAAAAGAGTGAAAGCCTTTGTGTGTTATCTTCAAATACATTTGAACTCAAACAGTACACAGGACAAGAGCTGCTTTGCATAACCACCTAAAAATAAAGGGCCACCTATTGAGCTGTACTATTCAGTATCCGGATAGTCATTTTTTTAAAGGAGCTAAACAGTTTTGTTACTAAGAACTTAATTTATAACTCAAATCAAGGCCAGTGTTTGCTGTTGGCCTGCAGAAAAAGGGAAAACTATTTTTAGGGTTGTTTCTGTAGATTGTCTCAGTTGGTCAACTTGTGTTATATTTCTCATATACCCTACTATGCTATGAAATGTTATTTAAAAAAAAAATTACCCTCACAACAGATGCATTTGGAAAAAAAAATAGCCTACTATACTAGCTATTTAATGTTATTGAAAAAAAAATGTTCATGCCCCCTAAGTGACAACTTATGCACATTGTTTGATTAAAAATTGTAACAGATTAAAATATAGTGAAATTTTATCTAATTGACAGCCTCTCTGTTCCTCTATACATGTTTTCAGTGTATGTTAATTCAGCTACATCTCTTATTGTACGTCATTTATGGTGTGTAAAGAGGCCTTGGTAAACTATGCTTCATAATCTGTCATGCGTTGTTATCACTAATGCACTGACGGTCAGCCGCCTCAAAATGTGACAGCTTGGTGCAAGAAAAGTAAACAGATGACATCCTGGAAGATACCAACGATTGTGGGGAAGCTTGCATAGAATGCAGCTGTCCAATAAATACAGTGTTTTCTCCCATGACTAAAACGGGAACCAGGTTCAATATTATTACAAATAACGAGTCTTTATTTAAACGAACTCAATTTAATTTAGGCATGTTATAAAGGTGTATAATACTGTATGTCACCGACACACCCCCGTGTCATCGCCGATTGGTTCGTCCCCCTCCGCCCATCAGGAAGTGTACACAAATGAACTGTTTGGTGGAAATCAGCTGAGCGATTCAATTCTTGCTGGCTAGTGGTTTGAATATTGATATGAATATTAATATGGCGTATCTGCCCTCTCTTGCGCTCGCTTTGTATTGTTTTTAAACGCTCGATTTATCTGAAATCGTGAGGTTATTTGGCACGAGACGCTGTGATCTGTCGACCATCCTGTTTTGCTGCAGTGAGTGAGTCATTCAGTTCTCACAATAACATCTGACATGCTGTAATGAATGTTTTAACGGACAGTTTATTGTAAATGTTGTCCAGTAGTATTTCTGTAATCAAAATTGTAGTTCAAAAAGAAGATTTATATGTAATGATGGATGCTGCATATGATTGTCCCAGCATTAGGTGAAGCAAAAATGTGTTTTATTTCATTTTATAATTTTTATTTAAACCCTCCATTCAACCCTCCATCATAATGCCACACGCTTTCCATTGCATTCCATTCCATGTGGGTTGAATGCTTTTTGAATATGCTTATGTTTAATATAATGTTGTGCGGTAGCCATGAAGTCACTGGATGCAACAAGGACAGATTCGAGTTACATAACAGGTCTCTGTATGTTGTGTTGCTTCACTGTTGCTTGAATGAAACTGTTGCTAAAATATTGTGAAAGGAGTTCAAAAAAGGCAAACCCCTTCTTCATAAATTAAGGAGTAGGTATTTATTACATGCACATATAGCCTATATCCATTTGCTGTTCATTTCTCTTCCTCCCAGTGCACTGTTTCACTGGTATGCTGCTAAGAGGAGCACGATTAATGACCAGATCAATAGACCAATATCATTCTGTGCAACTTTGCTCCATAAATATATGGCCTAGGGAAAGCTGGTTGTGTTTATGCTTTGTAGATTGGCTCACAAATCAATCCTTTAGGTGGAGACAATATGCGGTGCGGGGCAGGGGTGGGGTGGCTTCTCTCTCCTCACCTACCACCAGTGTGCAGCATCCACTTGGATGATGCGACGGCTGCCACAGGGCAACGGCGCCAGTGGGCTCACCACACACCAGCTTCAGGTGGAGAGGAGAGAGAGAGATACAGCCAATCAATGGATGGGGATTATTGGGAGACCATAATGGGGGCCAGTGGGAATTTGAACAGGACACCGGGGTCACACCCATACTCTTTACGATGAGTGTCCTGGGATTTTTAATGACCACAGAGAGTCAGGACCTCGGTGTAACGACTCTATTGACAGTATAGTGTCCCCGTCACTATAGTGGGGCATTAAGACCCACACAGACCACAAGGTGAGCACCCCTGCTGGCCTCACTAACACCTCTACCAACAGCAACCTAGTTTTCCCAGGAGGTCTCCCATCCAGGTACTGACAAGGCTCAACCCTGCTTAGCTTCAGTGGGCAACCAGGCTTGGGCTGCAGGGTGATAATTACTGTAAATAGGCGATTTTACATGACATTTACTATAACATTAACAAGTTTGGGGTCAGTAAGATTTTTTATTTATTTTTTATTAACCTTATAAACTTATTCAAAAAAAATAAACACATTCAGTTGTATCAGTAAAGCGATTTATAATGTTACAAAAGATTTCTATTGTAAATAAACACTGTTCTTTTGAACTTTTTTTTCATCAGAGAATTCCAAAAAATATATTATCAGCCTGTATGTAAGAAACTGTATGGTAATAATAATGCTGTACGCTCTCAAGGTACAAGAGCTGTCACTAGGGCACTACCTTTTAAAAAGTTCACTTTTATACTTCAGGTACCTTCTTTAAGGCACTAGTAAGCACCCTTAGTTACAAAGATTTACCTTTTGAAAAGGAACCGCCCCACTAACAACTTCTGTACCTTTATATTCTGAAATTATCGTGTAGTTTTAAAAACATAAATAACAACCATCATCATTTTAAAGGTTTGTTATTGCTTCTTTGCAGCCTTTAAATGAGCTGCTGTTATAATGACCATAATCTGATGGTGACATTAAGAACATAAGCCAGGATAATTGTGAGTGTTTGTGTTTGCTATATTGGCTTTGTGCCACAGAATCTCTTTGATGTGTGAATTATGTGCAGGAACTGAAATTAGTGCTTGAAATTCAGCAGCTTACTAATTGAACTTTAATGAGTCTAAATCCATCATGGGAGTTGTCCTGGACATTTTTTGTGTGGTAATAATAGAAAGCATAAAATGTATTATGAAGAGTAATATCACACATGATCGTTTGGTTGGGTTTGTGTTTAACAGGCACGTGTTTTGGGGCTTGCTTCTCTCTGATAAATCCTCTGTAAATCTCTAGATGCACATTTGATGCTTACAGCATCAGATTGAACAGATGTAAGTGACACAGTGTGTGTGTTTGTATGCGTGTATGTGTGTGTGTTCTCAGGGCTTTATCACCGGAGAGCTAACAGATGTCACCATATCTAATGAGAGACCATAATCTGTCTTATACTGTCTGTTGTTTTTGGTGTGTAGTTATCGGTAATGTCTGTTTATGAGCGGGCCAACACAGAAAAAAGCAGATGTGTTTTCAGCAATTATTTTGTCAACATGTGATTTGATTGATACTGGTTATGTTCAGAGTCATTGCTCTGCAATATCTACCAGTTTGACTCATTGAGTCTGATTTGCAGATTTCTGAAATATGATTGTATTGACAGTGCAATCAGCCAATAATGCACTGACCCCTCTCATGTGATTTGTTGCCTGTATTTTGCTGTTATATTAGAACTCCTGTGAGAACAATGAGCTCAAGGGAGGCAAAAGATACGCTGTGTCCCTCTGTAATCTACCGATGTCTCTGTTTTCACAGTATTATTGTAGAAAAATGAGTGGATTATATGCTGCTTGTTTAGATTTTTTTATCATTTATTTATCATTCAGTTTTTTTCAGGAAGCAGGAAGCAATTCTTTTGCTCTTTACCTTAATACAAAAAAATCAGAAAAAAACAATTTCACAAAAATATCAATCAGCTAAATAACAGTTTTCAACTGTGGTAATAACAAGAAATGTTTAGTGAGCAGCTTATCAGCATATTTAGAATGATTTCGGAAGGATCGTATGAATTATGAAGTGTGCGGTAATGGCTGCTGATACCATGAAACGATTGAATTAGAAACTGTATTTTAAAACAGTTCACAGTGACTGTTTGTATTTTATTTTAATCATACATATAGTCTTGGTGAACAATGAAGGCTTACTGACCCCAAACTTTTAAACAGCAGTGTAAATTGTCTTAGGCATGTGCTTACAACAATATACTCCTTGCCATAGTGTCATGTTATAGGCTTGGTATACACTTGGCTTACACAGAGTCGTCCATTTATTGTGGCATGATTTGGTTTAGCATCATTTAAATAGTACACCATCACAATGAAAAGCTGCTCTCTTCATGTTTTTAGGATTTGAGAACTCTGTTTAACGGAGTTGCTACATTACTCTCCTTACTCTGTGATTAACTCTAAATAGTGTATGTCTCGGTTCTCTCTGTCTTATACCCGTTTATTGGGCATGAGGTTAAAATCATAAGTCTGATTGCTTAGAAAAGTAATAGCACACTTCGCCTTTACAAGCCACAAATGATTTGCTGTATAATTCATGCATGCAGCACACAGTTTACTACTTAAGTTTAGTAGTTTGTTCAAACTCATACTTGGCCTAGCATGCACCACTGTAGCCATTCACCCTTTGTTCATTTCTATTTAGGAATAGTTGTTTGTCATTAATAGGATTTCACCCTACTTTGTAATGCAATTGTTTCTTTGAGCAATCAAGAGTTGTGATGCAGGATTTCTTCTTTTTTGTTTCATAGACAGATGCTAAGCATGCTGAGACGGGCCTGAGGCATGATGGATCCTGAGGAAGCCGAGCTTCAGAATGACTACCGTTATCGCAGTTATGCAGCTGTCATTGAGAAGGCGCTGCGGAACTTTGAATCATCTAGTGAATGGGCCGATCTCATCTCCTCGCTAGGAAAACTCAACAAGGTGAAGTCTGGAGAAAACAAATCAATACAATTAGCTAGCTTTCCCCTCAGCTGAAAAACAGAATCAATTCAAGCAAAAAAAGCTCAGCAGAGACCGTGTTTATGTTTCACAGTAATCAATTTATAAATGTCTTACTTGTAGTTTCACGCTAAACTAGTACAGAAGTATTTCAGAATTTAAAGCGCACTTACTTCCCTCTGCTTTTAGAGGAGGACGTTCACTTATTTCAGTTTAAGCACTTTTTTTTTTTTTTGAGAAGTGAGAGACTTTCCTTTGTAATTTTCAGTCCTGTTGAATAAAGGCGTTGGATATAACATTATTGCTTGACCTCAAACACATCAACCACGTTCAAAGTGCAGCTGATTTGAGTGAGTGGAACAGGACACGTGTACACTGTCCTTAAGATTAGACAAATAGTTTTCATCTCAACCTTCCATGTTTATGTGCAAAAACTGTTGTCTTATTTAAATTTCTTCACCTGTCCTTTACTTGGCATGTGATTTTTTTTCATGTTTGCTAAATGGGACTATCCGGATGCAAGTTACAAAACAACATGCATTAGTGTGATATCTATTAGGTTTTGTGAGTTTGTTTCAGATATCTAACATGACGCTATGATCAACAGTGTCTTTTTAACACACTTATATGTTCACTTTGTATGTCAGGTGACATTAATGGAATGTCTGGTAAAACATGTAAAAGAGCTGTGCAATAACTAAGCCTAGTTCCTCTTTTAAAGATCGTATTGGTAGTTTGTTTGAAACCAAATGTGTTTGCTGAGTGAGATATGTGTTGAAGTGTAGATAGCTAGTAGCTTAAACGATAACATTAGGCTGTGTAAGCACTAGCTTTTTCATGATTTTATTTTTGCTGATATAATCAGTCTGTAATAAGCCTTATTTTTTATAGTATAGTATTTGTATGTAAGCACATCCTGTCATTTTCAACCATTTTATAGAAACTCTACTGATCAAAAGTTTGAAGTCTATAAGATTTTTTTTGTTTTATATAGCTGCCTGTAAAAAAATCATTTAAAACTTTGACCATTCTGTACAATTTTCTCTGCTCTTCCATTCTTTGTGTTTCTCAGGCTCTCCAGAGTAATCTAAAGTACTCTTTGTTACCACGGCGGCTGATCATCGGGAAGCGTCTGGCTCAATGTTTGCATCCTGCCCTGCCCAGCGGCGTCCATCTCAAAGCACTTGAGACCTATGAGGTCATTTTCAAAATCATTGGCACAAAATGGCTAGCCAAGGATCTCTTTATATACAGGTTAGTGTCAATGATAAACACTGGGTGAGTCCTACACAGAATAAAAAAAAGAAACTTTTAATTTCATATTCATGACCAATAAGCACATTCTCTACATTACATTTTTTTTCAATGCAGAAAATGTTCACTTGCATTATTATCAGCACAAATTCTTGTTTTTAATTATATTTCCTATAAAAGTATTTATTTTGCACACTGAGAATTTTTTATATATTTACAATAGAATCCAAAATATAACCCCGTTTTGTTATATTTTGTGAGGTTCACTTTCAGAGGTGGTTATGGTGGTATTTTTGTGTCTTAATGTGTATACAGCTCAGGACTGTTCCCACTGCTTGGTCACGCAGCGATGTCGGTTAAGCCAGTTCTGTTGACGCTATATGAGCGCTACTTCCTGCCTCTTCAGAGAGCGCTTTTACCCAGCCTGCAGGCCTTTATCATGGGCCTACTGCCAGGACTGGAAGAGGGCGCGGAGGTCTATGAGAGGTGCAACTTAACACCCGACATCAATAAATAATTCTAATGGAGATTTCATTCTGAACTTTAATAATATTTCTGCAACATACACACTGTACCCTGAGCTACTCAGTCACTTTCAATACAACCAAGCCTCAGTTAATCTGTAACCAATTTTGTGTTAGGTGAGTGAATTAACTTAAATAAAAGTAAAAGTATGCATTCTTATTGATCTTTAAATACAGGTTTTTGTGTCACTGTTGTAAGTGGGCCAGCAACAACATTTTAAAATATTTGTTGAATACATTGTTAATTGTAAAGAATCTAAGCACATGGGACATCGAAGTACTTTCATAGACATAAAGTTTGTCAGAGAATATGATGGATGGTCAGAAAAAAGGCAAGCTTAAAAAAACATGGCATCCATATCAAACAAATTATTGTTTGGAAGATGTTAAAATCCCCATACAATATTACTTGAATAGATTCTGTCATTATTTGCTCACCCTTTTGTTGTTCCAAACATATGTGAGTCTCTTTTATCAGTTGAGTACAAAAGATATTTTGAAGACAAAAATATGACATGAGGGTGAGTAAATGATGACTGAATTAAAATTTCTGGTTGAACTACCCCTAAAGAAATGCTGACTTATCATTGCAGCACTTATTATTATTTGTAACAGTTTTTCTTCCGATCTCAGGACGGATGCGCTGCTTGTGAAGCTGTCCGTGTTGGTGGGTCAGTCTGTGTTTTATGGGTCATTGTGGGGTTCAGTGCTTATTTGTCCGCTGGTACGGCTCCCAGCCTCCCTCTTCATCGTCGCACACTTTGACCACTCACTCAGCGCTCGAGAACAGAAGTACATGCTTGGGACAGACCACAAACTAGTGGTAAGTGTGTACTCTACTTTACAGACTGTACTTTATTTCCTCACACCAGTGGTTTGGTTAAGATTACACCTGGTGTCTAACCCTGACTAAGGTCTGTTGTTTTAAAGGAGTTGCGTAACTGAAATATACACCTCCTCATTTCTCTGCACCAGGTAAAAGCTGTTTGTCTTGCCTTACAAGACTCTAACGTTCTGGTCCAGAGAAACATGCTGGAAATCCTTCTCTACTTCTTCCCTTTCACTACCTGCCAGGTTATCCTCTTTATTTGTTTCTTTAATTCCATCTATGGTTGTGTAACCAGCCATCACCCATAAACCCGTGAAATATTTTATTCAAATAATCCTGTCTGTAGGATCCTGAGGAATGTGCCATTCCACTAAATCAAGACGAGTTGATCAGTGTGGTGTCTGCTGCTTCACTCACCCTGCTCAGGAGAGATATGTCTCTGAATCGACGCCTCTATGCATGGATGCTTGGTACCGCTGACAAACTTTCAGAAAATTACAAGATAGCACAGGAATAGTGTTTAATAAAATAATAATAATTATAAATAATAATAATAAAATAAAATAATTGTATATTTAAAAAAAAAAGTTAGAAAAGTACTGAATGAGTAATTCTACAAAAGATAAACAGACGTTTTATTATAGCTAATGAAGTTCTGCTAATGTTTCCATGGATTAAAAGCAAAACATACAGGATAATTAAAACAGATTTAAACAGCGTGTTTAAGGTTTGATTTTAGATTAACAATCATTTGGCTTTTTTTAACTCTTGTAATGGGTGTGCAATGACTTATTGACAGTATTTCTATATGTGTGTAATGTCAGGTTTAGACATCAAAGGAGGAATGGTGGCTGCAGACTCCAGTCGCTTTAACACTGTGGAGGAATACACTGCTTTCTACTTCAGTACACACTCCAGAGAATCACTGGTGCAGGTATAAAAAATAACACAAACTCACTCGACTCAGTTCATTACACATTCCCTATACGCATATTGGTGTTTGCATTCTGTACATGCATGGTGAGCACAACTCCTATTTGACATTTTGTTCATAGGCTGTAGTGAATATTCTGAAGCAGAAAGATATAGAGGCCAACCCAGACAATCTAATAGAGTATCTCAGACCATTTCGCATCATCTTAAGCCTGCTGGACAAATCTGAAATAGGTAAAGAGACCCACATAGTTCAAATGCTTTTTAACTTTGGACCTGTTTTACATAATTATTTATTTCTTTGCATTCTCCCACACACAGGTCCATTGGTGTTGTCTGATGTGTTGCTGGAGGTGGTCAGAGCTTTTTATGGCTACTGTAAAGTGATGTTGGGAGAGGATAATCTCAACTCCAGCCTCAGTGGCAGCCAACTCAACAGGTCAGAGGGAAGGAATCTGTGTAAAAATATGCTTTAGTGAATAAATGAGTGAGGGATAATGTTCCAAGTCAACCTGACATGGTGATCAGCCTTTATTGCCCTTTATTTATTTATATATATATATATATATATGTTTTTTTTTTTATTACAGTAATGACTGCCTGACTCTACCTTATTTCACATATTTATTTATTTATGTACCAAATAAATAGACATACATTTTTTGAGCTTTGCTTATATGTGGTTGCATAGCGCTTAGAAAAATGTGAAACTATCACAGTGTTAAAAACTGTCATACATCCAGTTTAATGATTTATTATAGACAAAGATCTGACTGGAAAATTCTACAATAGGTCAATAAGATCTAGACCCTCTTTGAACCCTAAATACTAATTTAATGTATATTTGTAATTTGTTGTGAGTGAATGAACACTACTGTTCAAACCAATACTAGCTTTTGTTTTTTTTTAAAGAAATTAATACTTTTATTTACCAAAGATGCATTCGATTTCTTTAAAGTGTTATAATGTTTAAATTCCAAATTTCTGTTCATTAAAGAATCCTGCCAAAAAAAGTATCACAACTTCCACAAATATATTAAGCAGCACAGTTAATGTATTAAAACAGAAAACAGAAAGTTTTTTAAATTGTAATAATATTTCACATTTTACAATATTACTGTTTATATTGTATTTTTGATCGAATAAATGCAGAATACATAAGAAATGTCTTTTCAAAAGTCGTACTTACTCTAAACCTCTGACTGGTAGTGGCATTATACAAAAATAATTAATAGATAAATAAATGCTGTTTCTGATTGTTTACTGTCCACTTATCTGTGCAGTAAAATCAAGGAGAATAAAAACTCATCGGAGATCATAAAGACTGTCAATATGCTTGTGAGTGCTATGAGCAGCAATTATCTATGGGACTACATGACAAGACATTTTCAAATTTGTCTGAGGTAAACACACACAGACTCTTAATAAACATCATAACATGAACATAAATGAGATGATGTGATAATACCTGTTATTATGGTTGTTTCTTAGCTCACTGAGTGATCCAGCCAGGAAGTACCCATCTAAAGACTGGAGTAACCTTCCTTCAGTGACTGAGCTCTCAACACTTATTATCTTCCTGTTGGATGTTATTCCTTTGGTATGTCCTGTGCTTCATCTTTGAAAAAGGTTTTTCACATTTTTGGTCATTTGGTCTCATTCCACTTCTTGGCTTTCTTTATAGGAACTTTATTCAGAGATTCAAACGCAATATCTACCACAAATGTTGGGCAGCATGCTGCAATCACTTCGTTGTCACATGACATCCCTCAGCCTACAGGAGCTCACGCAGGCCATGCGAGCATGTTTTAAAGTGCTCAGTAAGATCCAGATGCCTGTGGCTTATATGGACATGGAGGCTGAATCACAGACGCAAGACCTGGAGCAAACACAGGTAAGATTGGTCAGTTTTACTGTACGCTGCCATCAAAAAGCTGGTTGATATGTTTCTCTTATGATCACTAAACTTCCATTCATTTTGTTTACTTGGAAAATGTGAAATATTATCAAAATTTAAAATAACAATGGCAAAGCTGTATGTATTATTATCAGAAGTTATTACCTTGTTTCTAGTGTCATTTGATTTTTCAGATATCATGATCAGGAAATATTTCTAATTATTATCAATGATAATAATGTAATGAAAACAAAAGATTTTTGTGGAAACTTTAATATTTTTTTGATGAGCAGAAAATTCAAAAGAACAGCATTTATTTAAAAAGGACTCTATTTTTGTACAAATACAGTTGGTGATGACAGGCAACACCAAAGTTAAGGAAAGTGACCAGGTGAATGGTAACCTTGATGACAGCTCCAGTGAGGGCGGTCTAAATGGACAGGAGACACAGGAGGCAGAGCCAGGGGTAGCTCCATACCCTCCTTTGCGCTCTGAAGACAGTGGATTAGGCCTGAGCGCATCTCCATCTGAACAACACCTGCTACCTGTCCGTAACGGAGCAGATACTGCTTCTGATGTGAACCCTGAAGCTGAGGATGTGTGGAGAAAAGGAGGAACTATAGAAAACATGTCCAAATGTGTGCAGGACATACTGGCATCTGTGATCACAAGGTAATTCAGTGTATACTGTGAGTGCCCAATATGCATATTTTCACTGTGCATAAAATGCTGAAATTACTTGCTAGATATGATAAAAGGTAAATATTCAACCAGAAAATACTGCAAGGAATAATATATTCCAAAATGCAATGCACTATACTTCACCAGACCTTTCATTTGCAATGTGGTAAATGCACAAAAAGCGTGATTTTGCATATAATATAATTGGATTAAAAAGAGCATAAATATTTTCTTAACTATGATAACTGGAAGGATGAAATAAAATGCTACATAGTGAGGTCATGTGACATTAATATTTGCATTCTGTAGCGAATTTTGCTTTCGCCAACCCTGGAATGTGCTGTCCACTACACTGTTAATTAAATAATTAATTGAGTTAATTAAAGTTTTATAATAAAAATAATATATTATAAAAGAATATAAAATGAAAATATATTATTTAAAAAATGTTTGCATTGAGTTTTATTTATCACATATTAATTAAATAATCCTCTTGAGGCATTGGAAGGGCCCTGACTCCCTGGTTAAAGATGGTAATGGCATTCTACTATACCTTTCTGGCACTGCAACTAGCAGCATGCATGCTCACTCTATTTTCTTTTTCTCTACCTCTCACTCATGTTCATCTCTCAGGCATTTGTTAGATGTAATGGATCCGGAGAAGAAGAAACAGGAAGAAACAAATCAGCTAGATCCTAATGCTTCTCCTAGAGGCAGTAAACGGTCTCCATCAAAACGCAAAAGCAGTCGAGACCTGGGTTTAATCAAAGACAGACTTGCTGAGTTCTTTAACCCTAGTAAACTGAGGCTCCATGCCCTTCATGGGTCTTCTAGGGATGGGGGTAAAGACCACAGACCAGCTGAGCTGGAGTGGATGGGAAATTTCCATTCAAAGAGCAAAGGGGAGATAACAGAGTCGTGCCGCCAAGCCTTCACTGTGCTCTGCCAGCTTCTACTGGAATGCACCACATTTCCCGTCTATTTTACTGAGGAAGAGAACCAAGACCTGCACACATCTATGTTCAACAAGACAGGTTAATAAAATCAATTTATTCCACTGCTACCTTAAACTATGTTTTTTCATGTAACATGTCACAGCACACAGACATGTTCTTCTATAAGAGTGTTTCTCTTCTCAGGGATTGAGGGATCCCTTCCTGACTGGTTGAGGTCCTTGATGACTCTGTGTTGCCTGACGAAAGACTACCAGGTACACTTTCACCCATGAATGAAAATTATATTTGGTTCTCAATGGAACATGCAAGATGATATTCTCAAAAACTAGTCTGTTATTTCCACCTTTAATTTCCACACACCCCATAGTCTAAGAGTTTTCTTAGAAATAGGTAGTCCCACCCCCAGACCCACCTTATTGGTTGAGTCAGAAGTTGATATTGTCAAACAAAAAGAAAAATGCTCTGATATCTATGCACTGTTTACAATATATAAGATCACTCTCCTACAAACAGCTTACTTAGAATTGCCTCTGCACAGAGAATTGGTATAGGACAAAGTATTTTGACGTGACAAATGTCAAATACACCTTTAATAATGGCATTGCCAAAACTGAATCATTTCATTATGAATCTTTTTTTATGTGTCTGTAGGTGCAACATGTTGCAATCTCCTCTTTGCTGGAGCTGATCAATCACTCTCAGTCTTTAGCCCTCGTCATTCAGGATAAAAATCAACGATATAAGAACTCTGATGCAAACCCACTCAGCGGACAGCTGCAAATGGTCACCCTGCCTCCCATCTACCCAGCTGTTCTCAAAACTCTGGAGGATTCCACAGACTTTTACTTGGTAATACACATTAAGAGTAACAGGTTGCATTTTGTATAGTTTCATATGTTGTGAACTGAAGAAAAATGGAAATGGGACGGATATTTTAAAGATTTTGTGGAAGTCCTACATTTTATTTAACAGAACCAACTGTCTTTTTGATTGAGGCATTGCCTAATAACCTTAAGTCTGTATATGTGCATGCATGTTAGCTGGACTATCCTGATTAGCGTGATTTGAGGGGAAAAAACAACATTTATGATAGTATTATGTACAATTTCAGTGCTAAATTTGCATGTTATTTAAACTTAATATTTACTGGTTTAATTCAGTCAATCTCTATTCAAGTAGATAGGAGTTGTACTTGTATGCCTATCGTCTACATAGAAAATAAAATATCTGACTTCCTTAATGTGGCATTTTTGTTAAATTTAATTATCTTTTCTATTTATCTTTTAGCGTGTATCTCAGGTTTTATGGGCTCAGCTGGACACAGAGCGTAGAGAGCATCACGTATCTTGTGTGGAGCTCTTCTATCGACTTCACTGCTTGGCTCCATCTTCATCCATCTGCGAGGACATCGTTTGCTTGGGTTTGCTCAGTGGAGACAAGGTACTGCATTTTCCTTATTTAATACATCTGCACACAACTATAAACATTTATTAAAATGTGTATGTGTGTTAGGTTGTTTGTCTGGAGGCCCTCCACAGGTTCTCAGTTTTGTGGCACCTAACACGAGAGATACAGACCAATCGCAGCACTTCTCTCAACCGCTCCTTTGACAAGTAATTTACTATTTCTTATCTAAACTTTGTCTACTTCAGTGATATTCTCCAATGTTTTTCTGCCACATACACTCAGTGTTCATTTTGTCTTTCTGTTGTCTCAGGTCTTTGTTTGTGGTACTAGATAGTTTAAACAACCAGGATGGTAGTGTCAGTGCTGCAGCACAGAACTGGTTGGTGCGGGCTCTCTCCCTCAATGATGTTGTCCGTATCTTGGAACCAGTGCTGCTCTTACTTTTGGACCCAAGAACACAGAGATCACCCATACAAAGCGTCAAACAGAATCTCTCTGTTGGTATGGATTTAAAACACACACATGCACACATACTAGATCACTACACACAGTGGTACCTGTGCTTAAATTTAGAAGTTACATTTTTAGGTTTGCAATTTAAAAATGGAAATGAAACGGATTTATGTAATAAAAATGTTAATTAGAAAATAGCAAAAACAAGCCAATTAAATTGTTAAGGCAATTATAATATGAAGTTAGTCTAAGCCTTACGTTACATCCACTGAGTGTTGGCTGAACATCTGATGCACATGGCACACTAAATTAGAACATTTCAGGAGTTTCAAAGTCAGAATTTGATTTGGTTAAATTCTACAGAATTTCTGAAAAACATGTGCATAGCATTCTTTAAGATTCCACCTGGAAGATTCCTAAACAAACCCCTTTTTTTTACTCACCGATCTGTTATTGTGGGGACATTTCCATGCCCCTAAACATGACACAGCACAAAACTAAATGTGATTGGTTGGTTTTTCTGTTAGTCATAAGGCCACTTGGGCAAGTAATCTGTAATGTACTAATATATTTAAAATGATAAATATAGTAATTTGCACAAATAATGCTCAAGACTAAAAAGCAATAGCAAGAGTTCATTCTTGTTCTCGCTGTGGGGTCTTATTATATATTTTACATGTGATTTTAGGTCATTTAAAGGCACTGACCTGGAGAGACAGATCCACAAAAAGTGTTGGAGACAACATTACTTCCGGTTGCCAAACAGAAGAGAGTGTTGTCAGGCGCATCACCATAGTGGACCGTGAAGCACTGTGGGCAGAGTTGGAACGAGATCCAGAACTAACACCTCCAGACTCCCCAACAATATCCCAGAGTGAAAGTGAAGAGACTGAGGGAGAGGATGAGGAAGAAGTGGAAGAAGAGGAAAGTGAACACACCGAATCTGCAGACACCAGTGGTGCTCAGAACTCCACTGAAAACTCCAGCTCAAGCTCCGCCCCTTACCTGCAGCGCCAAGATGATGGTACCGTAGAGGATGAGGGTGTGGCCAACGGCCTGCAGAGGGTGGATTCAGAACGCACGCAGGTTTCAGATTCGCTCTCAAGTGATGAAGATGATGGGCAGTTGGAGGCCATTGCCAAGTCCCGGTTGCTCAAGCGTCAGCGGGAGAAACGTGAGGCAGTTGATTCACTATTCCGCCATGTTCTTCTCTATAAGCAGCAGTACGAGAGCAGCCGAATTCTCTATGCCTTTACTATTTTAGACACAATCCTCCGGACTAGTGCAGGGCCATTCGTGGAGACTCTCTCCAGTACATCTCTGGACTGCAGCTCCATTGCCCATCTCAATCTCATCCAGAACCTTCTGCAAAGGCACCGTCAGGCTGAGGACGGTGGAAGCTTTTATGGTCGATTGCAGATCTCAACTCCACCAAGTGGAGCAACTCCTGACCCATCCCAGCCAGCATCTTCTCCTCTCCATTCACCATCCTCACCTTCCTCTCCACCAACTCTACTGCTAGAGCTACTCACCTGCCTGTGTATGCGTTATCTCCGCTCTCACTATCCCTCCTATGCTAGCGTTCCCACTCGCCAACTCCAGGCCAATCGGGAGGTTCAGGTAAAAAGCGTGGAGGTGCTGACAGAGTTGATGATCCAGTTGGTTAGGGTAGCCCAGCAAGTTCAAATCGGGGAAGCAAAGGGAACTAGTTTGGAGGCGGTGTGCAACCTTCTCTGGGGCTACAAGGTGCAGCAGTATGTCCTTCTAACGCTTTCCGCCTCCATGTATGTCTGTCAGAGAGCTGATAGGCCAGAACAACACAAATTGCCTGAAGAAGACCAAGGAGGAGATGAAGGGGAGATCTCAGAAGAGAGCCTGATCAACTTTGGCCGGGATGGGATCTGGGCTGAGCACCCACTTCAGATTGCCCTACTGAAGCTTCTGAAGGTTCTTATCGTATTGGAGCACCACGTGTGTCCACCACACATCAAACCGCAAGATCATGATCAAAGCAATTCCAACCCACAGCGACGTGCAGAACCACCGTCCTCAGCCTTGGCTCGAGAGTGGCAAACAGCTGTGATGTTCCAGCAGTCCATCAAAGCAGTGCGTTACGTAGCCAGTCAGCCTATCACCGCTCAGGGCATGTTTGTGTCAGCAGCAGCCCGAGCTTTGCACCCGCAGTATGGCTGTGCCATGCACCCAGCCTGGGTGACTCTGCTGTGTGAAGTGTTGCCATATTTAGGACGATCACTGGCCATCATTGTATCACCCATAATTGCCCAGATCTGCAGGAATCTGGATGAGCTTGTTAAACAGCATGAGCACGATGGCATCAAAGCTTCACACAAGTACGTAACATGTGTGGTTGTTTGTGTGAGAGCAGGTGCACATGAAGGGTTTAGGTGTAAATAAATACTTTTTGTTTCATTTCATTTCTCTCTTTAGTGGAACCTTAAAGAGGGAGAACATAGCCCCTGACTATCCTCTGACATTACTGGAAGGACTTACCACCATCACACACTACTGTCTTCTAGACCACAAGAAAGTAAGACACGCAAGCACATGCTAAATTCAAAATACTTTTTTTCCCCCAACATACATCCACTGCTAGAGTTGCGAACAAGTATGATCTTGTTTCTAAAATGCAAGGATCACCACTGCACATGTTGGTAAATGAGAAAGCTTTAAAACGCGAATGTGATTCACGTTAAAATACAACTGCTTTTTTTATTTTAGTCTGCAGGCTGTGATGTTCCAGACCTGCGAAATGCTAGCAATGCCATTTTAGAGGAGTTTCCGCACATGATTAGCAGCATGGCCTTACTCTGGGGTGTGGTCAAGGGCTGTGACTCCACCCATGGAAGCAAAGCCACACCCACCTCTGTGTATTTTAAAGGCACAAAGGTATACCAGATTTTTTGAAGTAAACAAAAATAACAGTTTAGTTTACTTAAAGATGATCCTATGGTCTTGTCCGCTTAGTGGTGCCAGTCATGTGTTTTTGTTCTGTGTAGATCTTGAGGCAAAAGGTTCTGGAGTTCTTGATGCCACTGACCCAGCAGTTTGGGGTGCAGATCATGGCCTCTGTGGCAGCTGTATGGAGTAGTAGGAAGAGTCGCAAAAGACGTTCCAGAAACAAGGTGAACAAATGATAATAGATTGCAGAAATGGACATCATCCAGTTGGCGTCTGGAATCCTGTTTTGAAATTTTGTGTGTATTTGTGAATGCATACATAGATTTTACCAGATGCTAGTGATTCTCAAATGACCTTGGTGGATCTAGTAAAGGCACTAAACACACTCCGTACAGACACCATACTGCAGCTCATCAGAGAGGTGGTGAAGAAACCCCATCAGATCAAAGGAGACCAGGTACTCCATTAACACATTTACGGAGTTGTCTAAATGGTGACATTCCATATAAACATAATATTGTTTTTATACAATTCTAGTTCTAAATGCTATATCCTAACCATAAGAAGAAAAGTGATCTGCGTTTTTCTTACAATTAAAAATAAAACGGTACATTTACCTATAGGACTACATCTATTATTAATGTTTACTCTTTCTCGTTATCAGAAGACTACATTGGTTGACATTCCAATGCTGCAGTTCAGCTACGTCTACATTCAAAGGTAGCATCGTTCTCATATTTTAATTGTACCTTATCTTATTTGCTATATGTCATTTACTTGATGAAATGTCCTATATGGTCTTTTTTACAGTCTCACTGCTCAAGCTCTTCAGGAGAACATCATTCCTCTCCTCTGTCTGCTCAGAGAATCTGTCCAACTTAATCTCGCCCCTCCTGGACACTTCTTGCTCCTCGGGTAAGTAAAATAATGTGGTTGCTATTATGTTTTCTCATACTTAGGGTCAGAGAGTTGAACGAACCCTAATCTTAAATATTTCCTCTGATGCATAACATGTGCTGCCCCAATTGGTGCCAGTACAACCAGTGCAATTAGATCATTATGTAACCACCTAGTTTTCCAACCATTTCAAGAAGGCGACAGCCAGAAAACTCTCTTAAGAGATCTCTTATTGATTACATGAAACAGTTGTTGGGTATTATTGAAAAGTAAAGCATATTCTGAAACTTCAATCTTTGTTTATTTTACAATTGCAGCATGCTTAATGACTGTGTAAATAGACTTCCCAATATCGACAACAAGAGGGATTCTAAAGAACTGCAGGTAAGACCGGTACAGCAAGAGACAGCAAAACCAATATTGTGTTGATACAGTAAGTGAAAGCTAAAAGTATATCTATAAGTATCTTGCTGCTCATTGTCTGGATTGCCAAGCAGGAGAAAAAAGCATAACCTGACATATTTCTTTACCAACATGTTAAAGAACAGAGTAATTGTACCCTTAACAGGAAGTGAGCCAGCGCATACTAGAAGCGGTGGGAGCTGTGGCTGGCTCGTCTCTCGAGCAGACTAGCTGGCTCAGTCGCAACCTGGAAGTGAAAGCCCAGCCTCAAGTCTGTCTTCAGGGAGATGAAGATGACCATGATGGCAATGAGTTTGAGGGTAAACCTACACTGAAATACGTGTGCTTTCAGTATAATACTCATTGCGGTGTTGCAGATGTAATCTGATAATCTGCTGTAAACAGGGGCAGTATTAAAATGTGCTTTGTTCTGTCTTTCTCTCAGATTGTGCCGGCCAGGGCAGTGCTATGGTGTCATCTTCAGCACCATCTGTATTCAGTGTACAAGCTCTGGTTCTGCTTGCTGAGGTAAGAGACGAGAAGAAATGCACAAACATACTCCAGATTTTAAATGAATGGAATTTGTTTTACTGAATTTAATTCAAGTAGGAAGAATTTCAGGATTTCAACATATAAACAGTTTGTTTGTCATTTGTGCCAATTGTTTGTAGGTTCTGGCTCCTCTTTTGGACATGGTCTATCGCAGTGATGAGAAGGAGAAAGCAGTGCCTCTTATTTCCCGTCTTATGTATTACGTTTTTCCCTATCTAAAAAATCACAGGTGAGTACCAGTATACACTTGCAATAGTGATTTAAAAATGCTTAGTGATGCTTTGCTTTATTTATTGTTCATTTGGCAGTTTTCATTTAAAACTCATACTCCTTTCTCAATTTCTGTCTCTCAGTGCCTATAACGTGCCTAGTTTCTGTGCGGGTGCTCAGTTGTTGAGCAGTTTGAGTGGATATGCCTACACTAAGCGAGCGTGGAAGAAAGAGGTTCTGGAACTCTTCATGGACCCAATGTTTTTCACAATGGAGTCATCGTGTTCCTGCCAGTAAGATTACAACACTTATAATCTAAATGATCAAGGCATGCTGATAATGTCAAAATGGTCAAATATTATTCAAATAAATGTTTCTAGCCTATTCTCAACGCTCATCAAGGCTGCCTTGATTTGATCAAAAATATAGTAAAAACTGTAATATTGTCAAATAGTATTACTAATTAAAATAAAACACTCAAATATATCTGAATATGTAATATATTCCTGTAATGGCAAATCTGAATTTTCAGAAGCCATATTAATAATGTTTCTAATTATTATTAATGTTAAAAATAGTTTTTGCTTCTTAACATTTTTGTGAAAAACATGATCATTGTTTTTCATGATTATTTAATGAAAAGGGGAAAACAGCATTTATTTGAAATTGTAATATTTTGTAACTTTACGAATGTCCTTATTGTCACTATTGTTCAATGTAATGCATTCTCGCTGTAGTCAGAACCTTTTATTGTTATTATTTTAAAAAATTCACCCAAAAATTTACTCTCCCTCAAGTAGTCCCAAACCTGTATGAATTTCTTTGTTCGGCCAAACACAAAGGAATATATTTTGGTCACCATTGACTTCCATAGCACTAGCAGATATGCCTCCAAGGCAAATATTTTAAACTACTTTGCTCTCCAAAATTTTGGAAACATCCTTGGCAAAGAGTGGTTTTGGGTAATATCAGCATAAATCTTTATAATATATTGGTGCAAATGCTGTACATTAACTTAACATTATCATTGAAGACCAGGAATAGTAATTTTCATTTCGATAACATAATAATGGCAATATATACATGTCAAAGTCGAGCTACTATCGGAAGAACTGGACCGTTATGTCCATAAGAAGTGTCCAACCCTTGTGAATCATCGCTGGGCAGTCCTTCAGGAGGCACCGAGTATATATCAAGTCAGTGTTTGAAAACTGAGCTGACAGCTCGGATGCCCAGATTATGCAGAGCTGAAATAGCTGCTAATGGTGGATATTTTTAATTAAATAAAAATGTAAGTATTTTCTATCTATTAAATGTTTATGTAATAAAATATGTTTTCGTACTTTGTGTTGTCTCTTATCAGTGCAAAATTATCACAAATTAAAAAGGATTCATGCCAATATTGTCCAAAACCCCACTTTTTTTAAGGGCATTTCCAAACTTATATTTATATAAATGTGTGCTTTTTTTTATAAGTGTACTAATGTTAGGCAATATTAATGTTTTAAATGTATTTTGACCAAATAAATGCAGCAAGCAATCAACAAAACCAAGAGTTTGATGTTAAAGCCACTAAACTGACATATTGTGCTTTAGTTGGAGATCCATCATAGACCACCTTCTGACTCATGAGAAGACAATGTTCAAAGACCTGATGAGTGAGTATATGTACATTCTTCAAGTCAAGTCAAGTCAAGTCACTTTTATTTATATAGCGCTTTTAACAATACAGATTGTAGCAAAGCACTGAACAT
>JAUCMU010000151.1:13524801-13559626 GCA_032275025.1 Enteromius treurensis
TAAACTTTATTTATCAAATGCAGAGACGGTCTCTGTAGTCAAGACGACGGTAATCACTGGAAATCAGGTGTCCCCACCTGATTTCCAGTGATATTCTGCAGTAGTTATTTTCCTGTGGTCAGTGTATTGACTTGTATCATGTGTGTTAATGTTGTGCTATATGCAGGCATGCAGAGCAGTTCTTTGAAGCTCTTTAACAGTGCTGAGCAGAAGCCTATGCTACTGAAAAGACAGGCTTTTGCGATGTTTAGCGGAGAGAATGACCAGTACCACTTCTATTTGCCTCTCATACAAGGTATCATTCAGTCAGTGTGCAAAACAAATAAGGTTTCTTGCAATGTCCTTTAGAAAAATGTCCACCTAACACTTTCTGTACCAAAATATATTCTAGAGCGTCTAACAGAGAACCTGCGTGTGGGACAGACCCCATCAGTGTCAGCTCAAATGTTCCTCATGTTTCGTGTCCTCCTGCTGAGGATCTCACCACAACACCTCACCTCTCTCTGGCCAATCATGGTCACTGAGCTGGTAAGAAATACGCTGCACTAAGAGTATTTGTTCTTCATAAATGCTTAATCAGTAGTTTTGCATGTTTTCTGAGTGCATTTTGAAAATGTGTGTAATATTTCAGATACGCATTTTTAACCGCCTTGAGAAGACACTACTAGATGATAAAGTTTCAAAGTGAGTCTTCCTTTCTGAAAAATGCTATTGGTATATATTCATTCATTTCATAAAAAAAACAAAAAACAAACAATATCTTTCTGTTTCAGGAGTAAATTGCGGGGTGGCAATGAAAAGAATGGTCTACTCTTTCCTCAGGCAGAGCTGGACATGTACCTGTCAGCCTGCAAGTTCCTGGACACCGCTGTGTCCTTCCCTCCTGAGCACATGCCTCTGTTTCAAATGTGAGAGTCCATGAACTGTGTGTGTGTGCATTTTTGGCACCGTCTACTCTTACATAGCAGTGATAAATAAGAAAACATTTTTATGAGTTGTCAGGTTTAAGTTTACTTAAACTTCTTAAGAACAGAATCAGTGATTGGACATTGTCTAATGGCCACATCAGAAAGCATACTCTGCTGTACACAGTTTTGGGGGTCAGTAGGGAATTATTTTACGTTTTTAGCAAGGATAAATTTAATTAATTCAAAATGACATTATATGTTTGAAAATTCAAACAAATGCAGTGTTTTTGAAGTTCTTTCATCAGTTAATCCTGATATTAAAATACATAATTATTTTCACAAAAATATTACTGATAACAGTAATGTGTTTTCATATACAGCTCTGGTGAGCATAAGGCACTTATTTAAAAAAACATTTAAAAATCTTATCGACCCCAAACTTCTGAATGGTGGTTCAAAAGTTATGTCATCATTTACTTGCCCTCACATCTTTTAAAGCCACTTATTTTTCATACAGTGAAATAACCCCAAAAATCCCCATTTAATTTTATATTATATAATAAGTTTATAATACAACACACAATATATATATGTGTGTGTATTAGCTCTTTTTACTTTTTTAACCTTTAATAGTTGCCCCATTGTTGACAGCTATCAGTACAGGTCAGTAGGTTCCCCTTTACTTCTAAGAGACATACCTGACCCAACAAAAATGGCCTGCGATCTGCTCACTGTTCAAGATCTGTTAATGTCTGAATCTATATGTATGTTTGTATTCGTTTGTTTTCAGGTATCGCTGGGCTTTTATTCCTGAAGTAGATGTTGAGCATTATGATGGACCAGGAAACACTCTGCTAGAGGGCGAACAAGAGTGTAAACCTCATATTGTTAGGGTACTGGAAGGAATAAACCGGCGTTATGGGGTACGATCTCCATGATCACAAACGACAAACGAATCCGTAAATCTGGTGCTTTTTCACAAAAAGATGCAATTTTCAATCTGTAAATATCTTGAATGTGTGTGTGTTCAGGAGCTGAATGGAACAGCTGGAGAGTCAAGCACAGATGGAGTTGGGTTTCCTCTGCTCACGCTACGTTCTCTCTGCTCTATCGTGGATCTCGTGCCATTCTTCAGCACCCTGTGCTGCTCTTTTAATGGCTCCTCTATGAACCCCCTGCATTATGCCGCCGACTACCCACCTCCCAGCAGTGATCAGGTCATGAAACGCCTAGAGCACATCACTGAAGGAGAGTTCCTTGATGGACTGGACAGTTAGGTGATAGATCACATACTAATCTTAAAATATTTTGCTCAAATTCTGTATTTGCTTTTGTAATTAATGTAATCGGTTTCTCTTTGAAGACAAAAGTGCAATGAATTTCTTTTGTAGCATTATAGTTTACATGAAATGTAAAAAGGACCCTGCTATAATTTTCGTGTTATAATCTTAATCAATGCACGTTAAGTTGTTTAAGGTGTCGAATGTTATGACCATTCTGAGTCAAACACGCTGTGAATGTATATCATCTCTGTATTTTAATATGGTTTAAGACCTTCTGTTCATCCTGTGCACATTCCATTACTGTTTGTTTCTGAATGAGCCAATTAAAAGATTATTTGACCATGTTTCTTTGGTCATAATGGTCCAAACAAACAGTTAAAACATTTATTGATCTTTTTACTTGTATGTAGGGTTTTTAGTCCTTTCTTGACTCGACAAGCCTTTGCAGTATTTTCTTTCTGTGTACTTTTTGACCTCAGTTTTTTCCTGTAAACTCTATTTGTTGGGAAATATTGACATTTTCAGTTGTTTGTCTTCTAAGACTTTTTGTTGCATTCTGTATGTCTTTTATTCTCCTATGTTTCTCAGCTCACTTTAAATTAAAGATAATATGTGTTTTTTTCTAGTTATGTGGATATTGAATGTCTTGTTTTCTGTGTATACTCTGTTAATATTTACAGCAAAGGAATTGTAATGCACATTTTTATTTCTGTACCCAAGGGAATGTTTGTGTTTTTCCTGATCTGTAGGACCTCAAGGGTGTTTTTACGCTGTTGCTTTCATTTAAGAGTGCATCTGATTTGACAGTTATAGTCTCAAATGTTACTGCTAGTTTACTATGTTGGCCTTTGTTTGAAGTGCCTATGAATAAATGATTGAGTTATGAAACATCTTTGTTCGTTCTGTAAATGCTATATGCAATATAGCTACTACAAATAAGCTTCAAATAGTAAGCAGTAACTGCAGTAAAGAGTGATAATTTTACAAAAGTGATAGCAGAATTGCTCTGAAAGCGTAAAGACGCCTACAGCCTCACACCATGTTATTTAGTGGTTTGTTTTCTGGAATGTTGTCAATTTTATTTTTCTTGAGGAAAAAACGTTATGGCTTACTAAAGTGACTTATTTTATGCGTATGTTCTGCACATATGAATAAAATGACCCTTAACCAGAGTGTTTATGGTTTTTTTTGTCTGTCCTTAATCAAATATATTTCAATAATTTATTCCTTGTATGTATAAGTACTGCAGGTTATTTAAAACATTATAACGTAATATAAAAGTTCTTATTTTCACATCTCGGTGGGAATTGTGGGAATGTAAAGAAACCAAGCATAATATTTGTTGTTTTTTTCCTGTGGTACCAAAATTGTATCAAACTATGACCGTTGCATTTGTGTACCGTGCCACCCCTAATATACAGCTCTGGGAAGAAATAAGAGACTACTGCAGAGACTACTTTTTTCTTAAAACTGTTAATCTTACCATTTCACCATCAATGCAAAACAATGCACATTTGTTTCATTTTTCTTTGAAATATTAAGTATAGAAGCAACTTGACGCTCACTGAATCCTTGTGACAGTAAAGCTAGGATTGATGCCTTTTTTTCTTGATTTAAAAACTTCTAGCCATGAAGCATGGGGCTGGAAGCATCATGCTCTGGGGATGTTTTTCTGCACAGGGGACAGGACAACTGCACTGTATTAAGGAGAGGATGAACGGGGGCATGTATTGTGACATTTTGGGCAAAAACCTCCATCCCTCAGTCAGAGCATTACAGATGGGTCGTGGCTGGGTATTCCAACATGACGATGACCCAAAGCACACAGCCAGGAAAACCAAGGAGTGGCTCCATAAGAAGTTTGACCTCTGTAATTGTTAACACTCAAGTGATCAAATACTTATTTTACACCGTAATGCCCAAATAAATTGTTAAAAATTCATACAATGTTATTTCCGTATTTATTTTTTAGATTCTGTCTCTCACAGTGGAAATGCACCTTTGCTGAAAATTGTAGACCCCTCCATGATTTCTATGTAAGAGAACTTGCAAAACCACAGGGTTATCAAATACTTATTGACCTCACTGTATATATATATATGCGCTACATATTATAAAAATAGACCACGAAATAATAAATGCATTTAACAATTAACAACAAAATTATCTATATACAGTGAAGAAAGAAATATTTGATTATTCAGTTTCTGTACTTGGACACCTACAAACTTGAAAAATGGTAAAAACTTTTATTTTTCTTTTCTTTTTTTTTTTTACACAATTTCAAACAGGCCCATGAGTACAGCCTGAGGCCTCAATGTTTTCTCAAACTAAACCTGGCTTAGAAAGACAATAAACAAAACCTGCTTTGTGCAACACGCCGCCTTAGGGGTCATTTTCTGCATATAGTTTACCTCCAGTCCTAATTAAACTCACCTGAACCAGCTAAGGAAGGTTTTCCGACTCACTAGACACTTCCAGGCAATTGTGTTGGAGCTGTTTGGAGCACAATTTTCAGGACATTGGCCCTGCAGGAAAAGGATTAGATCAGAATTTCTCTGGTCTACATTATTAAACCACAGTGACATCTAGTGTCCCACTGGAACATCACACTATTTTTATACCTTGGTGTTTTGTGTGTCTCTGCAACCCAGGGACGGACTTGTCATCTGGCAGACTGGGCGTTTTCCCTCTGGGCCGACGTACTTTTGGGTCGGAGTCATTTTTTCCCCGCCATCATACAGGGACAACGGCTCAGGGAAAAGTAGCTTAAAATTTTAGAGGCAAATGCCGCAAAATGTGGCTCGGCAATTCCGAAATGTACACTGCAGCGTTATCAAGAACAGGCTTTCTCTGCTGTAAGTGATGAGCCAAAGAGGGAGAGCAGGAGGAGACAGTTGTGTAATCGGTAAGGAGCTTGATAACAGAAGCTCGCATGAAGGGGAAACGGAGAGTGTCCAAATGCGCGCGCGCGCCACGAGTGTAAAATATGTAGATCAATTTTAAAAACAGCGAAAAAGTCAAATTGGCGCACAGAGGTTTCCATTGGCCAGTGTGAATAAATCAAGATCTAAATATGACCTGACGATTAAATTTTTTTTCTAACAAAATGGGATAACTTACACCATTTTTGCGAGTTTGTATTATAACGTTATTCAAATTCTTAACTTTCCATATTAATTTAAAGATACCAGTACTGTATCACTGTGTTTGCTTTCTTTGTGGAGGTCTTTGCTGTCCCATAGTGTGAAGATTACTGGCAGAATTTTAAATTATAGTAGCCTATATGTACACTGTTGCATACTTATTCTTATTAATTGAAAATTTAGATTTTTTTTTAGCTTATTTTCTTTGGATGATATATATGCTGTATGTATGCATATATATATATATGATAGGCTTATATGTGGTGGTGGGCCGGCCGGACCAAAAATGCCAGCCTTGCTGCTACCCCATCCCTAATGATAACATCATTTGACATTCTAATCAATGTTTTAGCTTTTACAGTTTTAAGTTTGCAGATAAATACTGTTATTTCATTAACTGATATAATGTTAATATCTATTAAAGTACTGAAATCTGTTTTGTACCAAATTTATATTTGGTTTTGTTATTAGTGTATTTAATATTTAACATATTATCAGGACCTATAGCACCTTTTTGAGGACGAATCTGATGATGGCAAAAAAAGAGACAAAAAAAAAGTAATTAGGACAAAATAAAACATGTTTAATTAAAATTCTAAATATTTAATATTTCTTAAATAATCAGAATTATTGAAATATGCATTAAACCAAAAATATTAGTTGCTTTATATAAAAGCTAAAGCTGGAGCTAAAGTTCAGCTTCGCTGTTCGTTGTCACTTCCACATTTCAGTATTTCACATGATGCTGGAGCAAAGTGAGAAATAAATAGTTGTGAAGAACTATATTGTAAAACCAAACAACTCTCTGTTCAGAGCCGTGACTTGTTTGAACAATACAAGGAAAGGAGGAACCCCTTCACTGACAAACCAACAAGACCAACCATTATTTTAAATTCTTGTTGAAATCCATGAAAATCACTGATAACGTAGATAATATTATTTGTTAAAGTCAGAGCTTAATCTTTGCTTGTTGTGTGTTTGACATCAAGAAGACAGTAATAAAAATATATACTATAGAAACATTTAATTATATTTCAATTTTACTTAATATTGTAAATCTGAATGTGGGAGAGGCACCTTCTTATATTCACCTTCTTAAATTTAGCTTTGTTATTTATTGCACACAAGAACAGGAAGCCTATCTTATGAAATACTGTAAAATATGAAAAAATATATCCCCTTTAAAGTGTCTTTCTGTTGAGTTGTGGTCTATTTGTATAAGAACTCTGAGAAAAAGTAGTGCTCCATGACAACAACTGATAACTTATAATATTACTTGTAGTCAACATTTTAAATTAGCTAAATATGTTGGTATGTGGCATTACAGGCAGCTTGACAGAATCATCTAAAGACGTGGTTAAGATTCAACAAATTCTTTAATATAAGTGAGAAGAAAATTAAAATGGCAAAAAAATATGCTGTATAGGACATTTGGTTCAAAATTAATATTTTAGCAACAGTCTAATTTTGAGCAGTGTGTGCCACTACAGAGTATGAGTACGCTGAAGATGTGACGAAGATATAACAAATTGTATAAGATGTCTTTGAAGAAGCCTGTTTAAAAACTGCAGAAATCACATTCTGGCTCCAAGGAAAATATTTTCATGCAAATAATGATCAATAGCCTACTGCTTGATTAGCTGGTTTCTTAAGAGCCTTAGAACTCGCAGAAGATAATCTGTCCTATTTGTTATTTTAATGTTGCATTTGATTTAATTATTCATTGGCTGCTCATCATCTCATGAACCCCCTGCAGTTCCTTCTCAAACACACTAAACCCTGCCCCACAGTCCAAATCATTAAAACCACAGCGACATCTAGTGTCCAATGAAACATCCCAATATTACTTTATTCATAATAATATTATGTTCCAGTCTTACAGTTTTGCTATATACTTACTGAATAGAATTGTGAAATGGTGATGATCACTTAAATCAGAATATGGCTAAGTAACGTAATGTCTGTCGGAATGGTTTGGTGGTTAAAGAGACAGTAGGCCTGCTGTCTATTCGCTGCCCAATGGTCTGCACATAAATATTTTTGGCTGGTACGATAACTAAACTCGATGTGATGTCATAAAAGCACTTAAATAGTGTGTGTTACATTTATTTTAGTTTTCATTTGAATATTTAAAGCAATGAGTTTGAGGAGAACCTAAACTTGGTACTGAAGGTGCTTTCCTGGTCAGGTGACTGAACTACAGCCTTTTCTATTCTTTACACGACACAAGAACCAGCATCCTGACTTTGTCAGGCATTGGGGGTTTCTCTGCATCGTACAAAAGGCTTTTGAGTGACCAATCAATTGTGTGCTTGTCACAGATGGATTGTAGGGGTCAAGCTCTATTCAAGCAGAGATTGTCCAGCTGAGTGACTCATGTTATTCAGGTGGCCTGTTCATGAAGCATTTCATTCATCCAGGTCATTGTAGCAGCCTAGAATTTAGTTGAAACAACTTTTTTTCTTTTAACGCAAACGGTTGTTGTAAAGGATGTTTATAATTTTTTTGGTCTACAAAGTGGATTGAGTATGTTCAGAATGGAATACTAAAATACTTCTCTAATATTACTAATAATACTAATATTATTTATACAATATGTATGTGTACAGCATTCATTCAGTATTGATTGGTACAACATTGTTGCACACAGCACACTATACTAAATATTGTAGACTACACAATGCAACATATTAATCCCACAGTGCAACATACTTCATTTTACCTTTCATTTCTTGTGTGGTAAATAAGCCTTTACAGGCAGCTGCTAAAAAAGAATTGCAAAATGTTTTTATTTCCAACTGTATTGCTTTAGGCCATTCACTTGATGAGGTCACGTGACAACCATATCATAACTACTGCTCAAAACATTTATTAAGGGTTAATGCCAACTGTTTTTCTTTTGCAGCCCTGCTTACATTTCATCTACTTAGAAAATCTAATTTATTTTAGATTTTAAAATGTGGTCCATATAAAGTATGTCACGTTCCGTGGGTTTATGTTGTTTTTAATGTGTTGGCTTTCATGCAAGGCATCACCCAGTCTTTCAAGCATGCAGGAAAACATGTAATATGCAACCGGTTTTTCTCCTAGACAATGCTCATGTTGCCTACATAGAGCTCTACTTTCCTTTAGCTCACAGTGAATGACCAAATATGCATGTGCATGGTGTCTGTTATCTCAATAGAAAATGTAATGTAATTAAATTATAAGTAGTATCTTTCCTGTGCCATTACAAATGTACAAACACACACACACATACACATATATATATATATATATATACACATATATGTATGTGTGTGTGTATGTATGTATATGCACAGTAAAAATATATTGAAAACAATTTGAATGTATTCTTCTATTCCATGTTGCTGTTTCAAGTTTTTTACTCTAAAAAGCTAAACTATTTCTAAAATGTGATCAGTTCTGTTTGCAAAGTGTTTATTTCTGTTTATGGTATTTTAACCTGGCATTGAGTAATATTTGAACACACAGCCTATGATTAAAAACATTTTAACAATAACAAATTTTTAAAATGCAGTCTTTACACTACTGAAATATAAGTACAATAAATATATTCCATTTAATTTTCGATGAGACATTATAAGCCAGATCAATCTTTATGAAGAACATTATTTGTTATTGATGCGAAATATATTCTTTAATAAATAAAGGACGGTTTTGAAACAACATATTCAGTATAAACGTGTTCAGGAGAATCAACACCGATCATTTATTTGAAAGACGAATGACACAAAGACTGTTTAATGTCACAAAATCAGGTGTCAGGTAGGCGAGCTGTTCTCGAAGCCGCGCATGCTCAGCTGAGTCACACGTCCAAGGCAGTTAGTGCACGGATATACTTCTCATTTACTTCCATCCATAGCACGGTGACGGGTTTCTAAGCAGCCTGACACAGGAGAGAGAGAGCGGCTGGAGGCAGTTTAAGGGAGGGGGGCAGCAGCAGCAGTCGATGCTGGTGACGCAGGAAAAACACCCAACAGCAGACAATAAACCAATGATCTGATCTCAACACAGGCGTGTTATTTATAATCGAGACAGCTAGGCACATGCACGCGGCTAAGTAATTATAAAACAGCACTTAAATGATCCGATCTGGGGTCGTATGGAGGAAAGATCCAGTTTGATTCTCGGTAAGTGGGTTTGTGTGTGTGGCTAAAATAAGCTAGCGGCTAATAGCAGATGATTTGCAAGTCAGTGCTCACTTAGCTTAGCTCGAACAGCTCAGGGAACGAATTTAAAGACGTATGGGTATTTGTCACTTATACCATATTTTTAATCCTCCCCCACTTCACCTGCATAGCCGATTTTATGATCTATACAAGCTAATTAGCATTTGCATTTGACGGCAGTTCAGTTTGAGGTGGTTGATTTGTGGCTAAACAAGTGGTTTTGACGTGGGCAGGTCGGCTGTTTTTTGCTCTGAATAATCTTTTTCGCTTTTGGCAGCTTGCGAATCGTAACTTGAGCTTGTTGGATAATTAAAAGCGGCTTTTTGACGTTTTTATAGCTCGAAATTCACTGTCACGAGCTGATTGTGTTTTGCTGGAGTCCAGCTGTTAGCCGTTAGCGAGTTAGCCTGATTCTGCTGCTGTATTTACATTCACTTTCGCTCTCGCTTTGAGTTATAAAATACGATATATATTCAAAAACGGCGTCATTCGAAGCTTCGGAGCTTTAATAACATTTTGTGCATGGCTGGTTACACAAGTAAGCCTGTTGTAACCCTGATTGTGTTTGGAGGAGGAAACAGGCCTGAACTGCCACAGTTTAAAACTAGGCCCAATACATAATGGCTGTGTCTCAAAAGCAAGTGTGCTGCCCACCCAGACAATATTTTTGGACATCGTAGGCACGTTTGCAGCGTTAAAACTGGCTGAGACTGAAAATCTAGTAAGCTCCCTACTTTGACAGCTTTTTGGGGGTATCTTAGCCTGGTTATGTAGGCAAATCACTCTGTTTTGAGAGACAGCCATTATCATCTGTTTTATGTACAATTCCGTTTTGTGGAATTTGGAGGTGATTTCTGGTAGCTGCAATATTTATATTTACGGTACGGGAAACGCCCATATTTGGCTATTAAGTGACAGTGAAATTAATTTCCTCCCATTATCTGAGAACGTCAATCTGTACGTTTAGCAGTATTATGCCTTCCAGTCCAAAAGCATCTGAGCGGTTTATGATGACAAATGTGAAAATGTTTGTTGTAATGAGTTATATTATTAGAGCATTGTTTTGTCTCTGTATTCTGATATCATATCGATTCACAGAAATGTTGTTGTATTCATTATGCCTATAGTAGCACATTCATAGTTACCACCAAACTAGCAGCAATTTCAAACAGTCTTTTTACTCAGGCTGCTTCTGTGTCTTATCAAGGCTTTTCAATTTTTCTCTGTTAGAGAATGTATAGGCTACTAGATCATTTTCACTGACAAGACATCATTGAACTGTGTTGGTCAAAAGTTCATACTATGACTCTGACACGTTTCTATTGAATTTTATTTCATTTTTAGTTTCATTTGATGTCACAATTCACCTAGATGAACATTTAATACTTTGTAAAATGAATCATGCTCCAATACAGATTTTATGTAATACTGTTTTTTGAAAAAAAATGAATACTAGAAATTCTCTGCCAAGAGGTTAATTTTTTGAAAAATCCACTTAACTTTACTGAAGTCAGTGCCTGAAAGTCATGTCAGTGTTTTATTCCTTTGTATAAAATTAGTGTTGGTTAAGCTCGTTATTACACATTTTTTTCATAAAGCTGCAGCTATTCTGCCTTTATTTGTTTCAAAAATCGGTTGGCACAAAATGAAAATTGGAAAAAGTTGAATTTGAATTATCCCAGCCTCTTCAAAATGAATAGAAATAGTTTTGATATATTCTGTTGAATTTGGCAACATGGTTGGTATGTTTTAGTTTCTACTTTTGTCTTTTAATAGTTTAGCAACAACGTCTTTATTTTCAGTTATACTTTGCGTGGTGAAAAAACGTCCAGTTTGCTAAAATGTGTTGATGAGAAAGATCCCTTGGTTGTCTTTCGTACTAATGTGTTCTGCACTGCTTTTTCTTTATTTGGCCTTGTATTTATGTACAGACCTGTTTTGTATGCTTGATTTAATGCAGTTTGCAATAGCCAGCGGCATCCTCATGGGAATCATAACATGCACCATAAAAGTAAAACCTTGCTACTTGTTTTGAACTATATGCCTTGTTGCTTTGCACTAATTATGCAATATATTTGACCAGATAAGGGTACTTGAAATAGTTTCACCATTGTTTCTGAACAGTGATTCTGTGCTTCCATGTCTAAATATGAAATATGTCATGCATTCAGTTTTATGAGCAAACCAATTTGAACTCTGTGAATATTTCAAATATTATCTTTATTCTAAACCCTTTACATCTATACAAATGGAATTATAAAGAGCTTGGTGAATACATGCAGATGCATGGTCTTGTTGCTCAAGATTCATTAGTGCATGTATTGCCTGATTGATTTTGTATCATAATGTAAAATCTTGCTCTTTTTGGCCGATGTCAGCTAGGCCGTACTGTGATGTGCTGTTAACCAATAGCCAAACAGTTATTTAGGCCTAGATATTCTCACCTTTAGTCTAGCTCCGTTCCGATGTGCAACACCTACTTTTCACAATCTAATTCCTGATAAAATCAAGTACCGCCCTGTTGTTGTTTTTCATTCTTGTCACTTGTCACTATGTCAGACAAGGAAGTAAACTCACATTGATTTAATCATAAAAACATATGCGGCATAAGCCAGGACATAGCATGAAAATGAATAAAGGCTTAATTACATTTATTTCTAGTTACACTCAGCTCTAAAATATTTCATGGGCTCTTTGTAAGTGCAGTCTTTATAAAGTGAGTTAAAAAAATTCTCTGTGCATAAAAGACATGTAAGATCATTTGTCAAAGTAAAGGTCCTGATGCTAGTCTCTCTATTTTTCAGGTTATGCAATGGTCTCTGCAACATATCCAGTCCCCCAGGTGGTGCTTTCACTTTCAGAAGTGTGCCGGTTCTCCGTCGCTCCTAAGGAGAAACTGATTTCTTCTGGTGTGCCAGCGACATAAGCAGACAAGATTGCAAAGATCTGCCCCGTGTCGAGTATGACGGCCACGACCCGTGGCTCCCCTGTTGGAGGGAATGACGGTCAGGGCCAGGCTCCGGATGGCCAGTCCCAGCCACCCCTGCCCCAGAACCAGGTCAGTGCCCCATTTTGAGTTTCCCCCCCGTCCATTCGGATCCCTTTTTTGCTGTTACTGAAGTAAAACTGTCACTAATGAGAGTTTGTGTTATCGATGAAGTTTGCAGTGACCTTGCATTGGGTTGCGGTATGTTCTTAAAACCACATCTGATTCGTTGTGACAGTTCACTGAGTTCCAACGAAAAAAAACATCTGCAGACTCTCATGGATGCAAATGTGTTTCTGTAATTTTGCTCTGGCCTAGAAGGAACAGATGTCAACAGAGGGAATTATTATTAGGTGACTGTAGAACAGCCAAAAAAACACCTCTCCTGAATCATATCATAAATTTGGTTTAGTAAGAGATAAACATAAGCTTATTTTATTTTATGAATTGATTGTATCGTTCCTGTAATTGTATTGCTTGTATTAATACTAAAAGCAAGGAGTTTTGGGGATTTTCTTAATTGTGTCTTATCTATGCCATACTTCTCTACAAATGTGATAAATGGAGGCCTGGCTGTGTTTACTTAATGAGAGAAGAAAGTTGATTGGCTGTCGCATATGCATGTTTCAGCTTCTGTTTACCATATTTGATGTGCTTTATGGATGTGTGTTGATTAGTGTTTATCTAAATATAAGCCAAAGAGGAATCTGATCATCATATAAAGCCTTTGAGAATTTGGGTTTCCCAGAAGCAAGTGTATCTCTGTCTTTACAGTGTTTCCGATTGAATAACGTTTTAACAATGGTTTAATGCATTTGTGGTCAAAAAAACGGACACCCCAGCATTATGACCAAAGAAAAGACGAGAGGCTCCCTTTGATTATGTTGCAGAGGGCAATTGTTATGTTCTCCAGGGATAGACTGCAGCAGTGTTATCTATTACACCTGCGCTCACCGAGCGCATGTTAAAAGACAGGAATCAATGAGGATGGAGACGCCTGGCAGAGAAAAGCACACCAGTTGGTTAGAAATTTGTAGCGCCTAGACATGAGAAGCAAACTGGCTATGTAGGTCAGCCAAGCAGAAGGAGCCTTTTCCAGCACACCCCCACATTTCCCAAGTTCCGCAGGCTCCATTCAGCTCTACGTGCAGAGCTCCAGCCCACATGCATCCATTGACATGGCACAGGAAACTGACTCCGAGCATCTTAAAGCTGCTTTATCTTCCTTACGCTTTCTTTTAATCCCTTACATGTATATATACTTTGTTTGCTTAATTTGAAGGATTATCCCGTCACTAAGATACATGATTCATTAAGGCGTTTTACATTTGTTGAGCGCGGCTTTCTTGTTTTTTACCGTCAATTATACCACCTGAAGTACTCAAAGGAGAACATCTAACATTTGTACTTTTTCATCTCAGTTATACCTAAAAAAAACATATTGCTTAGTATTTAAGTGATTGTGCTGCTTGTCTTTTTATTCGATTTGCCTTTTTCTTTTATTTAACGCTGTTAAATAACTTGGCATTTAACCAAATAAATTAAATATTTAGGCAACATGAAATTTAAATCAACCCTGTTTACTTTACAATGTGTAAACTCGATCATATTGAGCATGGTGTTTAAGTTTGTGTTCAATAAAACAGAACATGGATTTCTTTTCAGGATTCTTTAAATAGAAATGTCAAAAGAACAGATTTTTCTTTAAATTTGGGTAAAATCTTACACTGATTTCCCACCAGGCGGCATAGGCCACAATATTTGGTAATAATATCATTGCATACGATAAATGGGCCAGGCAACTTGTAAATACAGTGCTTTACAGAAATGAAATGTCACAAAAATCTTTTCATGTCATCGTTTACAGCCTTTGTGGTAGACTTTGTAGTGTTCTCTATGTAATGACTGTGAATGTTGTACTATCTGATTCACATACGTACTTAACCTGTGAACCGTTTGCATTGCAGACGTCCTCTCCCAACTCATCCAACGAAAACTCCCCAGTGAGCCCACCAGATGAGCAGGGTCAGGGGGACAGTCCTGCTCCCCTGGAGGAGGAGGAGCCAGCTTTCCCCCACACTGAACTGGCCAAGCTGGATGATATGATCAACAGGTTTGGGCTTGTATCCTATATTTGGTTGAATTCTGTTTATAATTAAATCCGAAACACTGGAGATGAGCTACAAGGATATTGATACGAAGGACATTTATTTAGGCGAAAAGTATGATTACACATCTGTGTCTTATCAGCCATGTATTATATTGATTAATGACATTTTTTCTTTTGATGTACAGACCCCGCTGGGTTGTTCCAGTTTTGCCAAAGGGTGAATTAGAAGTTCTTCTTGAAGCTGCTATAGATCTTTGTAAAAAAGGTAATGGTCAATTTTTAGGTCTTGTTTATGGTTTAATGTTCTTGTTGTTTTCATTAATCGTTCTGCTGAGTAGTAGCAGAAGCAGTATTACTTTTTATCTGCGTCATCTTAAGCTTTCACTTTTACTCTCCAAGGAATTCTTCAGCCTTTGCAAATGTCAGCCTCTTAAAGTTTTTTTTTCTTTTCTTCTTTAATTTCTGTCTCCAGGACTTGATGTCAAGTGTGAAGCATGCCAGAGGTTTTTCAGAGATGGCTTGACAATATCCTTTACGAAAATACTGACAGATGAGGCTGTTAGTGGATGGAAATTTGAGATCCATGTAAGTCCTGCAACCTGCTTGATGGTGCCATAATTTCTTCCATTTCAGCAGCACATTTAGACTTTTTGTTTTGCACATTAAAGGGTTTTACTAACCCTTTTTTGGTTGTCAGGTCTGTCCTCTCAAGAATTGATTTCTTCTTTAGGCGACTGTGAAGAAACGTAATGTTATTTTGGTTGCCTTCATCTTACTTGGCTGGTTGATTGAAATGCCGAAGCTTTGATCAAAGAGCTCCTTTCAGTAAAACAGAGGCAGTATCAGGACACAGAACTGAGTCATCGCTCTCGTATGAGGCTCGTTTTAGCTCTTCCAAGGCTGCTCTAGGATCAGCTTCAATGGCACTGCAAATATAGATCTCCTTTTCCCTTTTTTTTTACATTTTATTAAGACTTCCTACTCACTGTAAATCAAAGGGCATGAACCACGCTTGTATTTCAGTGTATTTTAAACCCAAAACATACTCAATGCTTCTAGGATGTTAATCTGTGTCACATTCTCTTGGCAGCGGTGCATCATTAATAACGCCCACCGATTGGTGGAGCTGTGTGTGACCAAGCTCTCTCAGGACTGGTTCCCTCTGCTAGAACTCTTGGCAATGGCCACCAACCCCCACTGTAAGTTCCACATCTACAATGGTACTCGGCCCTCTGAGACGGTGCCTGCTGGGGTCCAGCTAGCTGAGGATGAGCTTTTTGCCCGTCCACCTGACCCTCGCTCTCCTAAGGTGAGAGGGTGTTTGTGCCAGACTTTAAAGAGAGTCTTGAATTCATTAATTTAATTTAAGAGTTATTCAAATGTATTGCTAATCAGACATCACCTAAAATATACACTTTTTATCGTGTGTATTTGTATATATTTGAACCTGTATGCTTTATGCATTAACTACCTGTTAATGAATCTGCCTTCAGCTTCAGTTCCAATGTTTTATTTTGTTTATGGGTGTTCAATGAAAACTTCTTATTTCCTGCAGGGCTGGTTGGTGGACCTAATAAACAAATTTGGCACGTTAAACGGGTTTCAAATACTGCATGATCGATTCGTGAGCAGCCAAGCTCTGAATGTTCAGATCATCGCTGCACTCATTAAGTAAGAACGGGCAAATATTTATGACTATTACTATGACTATTACACACGTTATTAATTGATCACATCTCACATCTATGCCATAAGTACAGTTACAAGCTACTACTACATATACTGTAAAACATTACTTGCTGTAAAGCTGCTTTGGAATGATATGTATCATGAAAAGCGCTATACAAATAAATTTGAATTGAATTGAATATTACGATTTATGAATATTTGACTCACTTGTTTGTTTTTTTTACAGGCCTTTTGGACAGTGCTATGAGTTTCTCACTTTGCAAACGGTGAAGAAGTACTTCCTTCCCATCATAGAAATGGTTCCCCAGTTTCTTGAAAACCTCACCGATGAGGAATTGAAAAAGGAAGCAAAGAACGAAGCCAAAAACGATGCCCTGTCTATGATAATCAAATCTTTGAAGAACCTGGCTTCTCGAGTACCAGGACAAGAGGAAACAGTGAAGAATTTAGAGATATTTAGATTAAAAATGATTCTTAGGTGAGTGGAACAGCAGCTGAAACTAGTTTTAAGACATTATGCATCATCACGTTAAATTATTGTTCTTGATCATTTCCATTTTGTTCGTTACAGGTTATTGCAGATTTCTTCTTTTAATGGAAAAATGAATGCGCTAAATGAAGTAAACAAAGTGATTTCAAGCGTTTCCTACTACACACATCGTCATGGCAATCCTGAGGAGGAAGAGTGGCTGACGGCAGAACGCATGGCAGTAAGTCATGCTGCAATGCTTAACCAAAAGCTTGTAACGTTCTCCTGTTATTATCATTCTATGTACTAAGTTAGCAAAACTTGGTGCGTTATTTGAAAACCTTAGAGGCAGTCGAAATAAAGCCTTTGTATCTTCACGTTTGCTGATGCGTTTGTTTCCCACAGGAATGGATTCAGCAGAACAATATTTTGTCTATTGTGCTGCGAGACAGCCTTCATCAGCCACAGTATGTGGAGAAACTGGAGAAGATCCTGCGATTTGTCATCAAAGAAAAGGCCCTAACGCTTCAGGACCTGGATAACATCTGGGCAGCTCAGGTGAGACGCATTCTTAAAATTCAGCTCGAATAATATATAGTGTATAATTTAGAGTTTAAAGTGCTTTATTGTAGTATTTTTGTCGTTCTTACATTTTTCTTCAACTTTCCTCTTGGACAGATACTATTAACCAATAAACAATCATATGTTGAATTGAGTTGAATTAAATGCTGATTTAAATTTAATTTGTTAACATTTTTTAACTTTGGCAACCCTTTTTGCTTTATTAGTAAACTTTAGAGCAACTTGTTATTGTAATAATTGTGTGTATATATATATATATATATATATATATATATCCTCAGGCTGGGAAACATGAGGCTATTGTCAAGAACGTTCATGATCTCCTTGCGAAGCTGGCGTGGGATTTCTCACCCGAACAGCTGGACCATCTCTTTGACTGCTTCAAGGTTATTCACTATGAACTGATGATTGCAATTTTATTTGCGTGTTAAAAAAAAAAAAAAAAAATTCTTGATATAGAAACCATGCATTATAGGGGTTTCATTAGGACTCTTACTAGCATTCCAACCGATTACAGAATATCATATCTCAATGGAATCATTTTATGGTTATAGGAGAGCTGGACTAATGCAAGTAAAAAGCAGAGAGAGAAGTTACTGGAATTGATTCGTCGACTGGCAGAGGATGACAAGGATGGTGTGATGGCTCACAAAGTGCTCAATCTCCTGTGGAATTTGGCCCATAGTGATGATGTTCCTGTGGATATCATGGACCAGGCCCTTAGCGCTCATATCAAAATTTTGGACTATAGCTGCTCCCAGGTAACCTGTCAACCTTTTTTTTTAATCAGTTCTCTTAAATAAACACTGTGAAATTGACTGAATATCTTTCTTCCATTCTAAACAGTCAATTTATAAGCTGTTTTGGTTGCTTTGAACAACATGTGGGGGAGTAAAAAAGTTGAGGACACTGAACTAAAGACAGTGTTTTTGTTCTTCTGTAGGACAGGGACACACAAAAGATGCAGTGGATAGACAGATTCATAGAAGAATTAAGAACTAATGACAAATGGGTGATTCCTGCACTGAAGCAAATACGGGAGATCTGTAGTCTCTTTGGAGAAGCCCCCCAGAATTTAAGGTAATGCAATTCGACTCAACCATCTTTAAACATCAATTGCATCGATACTTGTTTAACTAAACAAATAAAATGAACAAATAGACATTGATCCTCCTATTCAAGGAATATTTACATAAAAATGACCCACATATTTTAGGAAGAGCATGTAAATGTAGAAAATGTATCGTACACATCCCTGTTGTTTTTCAGAAAGAAAATACCTATTAACTTACTAAAGAGCTTAGATGGGTAAGTGGACAGCTAATTTTGGGAAATATTATCATTATTATTATTATCATTATTATTATTATTAGAACAAATTTTAAAGCTGAAGTTTGCTTTTTGGATTTCAGTAAATCTGTAATTTAAGAATCTGCTTGGTGTGTCCTGCACCAATCTAATCAAATCACCAATCAGTGTCCATGGACGAGGTTCATGCGTATAAAGCTTCTTACAGTAAGAGTGCTGGGTTACATTTCTTAAACGTAGAAATGCATACTCCTGGTATGGTTTGGATTCAGTGCACTCTTCCTTCGGGATGCTTTAAACGTGTGAGGCCATTGGAGAAAATAAAATTGCAGAAAGCTGAACTCACATTTTCCAATACTTTCCAACACCTTATGCAATGAGTTTAAAATGACAATTCTTCTTCTGCCTTTGCTTTGATGGCATCTCGGGATATTGCTTCTTTAATGTAAATTTAAGCTTTCAATTAGGGACAGAAAAGCATTCTGTTTCTGTATACCCAAGCAAAGGTCATTGTCATACAATTTTGTTGAAAAACTTAAAATGGGATGGTTAATTTAGTCATGTTTATCTTTACAGTCAAACGCAGCGGAGCCCACATGTCTTCTATCGACATGACCTAATCAACCAACTGCAGCACAACCATGCACTGGTCACTCTTGTAGCAGAGAACCTTTCTGCATACATGGAGAATATGAGGCAGTTCTCGAAAGGTTTGTGAGGCTAACACTGTTTGTATGTATGGACATTCCTCTTCATGTTTTATTCAAGGGGTTATGAAATGGAGAATCATAAAATATCTAGAATGCTAGATATTTACAAATATGTGGTTATTCCCCACAAAAAAAAAAATATTATTATTATATGTCTTGCTCAAACACAGCTCTGTCACAATGCTTCCCATCGCGAGTATCAAATGCAAATCATGGATACGGTTTGGTGAAGTTAGCAAATTTCAACAGTGGGTGTATACTTCAGTATCTCACTTCTCTGTTTTTCATCAGAGAGTGATAATAAGGATGGAAAATGATTATTTATATAAATATTTAACTTGGTACGTTTGGTAAAAAAAGCATAATATGAAAATCTGATTCTGCGTATCGTGACCCCTTTAACATATTTAGTTTCATTTCGTTTCATGTCCATGTTATACATTTACTAGTGCTAACTTTTTATGTTTTATCAGAGCACACAGACTTTGATCCCCAGACGGTTAGGCCAGGAAGTCGATACAGCCATGTTCAGGAAGTCCAGGAGCGGCTTAATTTCTTGAGGTATTCACACTTTACAAGCAACCTTCCTATATAGAATCCAAATGCAATTCCATCCTTTTCTCTTTTCACATTATTTGGCTCCAAACGCTTCTCATTTTTGTCTTGAACCTGAGTATCACAGAATGTACCAGGTTGTTTATTACTACAGCTAGGCGGTGATGGTTCTACAAATGGAAATTGTTTTTCACTTCACCTTTTTACACTGGTTTCTGTCCCTTTGATTTTATTACTGCAACTAAACATAAACAGAATGTTCTGTGTGTACCAGACTATTATAATATAAAAGGCAGGTTATTTGCCATCATTTGCAAATTCTTGATTTCTGAAATTAGCTGCACGCCAAGAGACTCTCTGTTCCTTGGTGTGCAGCTAATTTCAGAAAACAGCTTTCACACCAGACAAGCTCTGACATCAAATGATTTGGTCTGCACCACAAGGTCTGTTAAACTAGCTCTTAGACTCTCTCAAGACTCCCTTAACAGCGAATCACTACATATCCTTTAGGTTCTTACTGAAAGATGGGCAACTCTGGCTGTGCGCACCTCAGGCTAAGCAGATCTGGAAGTGCTTGGCGGAGAACGCAGTGTTTTTGTGTGATCGGGAGGCCTGCTTCAAATGGTACTCCAAACTTATGGGGGACGAACCCGACCTTGACCCTGACATCAACAAGGACTTTTTTGAGAACAACGTACTGCAGCTTGACCCCTCACTGCTGACAGAGAATGGGATGAAATGCTTTGAACGGTTCTTCAAGGCTGTCAACTGCAGGGAGGGCAAACTGGTGGCAAAACGCAGGGCATACATGATGGATGACTTGGAGCTGATAGGGCTGGATTACCTCTGGAGGGTAAGAGTTGATTAATATAATCATTGATATATTCAAAGCTGCTTGCTTTGGGATATTACCTGTCTGAAATGCCTTTTTAATCTGTTGATTATTTTGAAATGTCAATGTATTGTAACCAAATGTCAAGTAGCAAAGTTGAAAATGTGGTACTTTTGGTATTTTTGGCTGACATTACAGTTATGTTTTTGTAATATCACTAGTAGTATTTCTAAGCTAAATGAGCTCAAGGTTAAACTTGCTAAATGTCAGCCTGAGCTCAAACCATCTGTTTGTCTTGTTTTTCCTTCAACAGGTTGTGATTCAAGGAAGCGATGATATTGCTAGCCGAGCAATTGATTTGCTTAAAGAGATTTATACAAACCTCGGACCAAAATTACAAGCCAATCAGGTAATAATACAGTGCTAAAGCATATCACTTTCTGTAATAAATGCTTTTGTAGTTGTTTTTAAAATGTGTCATATGAATGTTTGCAGGTTGAGATCCACGAGGATTTTATTCAGTCTTGCTTTGACCGGCTCAAAGCCTCCTATGACACTCTGTGTGTGCTGGACGGAGATAAAGACAGCATTAACTGTGCCAGACAGGAGGCCATCCGCATGGTGAGAGTACTGACGGTGCTCAGGGAGTATATAACCGAGTGTGACAGTGAATACCATGAGGAGAGGACCATCCTGCCCATGTCCAGGTAGACCCATTCAAACCTGTCATAAATGAACTCGTTACATTTGTATTCTTTGCTTGTCTGTTAGAGCCAGATTCTAATAAACTTTCCATTTAAATACTTTTTTGTTCTCTTGAAGGGCCTTTCGAGGAAAGCATATCACGCTAGTTGTGCGTTTCCCAAACCAAGGCCGACAGGTTGATGATCTGGATATTTGGTCGCATACCAACGACACAATTGGTTCTGTACGGCGCTGCATTCTGAATCGAATAAAGGCCAACAGCACGCACACCAAGATCGAGCTGTTTATCGGGGGAGAGATCATAGACCCGGCAGATGACAGGAAGCTAATCGGGCAGCTAAACCTCAAAGATAAAACTGTAGGCATCTGCTTGACTTCTCATTAACTCAATAGGGCATTTTAAATACATACAAATTTTCTTAACATTCAACAGCACTTTTTGTTGTGTTGGTTTGAACAGGATATTTTAGTTTGTTTTCTTTTTCTTCTATAGCTCATCACAGCCAAGCTCACCCAGGTCAGCGCCAATATGCCTTCCAGTCCAGACAGCTCCTCAGACTCCTCCACTGGCTCCCCTGGGAACCATGGCAATCACTACAGTGATGGGCCAAACCCTGAAGTGGAGAGCTGTCTTCCTGGCGTGGTGAGCGTTTTGCCATAATTGAGCCAAATGGTCTATTTGGTGCATCTTTGGTCATGAAAATATCCTCATAGAATGTTTGTAAATTGTGCATATCCACCTGTGGTTCTTTGCTGAGCGATCTCTACATCTGTCGAAGCCCTTCATTTGCCAAAAGTCTTAATTTAGAATTACTTTAATTGCTGCATTTATTATAACTGCCTTTTAATGTTTTGTGTTTGGCTATTTAAAGTCTAACCTCTCTTTCTTATCTCAGATCATGTCCCTGCACCTGCGCTACATCTCTTTTCTCTGGCAAGTTGCAGACCTGGGCTGTAGTCTCAACATGCCTCTCTTGCGGGATGGAGCTCGTGTTCTAATGAAGCTCATGCCTCCAGGTGCTCTATATGCTTCATTAGATGTCTGCTTGAGACACCAATCTGCCATCTCTATTCATTAATCACTGTTGTTGCCTTTCAGATAACACCACAGTGGAAAACCTGCGAGCCATCTGCCTGGATCACGCCAAACTCGGCGAAAACAGCCTTAGCCCCACATTGGATTCACGTTTCTTTGGACCATCACCGTCTCAAGTGCTTTACTTGATAGAGGTTCGTTTCTTTAACTAGCCAAGCATAGAGCACAGCTGGGTTTGTGTACCACACAAAAGTATTATTTTAGTATTATTTCCTCTTTTTTTACTTTTTCTTTTCTCCAGAATTTTGAATGAGGGTGTTTTCTATAATTTATTTTATTTATTATTGAACATTTATTTAGGTATTTATTTATTTATAATAAAAGATAAATAATTGGTGTACATAATATATGAATGCAATGTAGACATAGTAAGAGTCCTGAAAAAAATCACAAATGTGGCAAAGAAGTATAATACATTCAAAATATTGCAAACTTTTTTACTTTAGTTTAGAAGTCATTTCATTTGTTTTCATCTAATATTTATATTTAAATAAAATGGGAATAGTAACCCTGCCCTAAAGACTTTTCAGTGTGGCATCATTCTTTGACACATGCAATGTTTCTTGCATCTCAGGTGGTGTACGCCTTGCTCATGCCTGCCAGTGGGACATTGGGTGAGGATGCGAGTGACTTCCAGTACAACTTCTTGAAGAGTGGTGGCCTGCCCCTGGTTTTGAGCATGCTCACCAGAAATAACTTCCTGCCAAATGCTGACATGGAGACCCGGCGAGGAGCTTATCTCAACGCACTAAAAATAGCCAAACTGCTGCTCACTGCTGTAGGCTTTGGCCATGTGAAGTCTGTGGCCGAGGCCTGCCAGCCTGTGGTGGAGGGGACTATCCCTGTGTCTCCTGTAAGTTGCTCTTGCTTTAGCTTCTAACGGTTTCTTTCAAGGAAGTCTTCCGTAAGAAATATACCTTCAAGTAAAATGTTCCAAAAGGTCCAAAATTTAGACCCTTTGTTTCAATCTTGTAATTTTAGAAGGAACATTCTGTTTTAATACTTTGTGATATCATATTGGGATTTTAAAACTGTAGCAATGTCGTTAGAGAAAGACTTGGCATCTTAGGGGGGAAAAGTGTGCTTCACGACACACTTTTGTCCAGTACCTCATCTCTTAAAAGTGCACTTGGCACAGCTCTAGTCTGTAGTTAGGACTAATTGTCGGGGGATGGGACAGTAAAGTTTTCTTATTGCAAAAACACAATTCTGTTTGAAGCACTGCAAGGAAGTAAGTTTTGTTTTGCTTTTTTTCTCAGTGGATGTTTATAGATTCATCACCGAGGTTTCATTTCTGTTTAAGACTGTAACCTTTCAGCCTCCCTGACATCAATCATTACAAACAGGCTAGCTCGCCCTATGTGGCTCCACAAATGTCAAGGGTGTACAGTGTCTTGTGAGGAAGCACTCACACAGACTCCAGCAGGGTTTACATGAGGGGGTAATAACCATCAGAATGGGGAAAGTTAAATGTGGTGTGATTTATGCAATTTTCTATTTGACTGTATTTGATTGTTTTTATGCATGCAATGGAACAGTATTTGTTTGACTAATAGGGTTGGAAAATACCACTGACCATGACTTTGACTTCAGCACAAGCAGAAACATGTTGAAACAAAATTATGATTTGTAGTTTTTTATCAATGCATTACAACTTTGTACAGTAAAGGTTTTAGCTTATTGTTCAAACTATTATTTTAAAAGAAATGGATACATTTATTTGCCTGAAATTAAACATTAAATTAATCAAAATTTACAGTAAAGATATTTGTTAAAAAATATTTCTACTTAAAATACACCCTGAAAAATTGTATCCCATAAATGTTAATATTTCCTAAAATGATAAGCAGCACAATTGAAATGAGCTGCACAAAAGAGACTGTGAGTGTGACAAATGTGCAGTAGACACCTTTTTTTTTTACCTTTTTTCTCACTTGTTTATAGATCAACCAGACAACACATGACCAGGCTCTAGTGCTACAGAACGCCTTGCAGAATATCCCCAACCCCGCCGCCGAGTGTATGCTGCGGAACGTGGCCATCCGCCTCGCCCAACAGATCTCGGATGAGGTATGTTAGACCTCACACACACATTGCCTACAGAAACTGGTTTGTTTGCATTGTTCAAATAAATGTCCTTGGCTCTTGTGAAACAAAATCTATGTACAAAGGAAATAACTGAGGAAACACCTCATGTTTCAGCATCAGTTTTCTTAGTTTGTCCTTCTCTTCCTGTACCCAGAACTTCTTCCAGGCCTCCAAGTACATCCCAGATATCTGTGTCATTCGAGCAGTTCAAAAAATAGTCTGGGCTTCTGGCTGCGGCTCTGTTCAGCACGTCTTCAGCTCTAATGAAGAGATTAGCAAGATCTACGAGAAGGTGCTAGTTCTTGGCTATGTTCATAAAAACACTGCAGTTGTTAAGAACCAGAGTCCGTATTTATGCCTGTGATGTTGGATCTTCCGCAGACCAATGCCGGCAATGAGCCAGATGCAGAAGATGAGCAGGTGTGCTGTGAAGCTCTGGAGGTCATGACCCTGTGTTTCGCCCTCATGCCCACTGCACTAGATGCACTTAGCAAAGAAAAGGCCTGGCAGACCTTCATTATAGATCTGCTGCTGCACTGCCAGAGCAAGTGAGTTATCATAAAATAAAAATTCCTTAAAAAGTTTTAAGGAAGACAAGTTTTCATACCAAACTTTCAGAGTGTATTTTTTTTTTTTAGTCTCTGAAATTAATATTAATTATATATTAAATGTAATACTAAAAAGTTGTGTTAATGACTTTTGTGAGGTATTTAAACCACTTTTTGTCATTTTTATCAAGCATGATAGAATGTTTTTATTTTATAAAATTCGTAGCTAATGTGTAATACTTTTTGCGTTTAGGTCTGTTCGCCAAATGGCCCAAGAACAGTTCTTCCTTATGGCTACCCGGTGCTGTATGGGCCATAGGCCTCTTCTATTCTTCATCACCCTCCTGTTCACAGTTTTAGGTGTAAGTGTCTTGTATATTTCTTTGAGACACAGATGGAGGTTCTGTCTTTTGGTTTACGATTTTGGTGTTAATTTAGAACACCTCATTCCTTGTAGTCATTTTATCCTGTTCTTTTGTCTTCCAGAGCACTGCAAAAGAGCGGGCAAAGCACGCTGCTGATTACTTCACTCTTCTAAGGCACTTACTCAACTATGCATATAACAGCAACATTAATCTTCCTAATGCAGAAGTTCTCTTAAATAATGAGATCGACTGGTTAAAGCGCATCCGGGTATGTGCATTTACCTTAACTTTTTTGGAATTCAAAAAGTCACAAAGTCTGAATTAAAACGTTGGAATAAAAAAAATAAACTTGTTGAAATTAGTGTGTGCTAATTTGAGTTTTTTTGTTGTTTTTAATTGAATTTTTTTTTGGTCCTAGGATGAAGTGAAGAGGACTGGAGAGCCTGGGGTTGAGGAGACCATTTTGGAAGGTCATATTGGTGTCACAAAAGAGCTACTAGCTTTCCAGACCCCAGAGAAGAAATTCCACATTGGCTGTGAAAAAGGAGGTGCTAGTCTTATCAAGGTAAACATTTCAGTGTTAATCATTGGCTACTTCTGCTAAATAAAAATAGCAACAACAGAAGAAAGATCTTCTATTTGTCACTGCATTGCAAATCAAACTAAATGATCTTCCTTTTTTTCCTCAATGAACTCTTATAGGAATTAATGGACGACTTCCTGTTCCCAGCGTCTAATGTATACTTGCAATACATGAAAAGTGGAGAATTCCCCACTGAGCAGGCCATACCTGTGTGCAGCACCCCAGCCACTATCAATGCCGGCTTTGAACTGCTGGTTGCACTTGCTGTCGGATGTGTGCGCAATCTCAAGCAGATTGTGGACACATTAACTGATATGTACTATTTAGGTGTGTTCTAATGTTCATTCCTGTTTCCTAGAAATTATGCACTCAGCCCCATCAGTTTTCATGATACATATTTACTTGTTGTTGTTGTTTTTTTTATATGTATATATACCTTTAGGTTGTGAACCACTTACAGAATGGGAATATTTACCACCAGTTGGCCCAAGGCCTACCAAAGGGTTTGTGGGTCTGAAAAATGCAGGTGCGACTTGCTACATGAACTCAGTGATCCAGCAGCTCTACATGATTCCTCCCATTAGGAATGGCATCCTGGCCATTGAAGGCACAGGCAGCGATGTGGATGATGATATGTCTGGAGACGAGAAGCAAGATAATGAGGTACTACTGCCTAACACGGTTTAATTCTGAAATCTCAGACTGCGTTGTGTTCATGCAAATTTTATTTGAATGTTACAGATGAAAATGAATTATAAAGCAAAACGAGTGTCTTTGGAGCAGGTCACTGTATGATTCGCTTAGCAATGTGAACGCAGTGTTATGGTGCTTTGGTTTAATTATTTTTTTAAATTTGGGCTATTCCAGATTTTTTTTTTAACACAGTGTGAATATGCAATTTAGTCACTTTTTGGTCTATAAATAATACTAAAATAACAGTTAAGCACTTTGAATTTTAAATACTGTTATAGTTTTTATTGTTTTGAATTGACTTTTATTTGAATATATTTTATTTTGTTTAGCTTAAATTCCTGTTTCAGTATTCTTGGTATTTACATTCTTAGCAATTCTATTGGAAACATTTAAACAAGATAGATGTTTCATCTATTTGTTTTTCCAATACTAAAGAAATATAATATATTCAGCTGTCATATATTCATTTTAATTGGCAAAAACAACTTTTAATCATTTTAGTTACCAGTAACACTTCCACATTGCATGTTGAGCCATTAGCATCTATACCAATCACTGAGTGAAAATGAGTAACATTGGCTGGGGAAAAGCTCAGGTGAAGGGGTGTGGCTTCTCATTTCCCAGTACAATTAAGCTCAGGTGTGTGCTTTATTAGCCCAGAGAGTTCTTGCAGCTCTAGCACTTGTTGCTCTGGAAGCACACACAGTGGATTGTTCCTGGAGAGGTTGTGCTTTCAGTTTTCAACGACTGTTAATATCATTAAATTGAAATTGCTTTTCACCTTTTTAATGGATGAACTGCCCAATGATGACTATCATCCTTTCTCAGTACCAAGTGACTGACAAATTTAGCCATCTCTGGGGTGTACATGCCATGTGGGCTTACCTTGGAGCTGAGGGCGTTTTAACAAAAGTTCTCTTTAAAGTTATTATGCTATTGAAGTTACTTCACCATATTGAAAGTCTTGCTTTAATTTTGCAGAGTAATGTGGATCCCAGAGATGAGGTTTTTGGCTATCAGCACCAGTTTGAAGACAAGCCTTCTCTCAGTAAGTCGGAAGACAGGAAGGAATACAACATTGGGGTTCTGCGGCAGTTGCAGGTCATTTTTGGGCATTTGGCTGCCTCCAGGTTGCAATACTATGTGCCTAGGGGGTTCTGGAAGCAATTTCGGTAATTTAACTCTCTTTTTTTAACTTTTAAGACTACTAAATAAGGTGCTATTCTCTAAACTGGTCTTCTCCTCTTTCTGCAGGTTGTGGGGTGAACCAGTCAATCTGAGGGAGCAGCATGATGCCCTGGAGTTCTTTAACTCATTGGTGGATAGTTTAGATGAGGCTTTGAAAGCATTGGGTCACCCTGCCATGCTGAGCAAAGTGCTGGGTGGCTCTTTTGCTGACCAGAAAATATGTCAGGGCTGTCCTCACAGGTACATTGAAAATCTGATAGTTTTTTTTTTTTTTTTTGCTTTAGTAGATCTTTGTGTGACAGTGTAACACACTCTGTACTGTCTTTTCAGATATGAATGTGAGGAATCGTTTACGACGCTGAATGTAGATATCAGAAACCATCAAAATCTACTTGATTCTATGGAGCAGTATGTGAAAGGAGACTTGCTCGAGGGTGCAAATGCCTACCACTGTGAAAAATGCAACAAGAAGGTGTGTGTCCTGTCTGTCTTAAGAGTTGTCTGTCTGTTATTTAAGAGAACACCTATTAAGCTAAAGGTGGTTTGTCTCTGACAGGTGGACACCGTGAAGCGTTTACTCATTAAGAAGCTTCCTCCGGTGCTGGCCATCCAGCTGAAACGCTTCGATTATGACTGGGAACGAGAGTGTGCCATCAAGTTCAATGATTACTTTGAGTTCCCACGGGAGTTAGACATGGAGCCCTATACAGTAGCTGGAGTAGCCAAGCTGGAGGGCTCTGACGTACACCCAGAGAACCAGGTATTGCACCAACATGATCTTTCTGTGGTCTTCAAGTTGTCTAATTAAATAAAATACCTTTTTGTAATATTTTATATAGCTGAAGTTTTTAAACTGTCCTTAGCAACAGGTGGTCCAGCAGAATGAGCCGTCGGAGCCGGAACCCCCCTGCAGCTCTCGTTATCGTTTGGTGGGAGTGCTGGTCCACTCAGGCCAGGCTAGTGGAGGTCATTATTACTCCTACATCATTCAGAGGAACGGCAGTGGTGGTGAGGGGGAGAGGAACCGTTGGTATAAGTTTGATGATGGAGACGTCACTGAGTGCAAGATGGACGATGACGAGGAGATGAAGAACCAGTGCTTTGGCGGAGAGTACATGGGTGAGGTCTTTGACCATATGATGAAACGCATGTCCTACAGGAGACAGAAGCGCTGGTGGAATGCCTACATCCTCTTTTACGAGCGTATGGACACATTAGACAAGGACAGCGAGCTGGTTAAATACATCACTGAGCTCACAGTGACCAGCAAACCTCACCAGGTGAAGATGCCCTCTGCTATCGAACGCAGCGTGCGCAAACAAAATGTGCAGTTTATGCACAACCGTATGCAGTACAGCTTGGAGTACTTCCAGTTCATCAGGAAACTGCTGACCTGTAACAGTGTCTACTTGAACTCACCTCCAGGTAAATCCAGCCATTGACCTTGCTCCATTCTCTGCTGTTGTAGATGGGTTCAGGGCTGCAACATGCTGCTCATTTTGAATCCATTCTTAATTTTTTTTGAAAATGGATGAAAAAGCAGAATTTGACTTTGTCTTGACGGAAATCCTGATATTGTCTTGATATTTTAAAAATACATTTTGGCTATATCTGAAGATTCATTTTACATGCTTGGTTATTTCTAACGTTTGGGGTTGGCAAGGTTTTGTTTTTTTGTGTCTACCAAGACATTTACTAAGCATTTATTTGATTCATTTAAAAAAGAATATTGTGAAATGCTACAAATTAAAATTAATTTTCTATTTTAATATATTGTGATTTATTTCTGTGGTGGCACATCCTGTATTTCAGCAGCCATTGCTTCAGTTGAGTTTTGCATGATCTTTCAAAAATCATTATTGCGCACATTTGTTAAATTGGCAGTTGAAAAGTTGTGCTGTGTAATAGTTTCGTGCAAGTATTACTAAAGTAGTTTACAAAAAAGGTACTTATTAATCTCTAGTTCTTGGTATTTTGGGTTATAAAATATGTATATATATTCATTTTATGATCTCTGTTTGCATTGTGCATATAGCGAAAACTTTGCTGGCATTCATTTAGAAAAAAAAAACGTAACTTGTTGCTGGTGATAGTTAAACAGCTCAGTAAAAAAAAGTAGCAGCTTTCTCATTTTCCACAAGAAATTGCGCTTTTAGCTTCCCCATTAGCAGCTAATTGTGTTTGTGTGTTTGGGAAATGGGTTTCCTTTTTTCCTCATTACCTATCATATTCTTATTATTGCTGCTGCTGCAGAATAATCTGTTCCAGGGGGATGGTGAAAATCATTTGTAGCATTAACGATTATTTTATTTGTGGCTCTTAGGTCAAGACCAACTTTTGCCTGAAGCAGAAGAAATGGCTATGATTAGTATACAGCTCGCTGCTAGATTTCTCTTCAGTACTGGATTTCACACCAAGAAAGTTGTCCGCGGCCCTGCTAGTGATTGGTAAGCCTTTTGATTTCTGAATAGTTTTTTTTTTTCTCTCTCTCTCTCTCTCTCTCTCTTCTCAGGCACATGCTTTCCTGTGTTCTTCATCGGTTCGTTAATTCCTCATTTCTTTTATTTCAGGTATGATGCTCTGTGCATCTTGCTACGGCACAGTAAGAATGTGCGTTACTGGTTTGCACACAACGTCCTCTTTGCATATCCAAACCGCTTCTCTGAGTACCTGCTTGAGTGTCCCAGTGCAGAGGTTCGAGGGGCCTTCTCCAAACTCATTGTATTCATCGCACATTTCTCCCTGCAAGATGGACCCTGCCCTTCACCCATTACTTCACCTGGACCTTCAAGTCAGGTACGCCTCAAATCTAGACTTCCCTCATTCCTTGGAAATCAGAGTGTCTGAAATTTAGAACTCGTTCCACAAGGTTCATACACGTTTTATATCATTTGTTCTTTTGTGTTAGAGCTGTGATAATTTGAGTTTAAGTGAGCACTTGTTCCGTGCCGTGCTTAACCTGCTGAGAAGGGAAGTATCTGAGCATGGCCGTCACCTACAGCAGTACTTCAACCTTTTCGTCATGTATGCCAACCTTGGTAAGGACCACTCTCCACCCTTAAGGTCTGCATCCATATGGGCTTGCTTGCTGTCCTGTCTCACTCCCATTTCTTTCTCTCAGGCTTGGCAGAGAAGACGCAGCTGTTGAAGCTCGGGGTACCAGCTACCTTCATGCTTGTGGCTCTAGATGAGGGTCCCGGCCCTCCCATTAAATACCAGTATGCTGAGCTCGGAAAGCTCTATACAGTCGTCTCGCAGCTGGTTCGCTGCTGTGATGTGACATCGCGTATGCAGTCCTCGATCAATGGTGAGAATTGGGAACATTGCTGCAAAATGTGTGTAATCTGATAAGAAAAGGGTCTGTAGGCTTTTACATACAGTTTGGTCACCTTTGCCCAATGAAGATGCTCATCCTTGCTCAGGACTTACTGACTGACACACAGCCATCTCCAGGCATAAGTGCCAGGTTGGCATTGCGTGGAGCTGAGGGCATTTACAGATTCAAGCCAATAAAATGTTTTAGTTTAATATGTTGACTCTTTTTGTATTGAAAACATTTTCCAGACCACAAGCCGGAATATGAGCTGACATTTCCACATGTTGACATTTTTAGGAAACCCTCCTCTGCCAAACCCATATGGTGACCCCAACATCACCGCTCCCATCATGCCTCTGCAGCAGCTGGTGGTGGACATCCTCTTTGTGCGCACCAGTTATGTGAAGAAGATTATTGAGGACTGCAGTAACTCGGAGGACACTATCAAACTGCTGAGATTCTGCTGTTGGGAAAACCCTCAGTTTTCCTCCACTGTGCTGAGTGAACTACTGTGGCAGGTGAGAGGGATTACCAGTATTCATCTTTGCAATATTCACAATGTTGCTTAAGTTGTAAGCGAATCTTTTCAGTTTTTCTTTTTCTTTTAAATAAATGCACATTTTATTTAGCCATTCAGTTTCCTAAAGACTGTCTTTGGACTAAATTTGTTTCCTGCAGTCTCCTTTTACAAATTGTGATGAACAAAATTTTAGACAAGTATTTTAATAACATCTGGTTTAAATTAAAATAGCATAATGCTATTGGAAGGTCCGTGAATCCGTGTGAATGGTCTGTTAATTCTAATGTTGATGTTAAATGTACATAACATTTTCAATGTATCGGCTAGTCATGTTGTTTGTGCATTTATTTATTTATTTATTTTTTTCCTAATTGTCTGCAGATGGTTATTAACATTGGTGTTTTTGCGTAGGTGGCATATTCATACACGTATGAGTTAAGGCCTTACCTGGACTTGCTCCTTCAAATCTTGTTTATTGAGGACTCGTGGCAGACTCACAGGTTGGTTTTGCCTTTCCACTTCATTTTAACTAAATAACTCTGTGAACCAATGTACGAAGAAAAAGCCCCAGAACAACCTGAAACTGTTAATATCACAGTTGTAATTGAGTACTACCGTTTAGTTCCTAGAGTGAAGCCCTTAATATTTAGGGGTCTTGAGCTCCTTTTTTTAGATTAAATTCCTGAGTGTCACGCTCTGCGCTTTTCCTGTGTTTGTTAGGATCCACAATGTGCTGAAGGGAATCCCTGATGACCGTGATGGGCTTTTTGACACCATTCAGCGTTCCAAAAATCACTACCAAAAGAGAGCTTACCAGTGTATCAAATGCATGGTGGCTCTTTTCAGCAACTGTTCAGTGGCCTACCAAATTCTTCAGGTGAGCTTCATCATGACTTTGCATGTGAATGGGTTTGTTTTTGAAGAGATGTAAAAACTGATTATGGCTTGCCTTTTCCAGAGCAATGGAGATTTAAAAAGGAAGTGGACCTGGGCAGTGGAGTGGCTTGGTGACGAGCTGGAACGAAGGCCTTACACTGGAAACACCCAGTACACCTATAACAACTGGTCTCCTCCTGTCCAGAGCAATGAGACTTCTAATGGATACTTCCTGGAGCGCTCCCATAGTGCCCGTATGACTTTAGCCAAGGCCTGTGAGTTGTGTCCAGAAGAGGTTAGTGATCGCTAATGCCACCTTCCATTGTCTGTAACATTAGTGCCAGTATGTTTAATTTGAAGTCTAATCATGCATGTGTGCTTCTGCACATTAGTAGAGATTTGTATTTGTACGTTTGTATTCGTTTTTGCATGGTTACCTTTTAAGAACCCCTTTCCGTAAATACTGATCATTCAATTGTAATGTAGAGAAACTGGTGTTTTATTTATTTATTTTTTAAATCACTGAAATCTTGCACAATGATTGTATATTGAGGTTTTAAATCAATATTTATTTGATCTAGAAATGTTTTGTGCTAAATGGCCACGCTTAACTATAGATAGGGCTTTGAGTTTTCGACTTTTATTTCCAGGTTTTCTTTTTTATAACGCAAAGCAAACAAATGTTGATATTTGCATAAATTGAAGTTTCATTACTTTACACTTGGTTTCATGCAATATATATATTTTGTTTGTTTGTTTTTTAAACCCATTTCTATTGATTTGCAAAAATAAGGCGCTTTGTCTAGTTTAATCGGTAGCACGTTTCCACAAATGTTAAATGTATGCAGCCATAGATGCATAATTTGTTGAAACAGTATGCAATATTAACTGCCGTTTCAAAATAGTGTCACTTAACGAAGCACGAGGTGGTATCTGAAGAGGACGCTGGCCGGAACCCGTCCTCGACACAGCAACTTTTGCCAGGGGAAGTGACAGGCCAACAACAGCACACCGTAAGACTCGTATGGCTCGGCCACACTGGTGCCATCTGCGTAACTTTTTGGTGTTCACAGGCAGAACCGTCTTCCACCTCCCTCAAAATCAACTGTTATTTCGTCCTCATCTCAATGTGTCCAAACTGTTCTTTTTGCGTAACTACATGTCTAAATGTGGCAACTAAGTGATCGAAAACTCTAAGCCTTGGCTATAGTGAACAGATGAGTTGGAGGTCGATGTGTCTGGTGGTGTTTTATTTTTTTTGTTTGTTTTTTCTTTTGGGAATGTGAAGTGTTCTGGTCATGTGATCTAATAACAACCTGCACTTCTTGGAAGCTTTTGTGTGAATATGCAAATTTGGATCGAGTGTTAGATATACATTCCGTTCTGATGATTCCTGGTTTTTTTTTTTTTTTTTTTTTAAGGAACACCGTATTCAGGAGAATATCAAGCCACTGTCTAATCAGTTCATCCACGGGCAAATGCCTCCTAAAAGCTTCCTAAAGTTAAAAAAAAAAAAAATTAATAAAATTAAACCAGGGGTGCTTGCTTGGTTTGTGTTGTCCAGTTATGTTCCCTCATCTGTCATTGGATTTCACTAAGTCCCCCTAATAACTAGCAACTTTTTTTGTCAAACCGATAAAGCCTTGAACTTTCTCTATATTTTGAAATTTTCTTGATTTATATCCTAAAAGGACTCTTAATAGAGGACATATCCTTGCTTAGTATTAAGCAAACAGTTCAATATTTTATTGTATGTAGATCAAATGTAAATCTAGCACTCAACTTTATTTGTGATGGTTGTTTTAGGAGCCTGATGAGCAAGAGGCCCTTGACGAGCAGGACACGTCTCCTCCAGAGGACACAGCTCTATACCCTCACTCTCCAGGCACAAAGTTTCAACAGGTACTGAGCTTCAGAGTCACGCAAACCTCATGCTTCTCTTAAACCATATCTTTGTGTTTAAGGACTATTCCAAAAACTAACTTAACATTTCTTAACTGCAAACCCATGTTGTACTGGAACCTCACATTTAAAAAAAAAAAAAAAAATATATATATATATATATATATATATAAA
>JAUCMU010000151.1:13563810-13602819 GCA_032275025.1 Enteromius treurensis
ATTCTCTCCAAAACATGTCAGCATGATTTCATTGTATAAGTACTCGCATGCACAACTGTCTGTTCAATTGTCAAAATCGGTCAAGAACATAATACCATGAATACCATATATGAATTTCTTTGAATATTTGATAAATTGATGACAGTCATTGACAGTCAGGTAAAACTAGACTAACGAAGGGGGAGTGTCACACACAGGTGTTTTCCATGATCGTGTGCTGCCAAACACAGATATATAGAGATATATAGAGCTTAACCAGCGCCAGTCCGATCTCTGAACATGGATAGACAAGGCCAAGCAAACGGACAAGGGGAAGTTCTTCCTCAAGGAAGAGGAGGAGGAAGAAGAAGAAGAAGAAGAAGAAGAAGAGGAGGACTAAAGAATGCGTGGTGGAGGAATAGGGAGAAGAGGCCGAGGAGCGGGAAGACACCGTGCTGTCCCGAATGAAATTCGGGGCACAATTATAGACCATGTCATAAACCATGGCCTCACAATGGCAGAGGCAGGTCGTCGAGTGCAGCCTAATGTGCCTCGCTCTACAGTCTCCTCCATCATCCAAACCTTTCGCAGGGAAAACAGGTATGTACTTTATGTAATCTATGATGGAATTACTGTAAATGTTGTATAGGACAGGGCACTGTGCGTGAGGCAATAAATGTATAACTTACTGTAGAGATTTTGTGTGCATCTGCCTACAGTAGTAGGTCCATACTAGCAGGTAAAGAGGACTAGTGGAATGTTTTGATACTACATATGACAAGAAATATATTGAACAAATTACTGTAAACAATGGAATTACATAATTTATACAGTTTAGAGTAGTATTCCAGTCACTGTGTAATGTTGCATTAGGATTGTGGTGAAGTTACTGTGAGTAAACACACTGGTAACTTACTGTATTCTGTTTTTTGTGTAGGCTTGTACGACAACCTCGCGTGGGTGGCAGAGGAAAACTGCTCAATGAACCACAGGAAAGAGAGATTTGTAACATGGTGATGGCAAATAATGCCATCACATTGAGACAGATCCGTGATGCCATCCTTCAGGACAATCATATATTCCAGAATATCAACACAATAAGCATCTCCACAATAGACCGGGTTTTGAAGAAGCATCAGATGACAATGAAACAAATCTACAAGGTACCATTTGAGAGGAACTCTGACAGAGTTAAGGAGCTGCGGTACCACTATGTAAATGTAAGTCAGTTACTGGTTGTCTCTCATTATAACCTTACCTGTAATCACAGTAAGCAGTAGTTTACTTATTTGGTTTCAATACCTCCTTTACCTGATTTTCAGAATCAGTATTTGCTTCATCTGACTTCAACAATTTCAACAGAAAACTGCAGTTTACTGTATAATACAATTATCATTATACTCCTTATTTTGTTGTCTCTCAATCAAATCTATCTAATACTGTAGGTTGTACTGTAACATCTCAGTAAGTCATCAGTATTTCCCACTCCCCTTTTCTATCAAATACCCCTGCAGTACTTCCTCATAGCCCTATCAGTAGTTTAGAACCACTGGAGTAGTGGCCTGTAGTTTATTGAACCTGTGGGGGAGAACATGTAATTGTCTAACTGTAGTATATGACTGTTCTGTATGACTGATTTTATGTTCTTTACTCTATTTTAGAGAATAATGGCATTGGAAGGACATGAGACCCCTCACATCCTGGTGTTCGTGGATGAAGCTGGCTTCAACCTGGCCAAGGGCCGAAGACGTGGCCGTAATATTATTGGCCACCGGGCCACAGTGGATGTCCCAGGTCAGCGAGGGGGCAATATAACCATGTGTGCTGCCATTTCTGAAAATGGTGTGGCCACTCACATCCCCAGTCTTGGCCCATACAACACACACAAGCTCCTCATCTTCTTGGATCGCCTTTATACCGATTTGATCCCTGAAAATGAGAGAGGTCTCATAGGGCCTCACCTACCCATTTATGTAATTGTGTGGGACAATGTCAATTTCCACCATAGCCCACTCATTAGGGGCTGGTTTGCAACGCATCCAAGGATGGTCATGGAGTTCCTACCACCTTACTCTCCTTTCCTCAATCCGATAGAGGAGTTTTTCTCTGCTTGGAGGTGGAGAGTATATGAGCATCATGCTCAGGATCAGCCGTCCCTGCTCCATGCTATGGACGCAGCGTGTGACGACATTACAGGAGATCAATGCAGGGGATGGTTGCGGCATGCACGCCGTTTCTTCCCTCGTTGCATCGCAAGAGAAAGTATCCGCTGTGATGTGGACGAGAATCTGTGGCCAGACGGACAACAGCGTGTAAATAATCAGGAGGGTGAAGACAGTGGACAAGAGCGGGAGAATGAGTAGAGAGACTACTGAATAAGTCCTTGTTTTTTGATTTTGTGTTTATACAATTTATTACTGTAATGTACATTTTCTTTTTACATATGTATGAAACTTTCTTTGCGTGTGAATAAAAAATTGTTAGCATTTCCTTGGTAGTGTGAGTGCAATCTGTGATGTCAAACCTTGGAGGCTACTCTTTTCTGTTGTACAGTATATTGTTGGTCCTCTGCCATAGTGACAAAACATCTAAACATTTTGTATGGCAGTACTCACACAACGCCAAAGGGACGATGCATTTTGGGGGCACTGACTATTCAGATTAGAAAGAAATGTAGTTTTGACACATGAGTGAACTGTTTTAGGAGAGATATGAGCTTTTGCAGGTGAACCATGTTGTTGTGATCAACCATCCAGGTTTATTTTGACAAAAGCACCAAGAATAATGAGAATGTCCGATCTGTGTCGAGAAATGAGCCAAAGCTATTGAGAAGGATCTTTGCCATTTTGGAGACACAGACTTTTTAAATGAGAAAGGGATTTAGATTGAAGCCTGAGTGAACAGTTTTGGAAGAGATGAGCTTTTGCAGGTGAGCTATAGTGTTGTGCTAAACTGTAAGAGTGAATGACCTTAGAATTCTGAGTATGTAATTTCTGTTTCAAGAAATGATCCAAACCAATGGAGAGAAACTAATGTGGTGTATGAGTTTCCAGTTGATAAGAGAACAATTAGATACTTTTATTCTAATTTTGTATCTTTTACTAACTTCATGTGTTTTTTTCCCCTCACAGTGGAAACTATTTATGATGGAACCCCAACTTCTCAAACCTAAATATTCACCTATTACAAATCTAAAATTAAAAAGCAGGCACGATGTGCCGTTTTAACTTTTTTTTTTTTGGTAATTTGATTATACTTGGTGTTTGTTTTTATGCTTTTGATGTTGTGCAATGTTCCTATAAAAACAGACATCAAGAGGCAAAGGAAATTTGTTGGGACACATTTTATTATGAAGATGCACATTAGTTTTCCTTGTCCTGGACGGTCTTTGTTCCACGCAGTCTGCCAGTACGACGGGCAGCGATGAGACCGACCTTGCGTCCAGCAGGTGCGTCCCTCCTGATTGTTGAGGGCTTGCCAATATGCTGATGGTTACCACCACCGAAGGGATGCTCAACAGGCTGAAGAACAAACAGCACAGGTCAGATTAAAAACCAGCATTTACACAACAAATCAGAATCTAAAGTTACCTGGAATCACAAAGAAATAAATATGAAGTTTGCTTACGTTCATAGCCACACCACGGACACGAGGCCAGCAGTTCCTCTTGGCCTTGTACTTGTGGTACGCACGTCCTGCCTTCAGGATGGGTTTGTCAATACGACCACCACCAGCAACGACACCTTTAATGCGAGATAACAGACTTCAGTTTATATTCAAGACCAGGAGATTCAAAATAAGCATCTGCCATTTCAAAGATTTCCAAACTTTGCAAGTTGAACCTCTATTGACATTTTAAAGTACCTGCTGATATTTAGGTGGTTCATAGTTTTGACATAGGTCAGGTCAGGTCACTCTTCGAAGTTTTTAAACTTTAAAAACGTTTTATTTTTAACCAAACCCCTTTAAGTTTGAGGAACCCTGTACTACAGAATAGATCCACAAATGATCACCTCAATTATAGATCCCTATGATTACAGCATATTTCATAACAGAGATTCAACGGCAATTGTTCTTTTATGAAAGATCAGGGGGGGAAAGGATATTACTAAATGAAAAATCTAATCTGATTTATAACTAGGCAATGCAAGAAACACAGTAGAATATTTACCAAAACTTTCTGATCTCACCAAAAACCTTCATGTTTGCTTACCAACAACAGCTCTGTTTGCAGAAGAGATGACCTTTTTGGATCCAGATGGGAGCTTGACTCTGGATTTCTTGGTCTCAGGGTTATGGGAGATGACTGTGGCGTAGTTTCCGGATGCACGAGCAAGTTTGCCTCTATCTCCAGGCTTCTCTTCCAGACAGCAGACAATGGTACCCTCGGGCATGGTGCCAACGGGGAGCACATTGCCAATGTTCAGCTGGGCTATAACAGTCCAAAACACATTGATCAACATGTGCTCATAAGACCAGATGCGTGTTTGACCAATTCTCAACTCTGCATTACCTTTCTTGCCACAGTAGATGAACTGCCCAGTGTGGATGCCTTCAGCTGCAATGAACAGCTCTGTCCTCTTCTTGAAGCGGTATGGGTCACGGAACACCACCTTAGCCAGGGGAGCTCCACGGCCAGGGTCGTGAATGATATCCTAGAGTAAAAAGCATTTTTCTTTATAATTCCCCTCTTTGGATGACAAGTGATCGTTTCCTTAATTTCACAATGTTACCTTCACGATCCCCTTGATGTAGCCATGGCGTTCAGCGAAGTCAATATGACGGAGTTTAGCAGCACCTTTTCTGTGCTTGACATGGGCTTTGAAGACGGAGCCCGCACCTTTTCTCTGTCCCCTGATCACACGTCCCATTTCGGCCTGTAGAAATAAGCAATAGCACATTTAATAAGGCATTTCAATGCTATATTTACAGACAAGCAGGCCTCACATGGTCACCATTCACATTACAAAGAAAAGGCTGCAATGAAACGTGCATATATTAGCTGTCAGTCTGCATAACAGCTGCTTGTTTCGTTCAACAGAAGGGATAAAGTCATTGGAAATAGGAATAACATTCAGATGACGTTCAACTTTATTTTATTTATTAATTTTTTTAAACACAGACAGCCACTAAAATAAATTCAGAAAAGACTTACGAATAGCTAGTAGTTAACGGTGTCCTGCACTAACGAAACTACGCACGATTTATAAAACAATGCATAATAATTTGCTGGGTAACAAATTTATTAAACCTGTTTAGTTGAAATAAACTCTGAAAGTCTTTACGGAGTCACCGGTGCTCTAGGCCACAACATGACCGCCGACGATACATCACTACTTCTCTCATAAATATCACATTCAGTTTCAATACAGACAGACCCGAAAGAGCATAGATATGTCCTTAGATATTATGTTGACATTATACGACTTGTTGTATACGTGGATGGTGAACTTTAAACAGTGATTGTAATCAGATTGAGCAGAGAGACAGAAGATTGTTTCCCATACCTAAACTCCGATGACAGAAAGAGGAAGTAAAAGGGAACGATGGGGATTTTCTTCCGGAGAAATGGGCGGGGGAGAAGGGGGTCAAGTACCCGGATGTGTGTTCAGTTCGCGGTCCGCCCCCTAGAGGCTGAACGAGGAAACCGTCTGAAATTAAAGCAACGAGCGTATTATCTTCAACAGTGACACAAGCATAGTTGCTCCCAATAAGTTATTAATGTAGTATCACCTTCTGGTGTATGTATCGTGATAATGATAATAACACGCGTATGTTTGTATAGTAGGCTAAACAAAGCAGTAGCTATAAAAGAAACCATGAAGTGGCAGCATCGGGTCAATCACTTGGCTGTTGTCCTCACATGCACACTAGTCTTAATTTGTCCACTAAACGGGTAATCTGCATCACTATATATGTTTGTGTGTATGTATATATTTTTATATATATATATATATATATATATATATATTAGAAAGAAAATTTAAACAAGATACAAATAAAAAAGTAATTAGGCTAAATTACAAATTATATACAAATTAAAAAAGGAAAGTACATAACATGTATTTGTAAATAATGTAAATAAATAAATAGTTACACAATCAATCATCAGAAGTTATTTATACATTTTAATAATATTGGATGTTTATATGGCTTTCAGATGAGATTCTTTAAAGTTTGGCACTGTTCATACCCCCGGAAACGTAACATTTGGATAAACTGCCAACCACTTTCCAGAAGCTTTAAAAGATGAAGCATTAACAGTTTCTCAAATATGTCCAAAATAATTACCTCTTGAATAAAAAATTAAGGATAATTAGAGAAAAATTACTATATATTTTATAAGACATTAAAAATAACAACTTGGAGCAACGGAATTTGTAGGAATAGTATATTCCCATTTATCCCATATTTAACAATAACATCAACATAAGTATAAAAATCTCCACTGTTGCTTATTAAATCTGAGATGAACACCCTTGGAGAACTAATAAGGGAAAAAAACATGATTTTTCCCAATAATATGTGGGGAAATTATATTTAAATATTAGCTTCCATGAGTTAAAGCTTGGTAATGGATGTTTGAAAGCTTCATATAGGGAGAACATCATTTTTAGACATTAATAATAAATGCATAGTAAATAAGTTCACAATGAAAATCTTAAAAGTGGGCCTTAAAAGTGCTGCTATAAATCGACAAATCACACACAAAAAATTGTGACTTATTTAGGGGCACTGGAACAAAATAGCTAAATCGGTGAATTGTTATTGCACATTTTGTGCTTTATCAAACATTTTGTATTCTGAATTCTCAAATTTTGTACATTTGATTGATTTCATAGATATACTGTTATGTATCCTAAATATACACAGTGTATTTTAGATACACACATTATTTGAAAATTACCTGTTCACGAGTTATATCTACCTTTATCTTTATAAAGAATACATTGTAAAAAAGTAGCAGAAAATAATGATAGACACGTGATAAATAAAGTTAACTTGGACTTAACTGTGCCAACCAGAAGTAGAAAAAAACCTTCTTCAGTACAAAGTGTACAAAGTAAAAGATTATTAAAGCTTAGAACATTACTAAAAAAAACAAGCAAAAAACCCCGTATGTCTGACATGATATCTCGCGATATTCCGGTGTCTGTGACGTCTTTCCTCCGTTTGCTGATCCAATGGCATTTAGCCTGAAGCCAACAACCACAGCACACTCTGGGCTGCCATCAGCACAGCAGGCAGAAGACACACACACACCGCGAAGAAACTTCTCATCTCGGGGTTTTTTTTGCCGATTCAAGGGCTGAAGGAGGATAACGTACACGTAAACATTTCCTTCTTTTCTTCCTGCGGTGGTCTTGGCACAAAAAAGCCCTTGGAGAAGGACAGGACTACAAAAGGAGCAAGTGACGTCGTTATAAAAGGAGACTTGGCTGAAATCCTTTAGACAACAAAGAAACAGCTTTTCGGAAATAAAGGAGTAATCCTCACTTATTCTCTTTAGTTATGAGTCATGTGGTCGTCGACGGTTCACACGGTCTAGAACAGCAGGTAGGCTGTGAAATGTGTTTATAAACGCGAGCTCTGTAATCGCTTTGATCGCTTGGCTGCGTCGTCAAACCTAGTGAGCTGCCTTTATAGACAGCCTTCTGAGCGTCGCGTGGCCTTAGAAAGGCTGTCAAGGAAGGCGTCTCGCTACGTGTTGAGACACAGCCACAGTTCATCGAGTCTAATCTTTTTATTCATCAAAGATATCAAATTTAAGAGATGTGACCACATTATGTTCTCGTGTCCACATTTGGAGTTTAAGTGTTGTTGGGTAACGTTAGATAGCCGACGCCTTTTCCTGTTTATTTTGTTGTTGTTGTTTATTTTCCGCATTCGTCCACCGGCTTACTAGAATCAACCTCAGCATAGACTTTTTCCGTCGTCGTAAAACTAAATATAGTTTCTATTACTTACTGGAAAGCTTTAAAATAGTTCGTCTTTTTAGATTTACTGTTAAAAAAAACGCATGGCGTCGACATCTGTCGGAAATTCGAGTCCGCGGCCTGTTACCGTACATCTTTTAAATTGGATCAAATTGAATCGTTTTGTGAATAACAGGCTGATAATGGTTTACACAAGTTCATCTCTTAAGCAATTTTTAGATGATTCGCTATATGACCAATTGAAAGTGTTTTTTTTTCATGGCCACAGGCTTCAGGCTTGACTAGGGCCACGAATGCTTGCCAAACATTTGTGGCACGCATTTTGAAATTTTGATGAACCAATTTAATGCCAGCGGCTCATTTGTGACCAAATGTTAGGTAAAAGGCTCTAAAAAGTCGATGTATTTTATACAGTTGTCAACTATAAATGACCGCGTAGACTGTCTTAATTTCATTAGATATTTCTTTACATCGCTGATGTAAACAATCACGTGATCAGAGCTGTTTAATTATACTTCACCCCTCTGAAAGATGAAGTTCGTGACTAAGCATTGAAAAACGTTAGAAATGTGTACAGGTACGAAGTTGGCTACAAGTAAAGTTTCAAAGTGTACAGATTTGTCCCAAATGTTGTAAACGTGACTTTCTTCAATGGGACACAAAAGCTGGAAAGCAGATGTTTTTCCTTTTAATTTAAGAAAAAATGGAAAAAAAAGATGTGGGCTAAAAGAGACAGGTGGTTGAGGCTAAACATTTGTTTTGTTTTGCGCTCTATTGAATAAAGTCATAGGTTTGGCATTCCTCTCTCGCTCGGTGCTGTTTTCTGTTTACACTGTGTGGCATTCGTAGATTTGTAAGCTAGTAGTGTACTAAGTGTGGCCCACTTTGCTCTTTCTGTCTTTCAGCTTGCTGTCTTGGACTTGAACTGCGCTGATGGACAGGGTGTTGGCACTGGTCGTAAGTGATTTATCTCATTAAGTGCTTTTACCACATTCAGATTGAATGGCTGCAAAGCATAAACATCCTCCTCATATTTTATTTTATTTTTTTAGTATTGGCACTTTTTCTGGAACTTTTGAAGTGCACATTTTAAATGCAAGTTTATAAAAAATAAGAAGATTTTTTTTTTTATTTTTTATTTTTTTCAAATTTCAGGGCGTTACATTCCTCCTCATTTGAGAAACAAAGACGCATCAAAAAATGGTATGTTGTGCTGGTTTACTTTGTAAACTATGGATAAAATGAGATTGTTTTTATAAAATGGGAAATTTGCAGATGCATGCACATTTGGCAAGTATATTTATGATTTGAATTATGAGTTTTGTCTCGGATTCGATTCGCACGAAAAAAACGCATCTGTCGTTTAGGGCTTTTAAGTATCACTACAAAGCCTGGAATATTCAGACTATTTAAAATCAAAAACTAAAGTTCCTTTGAGTTTTATTTTTGTTTATTTATTTATCCCCCCCCCCCCCCATAAATCATTTCTCATTTCAATTTACATGAGTCACTCCATTTCATCACTCAAGATGTTTATGATCAATTGTTGAGTTATTTTCTGCACTTTGACATCATGTTTTTTCACAACAGGAAATGCTTATTCCTCTGGTAGACAGAGCGGTTATTCAGTGGCACCAGTACAGAGCTGTAAGTCTTGGTCAGGTTCTTCTGAAGGTGCTTTGCTTCCAAGATGCATGAAAATTTAATTCCATGCCTTCAGAGCCAGTACTTTGGGGCCAGACGTTTAAAGTCAGTTCTCAGAGTGTTGAGTGAACCTCACACTTAATGAAACTGAAGGAGCCATTTTTGAGTCCACAAAGCTTTAGTGGCTTTGTCCGACTGCTCCCTGTGATTATCCGGCAGCTGCGGTTGCTTGCACTTCTCTCCTTTCTCCTCTTTTCTAATTGGCTCTTTGAATGTGAACAAATAGGAAAGAGACTTGTATGCAATAGCGTGTGCACACACACTCCCTTTAAATGCTTTTAAGTATTTCGCCATTCTCTGACAATGTGAAACTGTTCCTCAAGTTTCTCCCAAACAGTATCCTCAGAGTTGGCACCCTGAGGGAAACCAAAGACACAGGCATAACTATCCAACTGGATGGAATGACTTTAGGACTGGTAACTATTCCAAACGACCTGGTTTGCTCTAACGCTCCTCCGTTGAGAAGGAATAGTTGTCTTTTAAGTGCCCTGTGCCTCTGCTTAGGTTCCCAGAGGTATCCATCCCAGGAGCTCTCATTTTATCACACCTACACTAGTGGCTGGCCAGACAGATGCGGTACATCTTTATGCATGTGACTTCTTCTGCATCGTCCCTCTGTTCTGCTGTCTGCACTCTGTGACGTCACTGCATTTTTACTAGACCTTTGAGCTGAAGTTTGTGGACTTTGCTTGAGACATGTTCTAATGCTACATGTCAATAGCATGCTTAATCGTGTAAAAATACTAAGTGATGCATATGTTAACAGTTCTAACTACACCAATACATAATTTGTTCACTCCAATTAGCACAAGATCAACTGATCTGAGCTTTGACGTTTCACTGCTGCTACATCAATTGTTTGGTTTTATAATTGCGAAGAGACACCTTGATGCGTTTTTATTTTAACTATTTATTTTCCCCCTCAAGTACAAGTTTGTTGGGAGACTATGTAGGCGAATATTTATTTTACTTAAGGGATTGTTGTTTGCTGTTTACTTCGACTTCTGTTGCATTTACTGCCTGCCACAGTAATTATTTTTGATGATTCCTCATCATATGTTTGACAGTATGCCTTGGCTTTCTGATTAGCAAGCAGGGGAGCAGTGATTGCGCTCTTTTAAAGTAAGTTTGGAAAGCTAATGTTTGGTTGTGTGGTGTAACCACATCTGAGGAAGTCAGATATGCAAGTTATTTGTGTGTTTTGTTCACTAGAGTAATGAAGAGTGGGTATGCATGAGCGCAGTCCAGGCTAATTTCTGTGTGTGTGTGTCACTTCCAGCCTCTCATGCGCGTACCGACAGCAGTGTAGCCACCGATGGAAATGAGGACGCAGCCAGTGTTATCAGCTGGGCTGATCGCTGTGGTAAATTTGAGCATCAGACTGTGGCATGGCTTGGCCTGCTTTTGGTGTTTTGATCACCAGTTATAAGTGGTGATTCATCCGTGTAGGCTCTAGTGTTCGTAAGACTTGTTTTGTGTGTCACGACCTTGTTTGATAAAGTACACTGCTTTATAAACAATCACACAATGTGATTTTTATTTTTGGAGTGTGTGTGGTCTTTGTTCTTTCAACTGTATTTTTCTCAGAAAGTAATAGTTTGAGTCACTGGGATGGCTGAACAGATTGTTTTTCTTTCACACGGTTTTGTAAACACTAGGAGTGCCAGTTTTGCCCAAAAATGCCATTGTTCTTAGTGTTCTTTTTTTTTTATTTTTTTTAAGCAGTGCCATGAACCTGTTTGTCTGGTTCACTCAACTTGTTGCTGTAGGAGCAAATTGCTTACTGGCTTTTTCACGTCTGCCACTCACTCAACCATCACTGAAACCAGTCTTGGCTTTGCGCTAACTTTTAAATTAGAACCATACCCTCAGTGTCCTCATGTTCTCTACCTGCCTGTCCCTTTTTGAAAGATTCCCCAGGATGGGACGGCGGTCGCAGCAATGGTTTTGTCAATGGCTACCACGACGGTCGTATGAATGGGACTGCAAACTTTAGCCGTGGACCCCCTCGTAATGACCGAGGTGGACGTGGTGGCTTTCGCGGAAATAGGAATGGTGGTTCCTTCAACCAGCCAATTCAAAATGCAGGTGAGATGTTTACATGTCTTAGAAATGACAGAAAAATTATTGTTTTGAAAGTCGCACATGTTTTAATCGCCTAACATGATGAAGTTGCAGGTTATGGCACTTATGAGAATAAAGATGGAGGCTGGAACGCTGTGGTGAACAGAGATGCCTACACTAGCTTTGGTGGGCGTTCTGACAGAGGGAAGTCTGCCTTCTTCAATGATAGAGGAGCTGGCTCAAGAGGAAGGTGAGGAAGAGTGCAGAATGGACTACTTTACTAAACAATAGAGTGATTGAATAATGCAGTGTGCTCCGAAGTTGTAGAGCATGTAAAAGTATTAATGGTTGTGTGCTGCAGTGTTTTTTTTATATGGATGCATGATAATTATCGTCTGATATGTAATTTACATTTTGTCAGTAAAGCCGGTTCTGTAATCAGCGGTAAATGAGCAGTTTACTGACAAGCTTTGAAAAACAACACCGATAATGAACCCATCAGTAAACAACGGCTCTGTGTAGTAAGTGCTGCCCAATGTGAAATCATGCATGTGATGGCATTTACTGCTGATCACAGAACCGGCTTTACTGAAAAAATGCGCATTACATATCGGCCGATGATTATTGTGCATCCCTAGTTTTTATTAAAAGCAAATATTTCTTGGCAGGTATGAGCGTGGAGGCTTTGGAGGAGGTACAGGAGGAAACAGTCGTTGGGTTGAAGAATCCAGAGATGAAGAGGACTGGTCAAAGCTTATGCCCCCCAACGAGCGTCTTGAACAGTAAGTGGCCCGTTGTTAATCGCACTGTGTGTCCTGTCTCCTGAGTCCATCTGTCTCTGATTAAGCCATTGTTTTGTCCTCTGTCTCCCTCTACAACAGTGAGCTGTTCTCTGGGAGCAACACTGGGATTAACTTTGAGAAGTATGACGACATTCCTGTGGAGGCCACTGGAACAAACAGTCCTGGGCATATCGAGAGTGTAAGTCTTATGATCATAGTGCCTTGTTGAATCAAGTGGCAAAACAAATAAAGTGGAGGGCTGCTAAAGATATCAGTGGATGATGGTTTTTATTGGTCTTTTTAGTTCCATGATGTGGACATGGGCGAGATCATTATGGGCAACATCGCTCTGACCCGCTACACACGGCCTACTCCTGTTCAAAAGTATGCAATCCCCATCATCAAGGCCAAGAGGGACCTTATGGCCTGTGCTCAAACAGGTGGGCCATTAAACTGTGCACCACTGTGCTTGTCTACCGAGATAAATGGTCTAAAATGTAATGCCAGTTGAACTGTAATGGCAAGCTATATCTGCAATTCTATGATAAAGTTAAACTAAGATCATTTTTTGCACAGTTTGACAATGGCAAAAGCGCTAGATGAGTTATAATACAAACTGCTGACCTTCTGGTGCTGCATTATGTTGTGGGTCATTTACATAATGTAAACATTGACCAGCTGATTAAGTAAATGCTTTTCTGGTCGACTTGAGTAGCTGTGAGCCAAAGTTAATGCCAAGAGTTAAGTGGTAGATGCTTGAACCCAGATTTCAAAATATACCCTTTCCCGGGTTTGTCAGAATAAACCACATTGTTGACTAGGTTGAATGTGCACAGTCTGGCTTTGTCTATCCCGTTAGGGTGAAACTGCAGTGTGCAGCTGAACGAGCAGTGGAGAGCAGTTTAAGAATGTGCTTTATCATATGTGTGTGCTTTGCTCTCCCAGGCTCGGGGAAGACTGCAGCCTTCCTGCTTCCTGTGCTTAGTCAGATCTACACTGATGGACCAGGAGAGGCACTGCAGGCCACCAAAGCCAGCGCCCAGGTTACTATTCATCTCTTTATTGGCCAGAAGATGTTTATGAAGTCAAGTGTCAAAAAGAATTTTGCTTCAGTCATGAAAGCATTTTGTTTTGTTCTTTCTCAAGCAGGAGAATGGGAAGTACGTCCGTCGTAAGCAGTTTCCCATCTCACTAGTTCTGGCTCCAACCAGAGAACTCGCTCTTCAAATTTATGATGAGGCCAGAAAGGTATTTTTCTGGTGTCCCAGCTAAAGGTTAGCAGAAGTTGTTTTTAATTAAGCTTTTCTTAACTAATTATGTTTTCATCTTCTGCAGTTCTCTTACCGCTCCAGAGTGCGCCCGTGTGTGGTGTACGGAGGCGCAGATATAGGGCAGCAGATCCGTGATTTGGAAAGAGGCTGTCACCTACTAGTGGCCACACCAGGTCGTCTGGTAGACATGATGGAGCGAGGAAAGATTGGCCTTGACTACTGCAAGTAAGTGACTCTAGTAGCCAAAAGATTTTTTTTAATTTGACCTCAAATATGTCTTAGTTCAAAATAATGACTTCATACATTCTGTGTAGATACCTGGTGTTGGACGAGGCAGACAGAATGCTCGATATGGGTTTTGAACCCCAGATCAGACGTATCGTGGAGCAGGACACCATGCCTCCCAAAGGTGCTCGCCAGACCATGATGTTCAGTGCCACCTTCCCAAAAGAGATCCAGGTATGAGTCTTCCCAGCATAAGTCACTATGAATTTTTGATCACAATAAAGAACTGCATCCCTATATTTTTATATTTTAAGATTCTGGCTCGTGACTTTCTGGAGGAGTACATCTTCCTGGCAGTAGGCCGTGTGGGCTCCACCTCAGAGAATATCACCCAGAAGGTGGTTTGGGTTGAAGAGAATGACAAGCGCTCCTTCCTCCTTGACCTGCTCAATGCAACAGGTGAACAGGTGTTTTGCAGTGTCATAGGGCCATTGATGGCTTGTTGCAGTAAAACAGATTTGATAAACTCAGTGTGAAACTATAGGTCGGTGTATAGATTTTGTTTTGTAGCAATACATTTTAAAACTAATGCCGTAAATGGTAGGGGTGTGCCTCTACATAACTGAGGCCGACGTGATACATAGCCTGTGATACATTAAAGATTGATATGTAGCAGATATGAGATGTTGATACAACACAATGCAAGTCAATGCAATACGATGCACCGATTTAAATAAAAAATAAATTAACAAATTAGTTCAGACAAATAGAAAGTCATGAAATAATTTAAGTGCCCTCTGTCTCCATAGTGTTGTGGTACGTCTCATTCACCTAGCAGCAATGATGAGAAAATGTGCTCGAGAAACCGTTTAGAGAGAGGTCAATCTACATATTAAACACTGGGCACAATTTCTTTGGCCACATTACTGCCATAATAATTGAATCTATTTCTACCCATGCAAATGTTCCAAATTATTCATCATGATGGGTTTTTTTTTTTTTGGCTTTTATTATTGATTTTGCTATCGAATAACATTTCTTTTATAATATAATATAAATAATAAAAAAAAACTTGTTAAAGCATCTTCAGTCTCTTTTTGAAATCCTTTTTAAATGTGACCCTAAAGAGTTGTACTAGTAAACACTGTGACTGACACTGACTGACGTCTTGGTGAAGCTCTCACATGTAGCCATAGCAACATGGCACAGTAACACCCATGGTTTTAGATGAGTCGTTGTTCAGTGTTACCATGCCAACATTATCTAAGCAAAGATTGTAGCAGAAAGTTTTTTTTTATTTTTTATATATATATATATATATAAGCTTAAAAGGATGAAATGAAGTCAAGTAGTGGAGCATTAATGGCAGTATGCTCTACATTTTCATGGCAAAACTTCCAAAAAAATGCAGATAAATAAGCTTACGAATGCATTTTTGAATTTGCAAGATGCTTTTATCTATAATGACTTATTCTTGTCTTTTTAGGCAAGGATTCTCTGACACTGGTGTTTGTGGAGACTAAGAAGGGTGCTGATGCTCTTGAGGACTTCCTCTACCGCGAGGGTTATGCCTGCACCAGTATCCATGGTGACCGGTCTCAGCGCGACCGTGAGGAAGCGCTTCACCAGTTCCGTTCTGGGCGCTGCCCTATCATGGTGGCCACCGCTGTGAGTAGAGTCTGTGACTTCACTGGAAGCCTGTGGTTTTCCTCAAGCTTGTTTAACTGATTGTGTTTTTGCCTTGATAGGTGGCTGCACGTGGCCTTGATATATCCAATGTGAAACACGTGATCAATTTTGACTTGCCGAGCGACATTGAGGAATACGTTCACCGCATCGGTCGTACAGGCCGTGTAGGAAACCTTGGTGGGTTTTGCTGTCGTTTTCGGAAATATCTTGCATTTCTATATTTTTATTTATTTTTTTTTGCCAGGAACTCTGTTTGAGAGATTGTTTGTTTTATTTTTTAGGACTGGCCACATCGTTCTTTAATGATAAGAACAGCAACATCACTAAAGATCTGCTGGACATCTTGGTGGAGGCCAAACAGGAGGTGCCTTCCTGGCTTGAGAACCTAGCCTACGAGCACCAGCACAAAAGCACCAGCCGTGGACGCCCTAAGAGGTGCGGAGACATCCAAGCTCTCCAGTTCTCCCCGGTGGCTCTGTGTATTTTCCAGTTTCATGACGTTACTCTTCTTCTGCAGATTCTCTGGTGGCTTTGGGGCCAGGGATTACCGACAGATGGCTGGGGGCGGCAACGCTTTCAGCAACCGTGGTGCTCGCAACACTGGTGGCCATGGAGGCAACAGAGGGTTTGGAGGCAATAAGGGTTAGTTTAAATTGAAACATTATTATATGATGTTCAGTTAACTTTAATTTAACATTCATCTTAAATGAATAAACAACATTTCTAGTAATAAAGTTCACAAAGTTTGAGTCATGAGCTGCTAAATCAAAATTCCCTTGATTCTTTTGACCTCTTTATAGGTGGTTTTGGGAGCTTCGGAGGTGACAGCTACGGGGGCAACTATGGAAACTATGGAGGAAACTACGCCCAGGTGGACTGGTGGGGCAACTAAATATACATTTGCCAAACTAGCCGAATGGAAACCACATGTTATCATAGCCAGACTCTACCCCCTGTGTAGCTTTATGAACTCGGTACATTACACGCTGTGATTCTCTGCCCACATTCTAAAGGGAGCTGATCTGTGGCTAAACCGGAGCAGAATAACAAGGATGCCCACTTGTGTATTTGATCTATTACAGCACCTAGGTTTCTGACTTTTTCTTTGTTCAAAAAAAAAAAGAGGATCATTTGTATGTGAATGTACTGTGCCTTTTTGAATATAGACAGGAATTTAGTTTTGTTAATTTCATTGAGCGAACTTGGCCAAGAGCTTAATTTTGTATTTTTATTTTTGTTTTGCTGTAAAAGCATTTGAAAGCTTGTACTTAGTCAAACCTTGGCAAATACTGGGATAACGTGACTCAGAGAGTCGCTGTTCCATTTGAACTTCAAATTATCACTGATATCACCAAGCCAACAATACAAGCCACAAAGTAAAACGCATCACAGGCGCTTTGGAGAACCGTTTCTGTGAGGCCTCTGTCACAAGGGACAAATCGGTCTGACTTTCTTTTGTTTTGCTCACTCTATCCTGGAGAGACACCTCTTTGGGGAAATGGTTGTCTTGAAAAGGCCATTCCAGTTGTGATATTCATGACGAAATATTGGAAACACTCAGTGTTTGAAAATTCAAAATGCTGGAACTTCTTACTCCACTTGCTTTAATTGACTTGACAGTGTTATGGCAGCTAGTAAGAACCACATGCTAGCCACTCGAAGTGGGCAGCATTTTTTGTTAACTACTACTCTTCTTTCTCGAAACCACATTTTTAGAGAAGCAGATGGCATTTATTGAAAAACTCAATTGAAGGTTTTTTGATAAAATGTTTCTTTACAAATGTCAGCAAAACAAAAAATGCCTGCCATCCTGAAAGTGAAGTTCAAATGGCTACAAACGGACCACAGAACCAAAGCGGCCGTGCCTTAGCCTCATGACCGCTTTGGTCACATACGCATGCTAGTGTTTTGTTTTTTGGTCAAGGAGAGAAGACGAATGAATTGTTGCAGGCTTTCTTTTAAAACAAACGTCCTCTCTTTTCAAGCTGCGCGGCAGGCATGGCTCCCTTTTCCGTAGGTAGAGGCAGCGCGAGAGTTCATTTTGAGGCACTGGCGGATCCGAACCGGGAGTTTGTTTTACGTTGGGCCTGACGCGAGTGCAGTTAGGCAGGCCACCATTTTAGCTTGTGTATTGAGTCCCGCTGTTCTGCGCGAGGCCGGACACCAGGAACACAAATGCTGTCAGCTCCTGAAATTCATCTGGTTAGATGTAAATTTAAACCACTGGCCGAGGAGCCAGTTTTCTGCTTCTGTTCTTAAAAGAACATCACAAAGAACAGACGCGGACGAGTGGAGGAGAAATAAGGCATTTATCGCAAGTGCAATAGATTTTCTTCTCAAGTGAGTTGTGCCTTGACTTTTTTTTTACTTTTTTTTTTTTATATATATTTTTTATTATGAATTCAAGCAGATGCACTGACAGTATTGAGAACTTGGAGTTGAATGGTGCTACTTAAGTTAGGTCTTGGCCCGTGTACGTTGTGCCCATCAAGTTTTACAAAGTTCTTTTATTGCACATTTCAAGTTTTATATATATATATATATATATATATATATACAGTACGTGTCTTGAGTGCATGTCCTCAAGCTTCCAAATATTGTGTCAGGAGACCGGAGACAACGCAGCTTGTTTACAAAAGGGGAAGGGTTCTCACTATTTACCAGGATTTATTTGGGACCAGGGCGATCAGCAGTGGGGAATTTAGCTATTTGCACACAGATTTCTAGATTCTACTTTTGCTGCTAGTTTTGTGTAATTTATTAAGCATTTTTTGAGAAATATTTATTTTTATAAGCCTCAAAGTGATTCTTTGAAAGTTTCAAGTAACTTGACCAAAAGACAATACCTGAACACTGGCACTTGAATGTTGAATGTCACCTGTATGCGTGGAAAATTTCTGTATTTCGGGGTAGCGTGAGCTTTTTAATGTTTCAGACGTAATGGACTCGGTCAGTTTCCACAGCTGTTAAAGGCCTTACGGCAACACGTCGCTATGGAATTACAAATTGGCTCTCAAAATTGGAAACGGGGGGGGGGAAACATGCCAAGGTTTGGATTCAAAAGTCATAAAAAGAAAAAAAATGTTGGGAAAAGAAAAAACTAAACTGAAGTATCAGTGCAAAAAGTGTCTAGATTCTCCAAATGTGTGATTTTCATTTTTTTTTCTCTATACTACAGATTGGCATTTGTTCTGTTGAAGTTTTGTTTCTGTCAATGTCTGGCACATGGCAACCTTGAACATGTGATTGATCTCTATTGTAATTACAAATATGGCGACTCTGGTATTAGTCCGCTCAGGAGAAGCTGCAAGCATCCACGCTAGCAATAAGTCTTAACGTGTCTCGGAAACACTGAAATCACATCCCCTACCCTCCATCTAGATGGAAATAGGAGAATAGTTGGCTCCCTGAGAGAACACCAGAGCTCCTTTAGATTTAGGATTTGCTTTGTCATAGCTTCTAGGCTCTGCACTGCATGAGATGACTCGGCTGTGCATTTATTGTATGATTTTACCAAAATAAAAGTTTCTGATGCAAATTTCCGTACAATCAAGCATGGTTTCTGAAGTGTTTGATGTAACGGATTCGGTCAAGTGTCTGTAACGCCGAGTTGTTTGCCGTTTAGTTGATGCCAGTTTGTTTACAAAATAGAAACTTTCTTTACTTAGTGTCCCTTGTCTTTTTTTCCTCTGCTTGCAGTGGGCTCTGTTTGCTGGTGAATAATAATGAATTCATTTCCACAGGCTAGCAGTGAAAGACTAGACTGACTGAAAATTGCCAGGCAAGATTACTTAAATTATTAAAAGAAGCATTCTTCCTGAAATGGTAGTTAGGACTTCACATTATAACACTACAAATTAAAAATCCCAAAGCACAATTTGTATAGCAAAATAAGACTTAAGGTACTGGTGCTATTACATTGTTCACCAATAATTCCTATTAAACATGACACTGCCGTAGCCTGATTACTCCTATAAAAAAAACTAAAGTCCTAAATTAATGGCACGTTAGATTTATTTCTGTTTGCTCTTTACCAACTGAAAAGTCACCCCCGCTGTGCTCTGTCATGAATTTCAGGTGGTCTAATGAAAGGTGTTAAAATACTTGCAGATGTTTCCTGAGGCGTTTACATTATGTTACAGTATCTCATGGTCTCTGGTTTATATAAGAAGATTGCAGCCTGTAATCTGTATGTACTGTTGAGGCCTGGCGGGTCGTTTCTGCTTGCTTTGGTTTTAGAGTACTGCTTTAAACACTTATAATCCCAGGATTTTTCTGCCATTAAGTGATGGCTTTCTGAAGGGGAGTGTATGTGCACACATCCACTAACATCAGCAAACACAAAACTGAGCGATAGCACCTTTAATCCATTCATATTTTCACTTGGAGCCAGGCGGTACAGACACGGTCATGGTGGGCAAACTTGTGGATGTACTTACTTTTTTTTTTTTTTTAAACATGCTTGACAGGTAAGTAGGTTATATGTGTGTATGTAAATGTATATAAAATATACATTCTTTTTTACTTTTTTTGGTATTGAGTCGAATCCTCTGTCTGTTGGTAGTAAGATGTTCAAAAAATGTAATTTTTAAAAATCCACAGCTGAAAGGGACCAGTGATGCGCTCCATCATTATTGCTGGTAAGTTCATCAATTTTCCCAAAGTTTCTTGGTGTCATCAGTTTGGTGTGTTTTGTGTAGGAGTAGTTGCAATGAAACCAAGCTGCTAAAATTGGGATCAGTTGACTTGAACTGAAAATCAGTTTCAATGATTTTAAGAACATTATATTAAAGCATGGTTACAATGCGCTCCCGAAATACTGAATCTCTCCTGGTACAAATGGAAGAAAGCAAACAAGACCTAGTGTGTTTGTGTAATCTCTAATCTGCCCTTTCTTAATCATCATAATTTCGGTGTGCAGGACAGAGGGAGGCCACACATTAAATCATTCTTCCAGTCTCTGATTGTGCTCTCTGTAATCTTCCCATAACTGCTGGGAGAATGAGCACGACTCATTTGCAAAGTGATCGCTTATGCTGCATGGCTAGCATTTTGTTTCTATATAATTATAAGAGACCTGGAAGTTCTATCTGAAACCTCATGAAAGGCTATTTAGATTTAGGCAAGTTAGATCATGTAGTTCTAGTACAAACCTGTGGTGTGTGTGTGGTATCCAGCAGAGATTCATCAGTGTGTCCGTTTACAGTTGAGTGTAATAAATTCTTTCTTAACATGTGAAAATATCAACATTGTCGTGAAAAGGATTTCAAATTCAAGAAGGCTTCATTCTGTAACCAGGCTTTTCTCCCCAGTATTAATTAGTTGACTTATTCTCTTGAACATTGTGTATTTTAGTTAGTTAATCTCCTTATCCGCTACATTCTTTACTCTTCTTTTATGCCATTACAGTTATATATTTGTAATTATGTTTCCTGAGGTTAACCATAATTGCAAGGTTTGACAACTGGGTGAAAGAGCATAACACAAGTAATAAATAGTAGAAGTAATCTAAAGAGAATACTTGCTTATTTGTTTAAAACTGGCACTGGTGATGTTTAAAAACAGTATATAGAAATGAATCTCCTAAGTAACTGTTCAAATGTGAACATTCACACCATGTTAAAAAACATATTAATTTGCATATGCGCATTTAAGGATGTGTGTACCTGGTGTTTATCACGTTATTTTTCCACAAGGAAAGTAAGGGGTAAGGTATTAAGGATAGTATTTTGACCTTGTGGGGACATTTTTAGGTACCTGTGAGAAAACAAGCATTTAAATCGTATAGAATTAAGTTTCCTGTAAGGGGTGTAGGTCAATAGAAAATACTGTTTGTACAGGATAAAACCCATTATGTCCTAACACATGGAAAAACAATGTGTGCTGTGCTTGTGTGCGTTCATTTACATCTGTCATTAGTGTTACATCATTCAACAAGGACTGCTGGGATATTTTTGAGAATGACCTACATGCAGTATGTTGTTTGAATATTTTAAACAGTGTCTTAAAGGGTGACTCCACCCCAAAATTAAAATGTTGTCATTAATCGCAATTGACTGTCCGATTGATCTCCATGTAATGAGAGGAAAAGTAAAGGTGGTGGTTCAATCTGCATGTTACGAAGTGGCGAGAATACTTGTGTGTCGTCTCGTCATCGTAGCAACATTTTGGAGAGTATTGCTGCGCACAAAAGGTGCACACTCTTCTGTGTCAGCCACAACGCATTAATACATTTTCTGTGTGTATTTATATTTTGATTTGAACAAAACCAGTGCCTCCAAGTGGCATGGCTGACACAGAAGTACATACGCTGTTTGCGTTCAGCAGATACTCTCCAAAATGGCAATTATGGTGACGCATAGAGAGGAGACAAAGTTTTTATTTATTTATTGTTTTTGCATACAAAAAGTACACCTCATAAAACATCTGATTGAAACACTAATGGCAGGTGGGCTATTTTTGACAATGTCTTAACAGTGTTAATTACTTGGCAGTCAATGGGACAGTCACAAGCCTTCCGGTTTTCATGCAAAATATCTTTGTGTTTTGAGGACAAATTAAGCTTTTATGGGTTTGGAACATATCATTTTTGGGGTGGAGTATCCAATTAATGAGTATACTGACAAGATGACTTTTGTCTGGTGGCATATTGTGGTTAAATGGAACTCAACACATCTCTTTCCCTTTTCTCCAGTGTTTTTCCTCCTCCTCCCCCCTCATGCCCTGGCTCTGTGGGCCTGCACACGCTCTTGCCCTCCCAGCTGCACATGTACCCAGGAGAAGAGCTGCAGCGTCCTGTGTGACCACATCAACATGATAGACCTGCCCAAAGAGTTCCCCTGCGAGGCGTCCTCAATCAACCTAGACAAGAACAGCATCAAGTTTCTGTCCGAGCGAGCTTTTGGCACCCTGCCTTCGCTCAAGACGCTCTCGCTCAACCACAACAACATCTCCTTCATCACACCGGGAGCATTCAAAGGGCTGCCCAACGTGCTGGAGCTCAAGTTGGCCCACAACGAGTACATCCGCTACCTGCACACCCGCACCTTCACGGCACTCAAGCGCTTGGTGCGCCTGGACGTCTCCGACTGCAACCTGTTCAGCATGCCAGACCGCATCTTCTTAGAGCAAATCTCCCTGAAGGAACTGCTGTGCTTCCAAAACAACTTTCGACGTGTTCCCGGTGCCATAAGGGGAATGGAGAACCTCACGCACGTTTACTTGGAGCGAAACAAGATCGAAGCGGTGGCCTACAACTCGTTGTTGGGCCTAACCAACCTCAAGTACCTGAACTTACAGGAGAATCGCATTAACGTGATACACGACGAATCCTTCCAAGATCTAGTGCGTCTGGAGAACTTCTACCTGAATGATAATCTGTTGGTCGACTTGCCCCAGCAGGCTTTCAAGGGCCTACGCAACTTAAAAATGTTGAATCTGGGAGGGAACATGTTGACCAATGTCTCCAAAACATGGTTTAGTGACCTGGTGGAGCTGGAAGTGCTGTACCTTGACCGAAATCGGCTGTCCTATATCGAGGAGGGCGCTTTCGCGAACTTGACCAGCCTCATCACGCTGCACCTAAACAGCAATAATCTGACGTCTCTGCCCTTCTCTGTCTTCCAGCCCATCTATTTCATCGGCCGCCTGTATCTCTTTCGAAACCCCTGGGAGTGTACCTGCGATCTGGAGTGGTTGAGGGAGTGGATGGAGAGTTATAAGTTGGTGAGGGACATTCCTTGTGCATCTCCGTCTTCTGTGGCCGGGTTGGACCTGAGTGAAGTTGTCTATGCCCACCTGAATGGCACTTGTCTGGATCCCCCAGAGCTCAACCTGACCACATCTCTTCCTGAGTATTCCACTGCGGAGAACAAGTTCAACAGCCTCATCTTCAGAGTTCTACAGCAGGAACTGAGGGAGGAGATGGTCAACGTCACGGATGGTCTGAGGAATGGCACGCAGCAGGACCCCGCTGAGAGTCAAGTTTCTTCTGGACTTGGACTGTTTGGAGCTCCTCAGACTGTGTGTCTTCTTACCATTCTTTTTCGAGTCCAGATCGACTGTATTAATGCCTCTTGAGTGGCTGGTGAATAGCGAAATCCATGAGTGGAAGTAATTTTCCAGTGTGGGAAATGTTTGGGAGCCGTGATGAAATGTTTGATCTATCTCTCCGCGAGCGGTGGGTTTTCTCATGCTGAAAATGAAGTTCTGGCAGACATCACTGAGTTGGAGATGATCATTTCTTTAAATTAATGGAAACTAGCCTTGAAGGGAAAAGGAGCATGTTCTAAGCAAATAAGACTGTGACGAACTGTTGTTTTGCCAATGCAAAGGATTGATTGAAGTATAACCGAAGGCCATTTTTTGAGAGCAGCAACTAGTGGCGGGAATGTTTTTATATCGTTGTTTTGATCTAAATTTGAATTAAGACATCTTAACACGTCTATAGTATGAATACATTTGTACATGTTCTGTTGCGTAACTTTGTAACATTTGTTGTGTAGGAGATTTATCCGATAAAGCTTCTTGCTATCTTTTCAACAGATGGCACAACACACTGTCCCCTTTTGTTTGGTTCATTGAACTGGGTAAGTTTCCAGTACAGGAAAATGCATTAGTCCTTCTATTCCATAAAGCTTAAGTGCACTCTGAAACGTAAGCTGCTTCATATTGTAACCAAATGGATTGGCTTTATCATGGTGTTTCTCTGTTATGATCATACATCTTCACTATACAGAGCACAACGTGCACTGAAGGATGATGTCATACCCTGAGACAGCAGCTTCTGAGCTACTATATGTGGGATTTGTGTAAGAGACTTAGTGATAACTTTATGCTTTAACACTGGTTTTTGCTTACATGTGATTGAGATACTTTGAATAAACAAATCTTTACATAAATGAACAACGAAATGACTCCCAGGTGCAAAATTTTGGAAGTGTACTGCTCAATCACTGGTGTGTTTGTTAAACATCACAGTGCAAGCATTAGGGCTTTGACTCAAAAATCAAATCTAAATGTGAAGATAAACTTATCTCAGAAAATGCATTCAAAAAGTAAAAAGGAGACTCTTACGGTACTGCAGCAGTTAATAATACAACCTTGTCAGGTTCCTCCCTTCACTTTAAACAAATGTAGGTACAGTTTTTTTTTTTTCCAGATTGAAAGTCTTTATATCTGTGTTGATCAGGGTTCTGCAGGTAAAATTTCATAAACTGGGAAAGCTCAATGTTCCTGATTACGACACAAGCAGTGATGAAAACAACTCTCTTATGTAGGAAAGAGTTTGTTAGCGAGCAGGAGAAAACTCAAGACGACATTCCCGACCCCGCTGGAGGAAGGTGATGCCAAGTGCCCTTTAGTTGTGCCTCCTTGGATTACAATGTAAATAAATCCTGCTGCTTTATATATGAATGTTTATATTTACCTCTATAAGAGTACCAAAATACACTACGGTGTACTGTTTTTTTTAAATAAATTCTTTTAATGAATTCAGCAAGGATGCATTAAGTTGTGACAATAATGCCATTCATAATGTCACAAAATATTTCTATTTCAAATGAGCTTTCTATTCTTTAATGTATCCACAAAATTGCAGATGTTTTCAACAATGATAATATCAGTAAATTTACAGAAACCTGTTTAAAAATATGAAAATAAAACTACTTTAAATTGTAACAATATTCCACGTTACTGTATTTTCATCACATAAATGCAGCCTTGGTGAACATAAGAGACTTCAAATAAAAATCTTGAATGTTAGTGTATATTAAGATAAAGTGGAAACAAACTAACTCTCGGTTTCTATTGCATACAGAAATATGTCTCACACGCAGCACCGCTGTCAGACAAACACACTCTGCGTCGCTCTCAGACACATAGCTGGGCACTGATTCCGACTGCAGTCCCGCAGAGTCGAGAGGGCAGGAAGTGACCTACCACAGCTGCAGAAAAAAAAAAAAAGATAATCGGCAAAAGAGGAACCAAAAGTTTTCCATTGGCCCGTCTCTGCCAAGTCACACAGAGAGGCCGAGCAAAAAGAGCTGGATGAGCAACACAGAGGAGAAGACACAGAGGACATCTTCACCACATTAAAGGAAATGTATTTAAAAAAAAAAAAAAAAAAAAACACACTCATACCGAAGAGCTGCTCTGTCGTCGGCAGAGCCATTTACACAGGGCAGTTTAAGTAAAAAGTTTGTCATGTACAGAACCATTCAGATGAACAGACGTGTTGTATTTTGACTTGGCCTCTTCCTCAAACTGCACAGAATAAAAATGGGATTTCGGATTCAACATTAATACTCTCAAACGACACATTTCATCCCGAACAAATAAAAATGTAGACCATTTACAAACACATTTTACTACATGATTGGTAAAAATAAACTGTTTACAAAGTTGCCAAAATGCAAAGGATGTGCATAGGTCTTTTGTTTAGTTTTTTCTCTCCTCTCCTCGTCACCGGCTCCACCTGTTTGAATGTGTTCATCCTGACGAATGGAATGTTTTCTGCTGTGGGTGACGGTCTGAAAACGGCTAACACTGACAGCATGGACGCTCGTGAATGTTCACATGCATGAGATCTCATTCAAATCTCTAAAACATTTATGTACATCTTTAGAGAGACAGTATCCACGTGTAGGAGGGTGAAATGGGAAAAACAAATGCAAAAAGGCTGGATCGCAGGGTTGTGCTGAAGCAGCTGGGATCTGCCGCATGGATAATGTGGGATTATGTATGTTGGCTGAGTTAATGGACGGCTGGACAGATGGAACAGCGCACTTTCAGCCTGCTGCTAACAGAAAAATGGGCTGAAAAACTACAAAAAATGCGTCATGTAGGATACTGTCTCTTTAAATCGAACGTCTACAAAATGTTGCCTCCTAGCTATATAGACATGACAATATTTAGTAGTTTATTTTATTGATTTTTTTTTAGCATTAATACAACACTACGTCTAGGTAGTCTGTGAGGGGCCACTGCAGGTACATCGATGTTGTTGTTCAACATAAGAGGTGGGCTTCTGTTTGCATCATGGGAAAGTTGAAAGTTTTTTTCTTTTCCTTCTTGCAGAGACGCACCGTAAAGTGTGAGGTTATGAAGGGTGTAAGGTTATAAGTTGATGGGTTTGTTGGTTTAGTAGACCCAGGACACAGGAACCCACTGGGCCGTGGTGCAAACCAGATCTATGGCTTCCTCCAGGAGCCGAATGGTCTCGTCAATCTCATTATTAATGATGGTTTGGTCAAAATAGTGTGCATATGTCTTCTGGAGGATCTCAGACTCCTTCTGCAGCCTCTGTAATGATTCGTCCTGCAGCGTGAAAGAAGAAGAGTACGTAAAAGAGATGAGATGGGGAAAAGGGACTTTTGAAAGGATAATGGATGAATTCTGGCGACGTGCCTATGTAAGAAAAATTCATTTATGATCCTAAAGATATAAACAGAGGATGGGAGAGTTGAGAAGGAGGGTACTAGGGTTTATGGGTAGTTGACTTATCTATGGTCCCTATGGCGTGAGCAAAAAATGTAAAAATAAATAAATAAACAACATTGAAAACATACCTCCCTAATGCAATTTCTAATTCTAAGAATCAAGATTTTTATGTTATTCATGTAATTCTCAGGTTATTTGTGAGTTAAGTTTTTTTTTGATGTCTCATCATAGGATACAGAACAACTTTTATTTGTCAACTACCCATACATGTTATATCATTCAAAGGTTTGAGGTTGGTAAGATTTATTTTTTATTATTATTATTCTGACCAAAGCTGCATTTCTTTGTCAAAAATGTATTTCAATTAAAAAATAATAATAAATAAAATAAATAAATAATTCTTACTGACCCCAAACCTTTAAATGGTAAAAAGTACTGAGATGTGGAACAGGGTTTTCTTAACAACAGCCATCTGTCCAATTGACCTCAGTTCTAGAGGTCATTAACGAAGAGAAACTTGTTTGGGCAGAGCTTTGTAGGCACTAGGATTCAATTAACTTCCTGTCATACTCACAGGCAGCTTCCTGCACCATCTGGGAAGCTGAGCATGATGTGAGGAAAGGTAGAAGAAATAAAAAAACATGCCAAACAAGGTGCATTCAAAAAGAAAGAAAGAGTGGCTAGAGAAAGGTGTAGCTGAATGAAATAAAGAAGAGTGAGGTGACGTCACGGTGTATTGAGAACTCCTGATCTCACCTCGTTCATGCCGGGAGTGATGGTTGGTGCAGCAATGAAAACTACATAGGGCGCAAATTCAGCTGTCCGTAAAACCTTCAGTGCCTGAGAACATTCGAACACAGTCGCATGTCGCATCAGTGTTTGATTTTGGAGATTTGTTAAATGCAATCAAACGTGTCTGTTTTCTTTCAGCACAATATGAATAATTTCACTTTAGAGCAGAGCATATTGAATCTTTGATAATTGAATAGTGAATCCAAAAATGTTCTATCTTTTTTGAAAAAGTTTAAATATCGGAGGAACTATTAACTGGCAATGTAAAACATATCCTAATTCCTCACTAAGCAATTAAAGAGCCCCTATTACGGATTTTTGAAAATTACCTACCTTTTTTTTTTTTTTTACAACAATTTTATTTTCAAGGGTAGTCATACAGGTACAAGTTCTTTTTTTTCATTATAAATGAAAAAGAAATAAAAATATAAATTAAAAGAAATAAATTATAAAAAGGACATTTCATTGAATATGAATTGTTAAACAAATCGTTTGAAAGTCACTGGATAAATATGGTAAAAATGAAAATGAGTGTGTTTTCGACCTTGCTTGCATGTCAACGTGTTGTTTAGGACTCCCAAAACCAAAATATGAACCTTTTACAACCCAAAATAAGGGAAATTCAAGTCTCATCTTAATAGTTTTCTTTGCATAAACAATAAAGTTATAATAAAGTTCTTCAACTAAAGAAGAACATATTTCTGAAAGCATGCAACAGCAATGCTGCATAACAGAAATGATCTTCAAAGTTAACTTGGTCTCTCATGAATAAATGCAGAGGGCAGTTAAAGGTCACCTGTGGCTCTACGTCCAGTATGGCTACGAGTCCCTGCTCATGGATCTTGCGTATCGTCTCCAACCGTGTGCCGTACATCGCGTCCTCGTGGCTGCCGTACTCCAGGTAATCGTTGTTGGAGATGTCCTGCATCATTTGGTCGTGGGACACAAAGAAATAATTCTTGCCGTTCTCTTCATCTTTCTTTGGAGATCTGGTTGTGTCTTTTGGGGCAGAAATGAGTTTGAGGTTATCGGCTGAGCAATCGCTGTGAACTGTTAGAAGCAGTAATGATTTAAGAAGGTTTCTTACGTGGAATGGGATAAGCAAATCTGTCTGGGTGTTTGGTGATGAGTGTGTTCTTGATGTGTCTTCGGCCAACACCGTGAGCACCTGTCAGTCGACAACAAACCACACACATGTAAGAGAAATGCTTCCAACAAAGATGTGTGTTTAAACCAAGATCTACATACGCACCTAGTAAAACTAATGTTTTCCTCTTGAACGCCGGCAACTTCACTACTTCCTCATACGTAACCAGATCTAGTTGATCAAACACTAAAAAAAACACAAGATTTTTTATTTACTGTAGGTAGGGATTGATCTCAAATTTCAAAAACGTCATTAGACTAAAGAAAAACAAGTTTATAGTAAAAAAAAATAAAAATAAAAAAGTGGAAAGGGGGACATTTTGGGGTAATTTGTTCTCTGTTTTCATTGGGACTATGAGGACTCTGCATGTGTTTTGGCTGCTTATGTAATGATACTGTGTCTTACTGACATTCAATCTCCACTGCAGCAGAGTGGCCTCGTGTATCACCGTGTTCAAATACAGCACACAAGCCGAGCTGAGAAAACACATCCCAGCCGCTCACACTTGGCATTTCTGCATATCCAAACTTGTCACCATGTCAAACCTAGAGATATTTTGCACGTACATATCCTCTGCTTTTACATTTCCATTGCCATCATCTAATGCTCAGTTAATCTTTAAAGGGTTACTCCAGCCCTAAATAAAAATTTGGTCATTAATCACTCACCCTCAAACCCATAAAAGCTCAGTTCGGAACACAATTTAAGATATTTTGGATGAAAACCAGGAGGCTTTGACGGCTCCATTGACTGAGAAATAATGAAAAGGTATAGAAAAGTATGAAAGACATTCTGCAGGTTAAATCTGTATTTTATGAAGCGACGAGAATACTTTTTGTGTGCAAAGACAACATGGTGTATGGAGAAAGACAGAGCAGATGAACGGTTTAATAAAATATACAAATAAAGTTGTAATTTTTATTTTCTTTAGGTACAAAAAGTGTTCTAGTTGCTTCATAAAATTCAGATCGAACCACTTTAATGATGTCTTTAATACTTTTCTGGACCTTGACAGTGTAGTTTACTTGGCAGTCAGTGGAGCAGACAAAAGCCTCCTGGTTTTCATCCAAAATATCTTAAATCGTGTCCTGAAGATGAACAAAGCTTTAACGGGTTTGGAGCGACATGGTGACTAATGACAACAGTGAGTAACCCTTTATAAACACTATAAATTTAACACAATTATGACGTTAATATTAAATTCGCTGGTAGCATTTAAAATCTTTGATCTTACCATTTTGTGTTTTTTGGAGTCTGTAAGAATAAGTTTTTGTCTTATATTCACCAAGGCTGCAATTATATGTATAAAAATACATTGTAAAAAATGATTTCTTGAAAATGAAAATGACGTATTTTCATTGTGCTGAGGGACATCATCAAAGTGTCATTCATTTCTATTGTGAACTTCCACAAAGCTTTATCACTAAGGCACAGTGTTTCGGTTGCATAATAAGTAAAACTGGCTGCAGTGTGCATGCGGGGGAGACAGCACTGGTGTGTGCAGGAGACGGTGAGTTGACTTGGCAGTGGGAAACGTGAGCCATCTGTGTCATTTTCACGTGAAATGTGATTCCAGCACCCATCTCCCTCTCTGAATAGATGCCTTAAATGATTCATGCACCTCTTTCGCATGACCTTGAGTATGCAGCTCTATATATGTAGGATGTTAAATGGATCTTCACACACAGAAGCCTCATGTTGTGCTGTGGATCGGTGGATATAGGTGCACAGGGTTCCGAAAATACAGATAAATAAACTAAAAAGCACAACACAAGAAAATAAACCACCAATACCACACAAACATTCAAACATACACTCAGAAAGATCATTGTTCTGTTGATTGAGATTCATGGAGGTTGCTAATAGGCAAAGATGGTTTTACGGTTAATAGCAACAGCAAGGGCGTCGAGTGACACAGAGATAGACAGAGAAAGAGAGAATCAAGCACAGAGGCTGTATGCCACAGCAACACAGTTACTTACATGCACAGAGGCCATTGGTAGATAGACAGCATGTAAAATGGACAGGGGAGGGGGGTCATTGAGTTATGGCTCAGTTAACAGAACATCAGTAAACAAACATAGCAACAAGCTGTGATGCTCAAAGCACAGAGACATGATGGCCATCCGTGAGCTCAGGCTGCTCTGGATGGGGCGCTTTCAGAGCGTGCTCTGAACAATGAAACATGCCTCTGACATTCACAGCAATGCACTTGCATATCAAGGCTGGAATCTGAAAGCTGCAAGTAAAGTGTGGAATTAAGAGGTTTTTCTGACAATCTGCCAAGGTATTATGACTTACGGTCACAGTATGAGTAACGTTCTATTACAGCAAAGCTATACATCATGACATATGTGGACATGTACATATATATATTTATATTACATAATCATGTGGTAATACCTATTCTTAGACAATCCAGTGAATTCAAAACTTAGCAGACAAAACTACATATATATTTATATATATATACACACACACACTTTTTTCTTTTTTTTTTAACTTAAACCAAAATATTAAACCATTCAAATGAGTATACCAGAGTATAAACAAAGCAAAATCTCTACAAACGGACCATCACTCTGTACCATTATAGCTCTCCTTGCAATATGGTTACTAGAAGATAGTTTCTTACATATACACTAACATTCAAAATTTTGAGGTCTGTAAGATTTTGTTTCTGAAAAAAGTGTTAATGAGCACCAAGGCTAAATTTATTTGATCAAAAAAATAAATAAAAAGAACTATTAAGATATTTTAGAATATAATTAATTCCTCTAATGGCAAAGCTGAATGTCCAGCAGCTATTACTCCAGTCTTCAATTTCATAAGATCCTTTAGAAATCATCCTATTATACTGATTTGGTGTTCAAGAAACAAACCTATGATCAACGATTAAAACCGTTATACTGCTTCATTTTGTGGAATGCATAATACTACAACTTTTTTTTAACAGTCTTCTTATTTAGTTTTATAAACTGGCACAAAAACTCCAATATAAGCTTTCCTTTAGCAGGTATCTTGAACAACAATATTCTGACATATACGTTAACATCTTAACACAAAGTATGGGATTAAAGGGAAAAAAGGAAAGAAGAAAAATAAGTTATTGGGGTTAGGGTTCAATTATTGCAGGTTTTATTAAATCTAATCTTTTCAAGTTGATAGTGATGCTTAAGGATTAAGTGGAAAAAAAAACCTGCATTTATTTAAAATAGAATAAAAAAAATAGTGTCTTTACTGTCACTTCTGATCAATTTAATAAATCAATTAATTAATTTGTTTAAAAATAAACAGTATTTTTGGTTTGTTTAATTTTCCTCTGCTAGTTGTAAACTGTAAATCCAATCACTACTAAAAGTAATAGCAAAACCTCTCTGCCTTATTATGTTTTGTTTCATTCATGCATGTAGCACAAACTGTGCATGAAAAGAAACAAGCAGTGTGAACAAACTGAGACGAAATAAACACAAGCATAATCTACTGTAGTAGGTCTTTAACAATACAATGAAAAATGGATTAGATCATTTGTGTCAATGCTGAAATGACTAGGATGGAGCAGAGTAAAGGAGGGGGGGTTTAACAGCACATCAAAACCGTACACACATTGGGCTAAGCCACAACTGACCCCCTTCTGCTTTCACACATAACTGAGAGATGCCTGTAGATGCTCATGCCTTTAAATAGGTCTATTAGTGCCAACATGTGCAATGTTGTTTTTTCATCCAATAAAGATGAAATGCTCCTTGTGAAGGACGAGTCCTTACCAACTGCTTCCTATTGGAAAATCCCCAACCATATGCTTCCTACTTCCCTTCCTGGCCTCATCTGAACCCGCGCATTACAGCTGGAAAAGCCCAACGCACAACTGTAACGTCCTTGCTCCTTGCCTTAGACAACCCCCCCAAAATAAAAAAAATAAAGTTTTACACAATTAAACAATTCTGGGGGAATTTGGACGAGACTTGAAAAAAGTATTATACCCATAATACCCCAAAGAGTCCCATTTCCTGCCTCACTGGCTGAGTGAGCTCAAATCAGACTCTGTAAAGTGGGGCACTGGGCTCAGGAGGGATTATGTCTGATCTGCGCTCCCCGCCGCTGATGGCTGAGGGGGCTGTGCTCAGCACAGCCTATTTGATCACCTAAGTGATTGGGTGCTCAGAGAACACTGATTCCAGCGGCCCAGATCTGATCAGATCTAACGCTGCGACTCCATAGGCCAGAAACATCAAATTCAAGCAGATTTAAATGCTTGGTCAACATATTTTTGAAAAAGAGTCAACTTTAACTTTCTCGATATAACTGTGTTTCAAATCAACTGCCATAACCGCATAAGACAACAGCTGAATCTATACTAGGGCTGAACGATATTCTGTTTTGACATAGACATCGCGATGTGCGCGTGAGCGATAGTCACATCGCCGGAACATACGATGTGAAGGGTGGAAGCCCATGGTGTATTAAGAGAACGGTAGCACACAGTAAACACAAGTTTGTTGTATGGCTTGTTGCTGGGGTGACATGCACGTTCCGCGTGCCTGCACAGTGATTGGTTCGCTGTGCTGCTGCTCACCGCTCACAGCCAACATTCACTGCTAAAAATGTGCGACAAAGAGGATCCGCCGCAAAAAAATGATTTTGTACCAAAAAGAAAGTCGAAATCATATATTTAGGACTATTCCGGCTACAAAAAGGGGGATGTTGACCAAAAAGAGGTACTTTGCATCGAGTGTCGAATGAACCCGAATTTGCGCAGCTCGTCCGTGAACAACGGCTCTGCCTAGTGAATGCAGCCCAATGTAAGATCATGCACCTGATGAAATTTACTGCTTGCAAAACTGGCTTTATTGACAAGATGCGCAATACATATCACGTGATTATTATCGTGCAGCCCTAATTTTGGATACAAAAATGATGATGCTGATGAACATAAATTTGTACACATCGCGATATATATGGCAGGAAAAAAAAATATTGCAATATAATTTTTTCCCAATATCGTGCAGCCCTAGTTTCATGTATGCGTGTGGTTCTCGTCGGTTTGCTTTGGTTCAGTTTGTCTGTGGATGTTTATCATGAAATGTTCTGAAAGAGAACTGCCTCCGTGTTTTCCATGCTGCTGAAAAGGCTCACCACTCGCTTCACCACAGCTTCATTCGTTACAGAACATCTGACCACAAATGAGATGCCGTTCTCCGGAGAGAGAGATCGGCAGGGCTCGGCGGGCTTCCCATCACGTCCGCCATACCCTCAGCTACCCGGACCACGTTTGGCCATCTGGCGCGGTCTGCCTTTGAAATCACCTCGCTCTGTCGACCCGCGGGTGCCGGTTTCAGTTTTGTTTCCGCGGGCCGGATCGCCGCGCGAAAACCCCACTGCCCCGAAATCACCTCTGCTCAGGTCTCGTCACGCCAGCTGGTGTAATCTGCGTCAGATGATCAATTCACTGGACAAGGCGAGGAAGATCACCAGTATTTTCCAGTTCGCGTTCAAAATGGCGGCCGAAGCAGAGACTGTTAAACCAAGTCCTTGCAGGTAACACCGCCAAGAGAGTGGTTGAAGGCCCTCATGGTTCCCAACCACTTATTAACGGGTTCCAGCCCCGTAGCACGATACAAGGGGTCGTGTTCAGCTCAGCCAGTCCCAGTCACACAGCCTGACGAGCTGCTGAGGGTCCTCGGGGTTCCTAGCCCGCAAATAACGGGTCCCACTCCCGAATCACGGTATGAGGAGCCGTGTCACCTAATTCATCCGAGTTCCATGAAGACTGTGAGGCCCCATGGCCAGAACCTCCGGAACCTTTGTGTGGCTCGGAGACTACCTCTGGAGATGTCGGTTCCGGCCGTAGAGTCCCCAGAGGCCCCACTGGTGGCTGGCTTCTCAACCCAAGGAGGGCTCTGAATCGTGGTTCAGCCGGTCGTGGAGGGCATATTCACTATCGGTTCAGGCACTGAGGGCGCAAAGTCAGTCTGTTCCACCCAGGAGAGCGTTTTCACTGTCTGTCTGGTTTCAGAGGGTGGTTTCATAGTATAGTCGGTCTGGAAAGGCTCTATCACCGACTGTTGGTCACAGGAGGGCGCAATTTCTGTCTGTTCAGGCCCAGAAGGGCAATAACTCAGCCTGTGCAGTCTCGGAGGGCACCTTTACTGTCTGTTCGACCCAGATGGGCGGTGCCGCCATCCGCTCCACCCTGGAGGATGGTTTCACTGTCAGCCTGACCCAGGAGGGCACTGTCGCAGCCTGTTCTGTCCAGGAGGGCTGTGCCGCTGTCCGCTCCACCCTGAAAGAGGGCTCTGCCTCGGTGGGCTTCTCTCGCTGCCTGCTCCGCCCAGGAGGATGTCTCCGTTGCCTGCTCCGCCCCGGTGGGCTTCTCCGCTGCCTGCTCAGCCCTGGTGGATATCTCTTCCGTCTTTTGGAACCTGTGATATTTCTTTAGGATTCTTGAATAAATAAAACTTTAAAAATAAGAGCATTTATTTTATATATAAATGCTTTCTAGCAATATACACTACCATTCAAAGGTTTGGTATCAGTATATTTTTATTATTCTTTTATTTAAAAGAAATTAGAACTTTTATTCAGCTAGGATGTTAAATTTAGAAGAAGTGTTGGCAAATATTTATATTGTTAGAGAATTTGCCATCACAACTTTGCCAACATTGATAATTCTTATAATAAATCAGCATATTAGAATGATTAGAATGACTTGTAGTCTATGTGGTGCAGAAGCAGCACAAGCTCATTGTACTTTCACACAGAACATGTTTGCAGTCTGCCACTAATCTGCAGCTGTATACAAAAGCAACCTTTATTTTATTTTCAAATCTAAATTGTTATTAAAATGTTTTTCAGTTATTACATAGCTACTTTATTGACTATTATAAGTGCATAGTATGTACATGAGTAAAAGAACTAAAATAAAGTGCTGCCCAATCTCTCTTAGACATATTCACACACAAGCATTTTAAATGAAATTAAACTTAATATTGATAGAAACGGTTGGCTTTTTTTCCTTTTTCTTTTGCAATTAAATTTTTATTACAAACAATCCTGCGGGCCGTAAAGGGTTTTGTTTTTCCCACCTTTTACGAGAGCCATCCATTGTGTCAGTTTATTTATCTACAAGTGCAAATTTCCTGTCTTTAAACCTAGCCAAAATGCCAAGTGTTGTTGAGTGTGAAACACTGTAGGCATTAATTAGAAGCATTTATAGTGTAATTACTACATTTTTCTGTCAATTCATGTTAATCTTTAATCCAATGTCCAGCCCATCAATAACAAACTCTGTGTGGAAATGATCATTGCATTGCTGCATACAGTATGCTCGATAGGCATGGAATGCCAGACTGCATCCGTGTGCAGTGTAAATGTACTAACCCTACTATTACCCTAGGCACTGGAACAAAAATGCACTGCGTGTGGGATGCAAATGGAGCATGTGCAAAATGTTATTAGGGATGTTGATGTGACCAAATCTGAATATTTTAAAAATATATTTAGAATAGATTTTCAAAAACTATGTCACTGTGTGTTTTTTCAGGTTTAAAAATAATTAAAGAATACAGTTAACTAACACAATTAAACAAAGACATGATAGCATAATAAAAAACACAATTTTGAAACTCTTCATATATAGTTCATTATTTGATCATTTTTACTATAAAAGCTTTTTTGATTAAAAAATATGCCACAAGGGCTCTTTCTCCAAGGGTGGCAGTCTCCTGAAAAATGTTATGAGAAAATAATCAGTACTGATTATTAACAGTTCAAAAACTAAACACAGCAAATATTCCGAAATATGAGTGTGTATGAAAGTGTATGATTCCCAAGTTTCTTAGCATACTAAACAATCAAACGGAAGAATTAATTTAATATGTGGAAATGGACATACTAATTAAAAAAATAGAAACATACATAAATATTAGTGCTTTCTTTTAAATGAATTCAAAAGTGTCTCTCAGCTTGGTGTAAGATACAAGTAGTTTCTGTGACACCTGCAGTGTTTACCTAGCATTGATGACTGGAGGAGCCTAAAACTAAGTGACTGTTAAAAAAAGAATCTGAAAATTGTTGCTGCACTCTTGTACAATCCTACTTTTGACTTACTGTATGATGAGGAAAATTAGTCATTTGAGTGTGAAACATGCATTGTGATTACCTATGATATGAAGATAAATTAATTCTCTTTTATTTCTTTAGAATCGCCTCGGTTGTCCACTGCCTCTGTTGGCAGTAATGACCGGGCCTCCACTGCTACACTGTCTGATTGTTCTGACTTCACAGAAGTCCAGAGGCCCGTAAGCGTGGTCTCCACCCTCTCATCCGGGTCCAGTTCCTCTCGGGAAGACGTTCTCCTGTCAGGTATCACATCCTCTGGTGTGCCTATTGAGGACAACGTGGATCTAGAATTAACGGCTGCTGCTGATCCGGATGAAACTCAGGGCACTAGTCTCACCCAAGCAACCACCCTATTCCTCCAACAAAATAGCAGCAACACTGTTAACAACAACAACAGCTCCTCCGTTTCCAACAGTATATCTCCGTTTGCTGCCAGCACCATGGCACCCAACCCTAACCTGACCTACCTTGACCGTGTGATCATGGAGATCATTGAGACGGAGCGGATGTATGTGAGAGATCTGCGGAGTATCGTAGAGGTCAGCATAAGTCTTAATCTTTCTACACAAAATAATTAAATTCAACTCTCAATCAAATAAAATTGTTCAATTGATTAACATATATTCTTGGATATAATGGTACAGATACAAAATGATGGTTCATTACCTTGGTTTTAAAGTTTTGGTTCCTTGAGATGTAAGTTATTTGTCAGGCTGTAATTTTTGTAAACATGCATCGTCACCACTGCTCTACTCAAGCATTTGCTCACCTACCATTGAGACATTATTGGTAATGCATTCACTGCTGCCTTGATCTGCGATAATGAACATAAATTAAGTTATTTTTAATATTCTTCCATATTTTTGTCCATTTATTAAATTAAATTATAAACATAACTTCTATAGTAGCCTTACGGCTGAATGATGCTTCTATATCGAACCTACGATGTAGCTATGTTTTATGATGTGTGCAGCGCATGTAGCCTATGACTTGAAGCTTGAGCATGAAATGTACGCCTCCAAAATATGTAAAAACATATAAATTATACACTGCAAGAACTCTGATTTGTGTGGTAGAGCTCCTACTTCAGGTCAATGAAGCACTCAGGTCTTTTCATAAAACTCGAATTTACCACTTTATTCATATGGATTCCTTTACAATGTGATTTTTTTATTTATTTTCAGTGCATGAAAATTTAGGTAGCTTGGACTTATTAAAAATCTAATAAATTGTAAATGGAGGCCAGAGTGAATTCCAGTTTATTGTAAATATTAATACAATTTTGGTTGACTTGGTTTATTTCTGAGACCTGCTGCTAGATCAAAAACAAGGGTCTTCTCTGTACAGACAGAAGTGTATCTGTTAATCCAAGTACTAGTTAGAAACACCATCAACCATTAAACCATTTCGCTAGCATCCAAAAGGGTTGCCCACAGAAGTAGATTCTCTTTAAAGTCTTGTTCTTCATGTCAGTACTGCATGTCAGTAAACCTGGATGCTCAAAATGACTGACAGGAAGAGAGTCCCACAAAACGTCACCTGATGCAACACTGGTTTAGTTAAGTAGGGACAAAACAAGCTACTAAATAAAAACAAACAAAATAAAAATTAAAACTTTAACAGTAGAAATATTTTAATGACACATTTTAGGTGTACAATGCAATTTAGTTATAAATTAGTTTTATAAAAAACAAAGCTGTAAATAGTACAGTCAAAAACATAGTCCAAAGTGGAAACTCCACTATTTGTAAAGCATTGAGTGTTAGTTCTGTCCAGCATTTTAATGTCAAGTCAAGTCAAGTCACTTTTATTTATATAGCGCTTTTAACAATACAGATTGTAGCAAAGCACTGAACATT
>JAUCMU010000151.1:13614739-13633572 GCA_032275025.1 Enteromius treurensis
GTATGGGACCCTTTTTAATTTGGTAGGAAAAATGCAGGGGGAATTCCCCAAAACGGCCGCAGAGTGTAAGAGGTTAAACATTATTGAAGGAGACATTTCAATTAATACAAAAAGCTTTTAAGATAGAATCTAGTGACCCGATACATAAAATACTGTTAAAAAGGTCAGAGGGACTCCAAACGGTTTCGTGGAATGACAAAATCCCCTAAAGGAGTTAAAGCTTTTTTGCATTTTGCTCCCAAATTCTGGAATTGCCTTCCTGATAACTCTATAAATCTAGATTAAAGACACGTCTCTTTAGCCAAGCATTCTCATAAATCATGTCATAAGTTATATCTGATCGAACACATTATTATTCTAGAGCTTGGGTTGAACAAATCATATTTGCTTGGATAGAATACCAGCTACACTAATTATGTCTCTATTTGTTTTTCTGTTTCTGCCCGAGGATTAACATCCCGTGGTCACTAGCAATAACACAAGCTTCAGTCTGGACCCAACCCTCAAAACATCTGAGATGACCGAACACCAGAGAAGAGATGATGCTGACCCCTCAGAGGACCTTAACAACAGATCTACCAAATATTACCATAGGTTTGATTGCAGCTTAAAATCACTGCATTTAATAGTGTTAATCACCTGTTTAATTACCTCATTAACGGATTTTTACTGTGGATTCTATAACTGCGGGTACATTTTTTATTATTTACATTTATTTATTTTTATTCTTTACAAACTGTTATTAATTACAAGATGTAACGGTCCAAAATAATATAATCATTTATTTTAAAAGTGTCTTAAATAGCTGTAAATCCTGATTTCTTCTTGTCTGAATTAGTCAGTGTACTTTTTCCATCATGTATCAAAATAGTTTATACACTGCAAAATCTAATTAGTTGAGCTTACTTGAAGAAAGCATGAAACTGATTGCCTTAAAAAAACGAAGTAAAGTGAAATAAAAGGAGTATGTTTTACTGACAAATGCTTCGTTAGTAAAGTTTGTTTAAATGTGAGTTATTGTAACTAAGAAAAGAACTGTAGGGTGTACTTGATCCTTTACTTTAGGTTTACTCACTGACTTAGTATAGCTACTCACTGACTCCCAGAATGCATTGCGGCAGAATAAATTACGCAATTGCTTTGTTTTACAGATGTTGTTTTTTTTACTTTGCAAATTTAATTAACTGTCTTGTGTCAGTAGTGGCACAACAATAAGAGCAAATTAAATTGTTATGCAATTGATGAAAGTGAATTTAATTTAATTGTTACCATTGTTGTGATTCGCACGCTGATTGATCAAGTCAATGTTACTTCTGCACTTGTCCACATTAATTCAAGTTTTGTATCATCCAGATTCTCATATGATTTATGAAATACATCAAAAGCATAAAAGAATGATTCTAAATATAACAACAATAACAACAACTTGAATACAATCACTAAAACAAATTAAAATAACTACATCATATAATAATTAAGGGATAGATCACCTGTTTAAAGTAACCTACGTATTACTTTTCTTCCTTTGAAACCAAACGACTCTGATTTCATGTTGAATCACTGCAGTAATAGGAAGAACAATATAATGATGTAGACAAAGTTCTAAGTGTCCAACCAAAGGGAACGCTAATCACTATAATGGTATGTTATAAAAAAAGGAAAAATAAAACATTTTAGGAAAATCTCATGTGGTATTGAAAATTCAACGTTGAAGATGACTTTGTTAAATGAGTGAATTGAACTAGTGAAATATAACAGACATGGGGAAATTTTCCTTCTTCCTCTGATGTTGTGTTGTGCATTAGAAACAAATTAGTGCACAGCTGCCTCTCACTGCTTTATTAATGTCATTAGATTGGTTGTGGCTACTTGAATATTCTTAGTAAGGCTTACTCATAGAAGCAAGTAAGTCATTTTACTCGTCAAAAAGTAACAGTTACTTAATGAATCCTAGTAAGTATAACAACTAAGTAAAGGTTACTAAGAATATATAAGGAAGGTAGACTATTGGATTTTACAGTGCACTGCTTTTACAAAAACTCATATTTCCAGTGCAAGAACAGTGTCTGTGTGTGTGTGTGTGCATGTTAGTATGTGTGTGAGGTAGTTTGCACATCAAAGCTCTGGTTTAATGTCTTCTCTGCTGTTGATTTAGCTCTCGCTCAGAGATGGAGAGAGTTTGAGAAACGTGTAAAGAGTTGCAGGCCGTCTACTCACACTCCTCCTTTTCATCTTCTGCTCTCTTTCTTCTGCACGTCTTTGAACTGAAACCCTTTATGTAGGAATAAACGCCCTCAGAAACAAGTAGAAAGGATAAACATGTGCTTCCAGACCCCCCAAACATGCATGCATACACACACACAATAGTTTTATTATTTACATTTAAATTGTCGTAATAATAAGCTGCACATGGCAGAATAATTCATATTTCAGGTGTTGTGTCTGAATGTCTAAAATGCGCGTATACACTCGTTCCTCAGATACTGCTAAGACCTTGAAGAACTGTCACTTTAAGATCTAAATACTGTATTTCCAGTACTTTTCACTCATGTTTTCTATAGATGCCTAAGCCTCGTTCACACCAAGCACAACTATAACGATAAAGATATATCATTCTGAAAATCGTTCAGAGAAACAATATCCTTGGAACCACTTTCAGAACCATTTTTTTAGCTGATGAATGATCCAAACACTGGCAGCCAATCAGAATCAGTCCTGTTCTCACAAGCTCAAGAATTTAAAGTGGCAAACACATGTGCGCTTGGAATAAACAGATGATATCATTCACGCTAATATTGTTCTTTATAGTTATCATGCTTGTGTGAATGGGTCTTAAAGCCCAGTTTCATAGACATAATCCATGATCAGGCCATAGTTTAATAAGGAGATTCCAATATCTTTCATAAACATGCCTCAGTGAAACAAATTATTATGTGCATCTCAAGACAAAACAAAGCCACTGGTATATTTTAAGCTCAGTCAGTGTAAGTTTCTTAAACTGAAAAAAAATAAATAAAAAAAATAATATTAATGAAATAATTAATTTATATATATATATATATATGATCACATAATCCAACATCATCAATGAGATTCACTGATATTGCTCAAAAGATATCAGTTGTGTTTTTGTGTTTTTTTATCCTGTAGTTTTTTTCTTTTTTATCTCTGTGTTTTGACCAAGTTAACTCATGTTCTGTGTGTGTGTGTGTGTGTGTGTGTGTGTGTGTGTGTGTGAGTGTGAGATAGAAAGAGAGAGAGCGAGGGCAAATCACATTGAGTTTGTGAAGTGGACTGGAACAACAGGCAGGAAGGAAGCAGTGGCGCTTATTGTGTGACTGACAGGACCTCAGCTCTTAATGACTGAAAGACGTTCTGCCACACACTCACACACATATTTTCCAGCTTCACAGCTACACAGAACCTTTAGTCAGTGCTTCTATAAATGTGTTAAATTATTAATTCCAAATAAGTTTTATATTTTATCATATTATAGGTCTTAAAGTAACATTATTCTCATTTGTTAAAAGATCAAGCAGAAGTTATGAACATGATGTGGTTTCAGTCAGATTCAGTTTTTCTGAAATCTGGACCACATTTACTTCATCCCTCAGAGTTTTCTCAAATGTTTGTAATGTTTGAATTCTTCCCTGCTTCAGCCTATTACATCATTGTCTTCCTCTCTGAGTGGTTCTGGAGCAAAATAAACACAGCATTATGATGGTCAAAATGAATAATGTGCCAGTTCACCTTTTTTTGTCTCATCTTTCAGTACAGATGTGTAAAGATTTTTGAATAAAGATGCATTTACTCAACTTCACGGTACCTTAATTTTAGAATAGCACCAACAATGCAATGGCTCATTCAATTTAATTCTACATTTATTTGTACAGTGCTTTTCACATTGCGCATTGTTTCAGTGCTTCTAGATCACAATGCTTCATGGCCTAACGGATAGGGAGTTGAACTTGTAACCCGAAGGTCATAGGTTGGAGTCCCATGTCCAGCAGGGATTGTGGATCAATACCATGACTGAGGTGAGGTGGGACTCTAAGGGCTCACGGACTGGAGCGGACTCTGGAGTGAACTCCGTAGGCTAACGGACTGCAATAGGCTTTGGAATGGACTCTGAAGGGGTCACGGACTGGAGCAGGCTCTGGAGTGGATTCTGGAACTGGTTTCCGGACCCCCAAAACAGAAAGTCTCGATGGGGTCCTCAAAGTAGATAGCTTGGGTCCTCCAGAACAACCGGACTCGAGACCACTGAAGCCGTTCAGGACCACTGGAATTGAGATTAGGGTCCTGGACTTGTGTGAGGGTTCTTTACCTTACTCTCACTCCGTAGCTACAAGTATCTGGCGAAGTTTCAGAAGTCCAGAGACTTCACCTTTTTCATCTCCGACTACGGTTGGGGTTCATCTAAGCAAAGACTAAAAATGTTCTCAAGGTCTATGCAGTGAACCCCCCCAACTTCTCTGCCCCGGTCCAGAATCTCTGGGTGAAAGTCTGTACCATCATGCCCCATCACCGCAGCTCCATGAGTCGAGCCAATTGCTCTTTCCCAGTGACGGGAGAAGAATTCCGGATATCCATAGTGCCAGGTAAGAAACAAACAAGCAAAGATGCTGGATCTTATAAGTGGCTGTATTGTTCTGTCACGGATGCACAGAATGAAAGATCCATTTGCAATAGTTATTTTTAATTAAACTCAAAAAGACGAAATAAAGAACAAAAGACAGAGCCATTGGAGCAGGACACATACCACAATACAGCAACTTAATACAAACTAAACTAAACTAGAGTATATCTAGAGTAATGCTTAATAGGTAATAACAGGTAGGTGGAAGTGACGACTGGAAACAATGACAATTAGGGGTGAACTAAGGATGTGGGGGAGACGTACATACAGTCAGGTACATTCAAACAAAACTACAAAAACTTATGACCACTTATGACATGTGCATGATATTCTTTCAAGTATTCATTATATAGTCATACAAACTCATTTGTGAAATCACCACCAAGTGCTAAAAATCATTTAAAAAAAGAAATGAAACAAGTAAATGTTAAAACAATAACAATCCATTCAGTTCATGTGGGCCTCATCACACGCCGCCTAATAAGCTCACTCCTATGCCCCTCCTCGCAACACACCCACTGCAGTCGGGAGCCTTACATGCAATGCACTTTAGTTTATGGAACAGTGTTTATTTTATTGCTGATTGCAACTCTTTTGTTTACTTGTTTACTGCAACACTGCAAACTTTTCGTTCATATTTGCTATAAAGAAAATGCACTTGGAAGCAATAAATGTTATGTCTTCTAATTTTTTTTGTGTTTCATCTTTTCATTGGAAGGAAAATGCTAAAAACAAATTATATTAAATATACAAAAGATACAAAGCTATATATATATATATATATTTTTTTTTGTGCAGTTCATAATGACTAGTCGTTAAGGTAGTCGATGACTAGTCGACTATTGAAATAGTCATTAGTTGCAGCCCTATTGGACACTGCTATTATTTAACACTGAGAAAGTTGTGTTGCTTAATATTTTTGTGGAAAAAAATAATACCCCTACATTTTTGAGTATTTGTTTCTTCACCTTCACTTCATTACCTGCTGCTCTGCACAGCTTCTCCTCTTTCCGTCTTAATACTGACCACAAGCCATCAGAGCGGCCCCACAACCCCATCTCAAACAGCCAATGCTTCCCTCACCACACAACTGCCTATATGTTCTTCAACCTTTCATTGATCATCGCACAGTAAGAAATAGCCGTTGACTGAACCTTTCTGATCACATAAGAGGACACTTTCGCAGTCTTATGCCAGTCAATGCATCTCGCACCAAAACAGGCTCAACTGAGTATATCTCCTGTCATACAACAGACTTCTTTAGCTACTTATCCTAAAAGACTTTTACATAGCAACATGTAAATCTGATTGACCATTGTAAGCATAATGCTTTTAAAGGGAGCAACAGCAAAATATTTTAATAATAAACAACACTGTTACTAATTAATTGTACTATGCTACTAACAAAATAACATTTATAAAAGACATGGGTAACAATGTGAAGAATGACATTTTCATAATTACTCTAAAAGGCTATTTGCTACAAAAAAATAAATAAACACATAGTGGGGTTTTTTGTACAACAGTTTTTTAGCAAAGTTTTGGCGATGCTGATAATTTAGAAGCCTTGTGAATATGAAATATGATACAGTAGGCTTTAGGGTTAATTTGGTCTCAAATCTGAGACAGAAGAAGACGAATCTTGCAGTTCACGTAAATCTCTCTGCTAGTTTTAAGTGGGCGAGATGTGTCTGCAGGGGCTTTGTCAAGCATCCTGACTGGCTGAGCCATAAGCTTGAAATGCAAAAACTTTAATAACCCACAGTCTGATTTAAAAATCAAACAATATAATGTTATCTAGTCTTAAAGATACATTTTCTCAAGATAAGAGTAGAACCTTCTATAAGCGAAAAAAAAAGTAAATATTAAAGGTGTCTGTAAGAATCTGTTCTCAACATTTGGCCTAACTGTGAACGATTCCTCCAAGGTAATATGTCGTTTTCCTCTTCTCTCTGTTCTGACATCTCCTTTCTAATCTCCTTTCATCGGCGGTTTAAGAAAAAACAATAAGTTGGCAGCATCACAGGAAGAGGCAATTGTTCAAAGACATGTGCTCGCCCCCGCAAACTCACATTGCTGAGATTCAAGCAATAATAAACCGCCAAACCACAGAGGTACAGAGCAATAACCAAACACCTGTTTAGCTCACAGTGGCGGAAAGACCTGCCCTGTCTGACAGTGCGATCTCCAGATGGACGGGAAGACCTGATCTCAGGTCAGAAGAAGCTTTGTAAACTAGACAGCACTACCTCAAGAGCATCTTGGTTTTCAGCTGATAAAAAAAAAAAAAACTTGTGAGGTGAGCTAAGCCAAGCCAAACTGATGCAAGTTCAGAATGACGAGTCTAGAGAAAGCCAAAGCCAAAGCAGAGGCGGAAGTCGTGGTGTTTGCGCTCGAGAGAAGGAGATGAGATGAGCATGCAGAGTGAGGGAGCCAGAGACAGGCAAAGAGCAGGGGACAGCAGACAGACAGGCGGACGGATGCTCCAGGCGCTCCCCAGGGGTCTCTGGCGGAGCAGACAGCAACCTTAGCTTCCATTAGAGCTGCGTCACTCTGCACCTTTCCTCCCAGACAGCGCTAATGATTTCCTGTCAGTGCTGGCCAATACGCACACACACACACATACAACTACACGCACTGTAGAAAGCACTTACCACAGCAAATAACTGAAGATGATACATACAGTACGCTAGGACGGTGAACATTTTCAAACTTAATTTCCACATCACAAGAAGCGGAAGAGATGCTCAGTTTGCATTGAATTTTCCTGGGCATGGAAAAAAAATATATTGGCAAACCAAGCTAGTTTCCAAATGGCTGGCCACATCTGCAGACAAACAGAATTCCCCTGTTGCAAATCCATTTGGTCTAACATAGGCCTATATAGAGTTGATTTTTTTTTATCTCCCATTTTTAGCCATCATTTATTTACACTCATGTCGTTTTAAAAGTTTATGTCTTTCTGTCTTTTGAGGAACAAACGGAGATGTTTTGTATTAAAATCTTTTTCACATTTTCCAATTTACAATACTGAATAATGAATTTGCTATTTGATATTCTCTCTATATTACAAAATAGTGTTGTCACACCAACAAAGTAGTATTGGGAGGGTATCAGATTGTGAATGTAAATATGGTCTGAAATAAGAAATATGGTCTGAAAAATCTAAAAAGACAATTCTTGTAAAACGTTACAAAAAGCGTTACTTTCATTTACATTAAAAAAAAAAACTAAAGAAACATAAGAGACAGGTCATATGGACTACATTTTGTAGCTGTTTTTAAATGCAAAGCAGTATTTGTATTATTTTATTCTGTAAATATTCTGCACCTGGTACATATGTGTGCAACAAACACAGTATTTCAAATACATGTATTAAGTGTATTAAGATTAAATGTATTAAAATCCCAAAAACAGTATTTTGTATTTCAAATATACTGCCCATCCCTGTCAGAGTCATACTGATACATTAAATTAGAAACAACTGACAAAAGCATAGAAGTCTGCACAATTGAAATGATATCTCTAGAAGTCAGAAGTCATTATTTGTATTTTCTATGTATTCAAAAAGCAATTATCCATCAGGCTTTCCTGATCCATAAACAAACCCAAACCAACATGTGCGTACTGCTCTATTTGTGCCGATGAGGTCTCTCCTTTTCTCCTCTGCTTGCTGGTCCTCTAGTGGCCAGCTGGTGTCAGCAGCTCTTTATTGAGAGCAGCTGCCACATCAGGTACCTGTGCCAGCTGGGCACATCGCCCTGTTGGCCACAGCTGCCACAGCTAATCAGAAAGAACTGCTGCCAGGGCAAAGCTTGATGGAGCAGGCGTGGAGAGATGTGTTGTCCGTGCGGCTAGGAGCCCCAGGCTGCCCAATGCAATGCCTGCTGTGCTTCTATCCACAGTGGGCAGAGCACACAAGATCAATACAGCCTCCAGCTGGCATCAACAACCTCAATGGCAGGGTGTAGATTAAACACTGACGCCCAACTGGTATGGACTGGTTCAACAATACAAATCAGCAAAGCTAATGGAGAAAAGCGGTGGATTAGCTTTAATGAGATGCCCCAAGATGGCAAAAATGTATATATCTATATAAATCCTTTGAGGGAATATAATCTACGTGAAAAAGAATGAATTAACGTCCTATATTTGCCCTTTTACATAAAGGAAGTGTCATGGCGGGCGCTGTGGGTGATGAGCAGTAAGTCTGTCCAGGTTTCTGTGCCAGCGTAACAGATTTAAAGGGAACAGGAAGCAGGAGAAAGAGAGATAAAGAGAGGCAGCCCACTCCATTGGCAATCAGAGACAGGTAATCGGTCTCAAACCTTCTCGATGTAATCAGACTCAAACTTTCAATTCTCGATCTCCTGCTGCACTCAGCAAGAGAAACAGAGTAGTGGATTAAAAAAGACATTGTGACACTGCGGAACAACCTGAAAGCTCACACAGTCACAAAGCTTCTCAAGAACATTATGCAGAATCAAAAGAATTCCAAAAAATGTTACTTAACACACAAGGGTTGTCGGAATATACCGGTAAGATTACCATGATATTAAGAAAACGAAAAGACTACATATTTTAGTACTAGGCTATATGACAATATCGTAAATCATACAGCACCAGTGTGTAGGTACTACTGGCGCACGAAAGGTGAAAGTATGACACGCTACTCGTACCCGATGTTACACATGTGGAAGGGTTGGATTCTGTAAAAAAGATGGAGTGTCAGACACCTCAGTCTGCAGGAAGTGCTGATCAATAGTAAGTTGTTTTTTATATGCTTTTGTACACTTATAGAGAGAATTCCAAAAGGAAGTGAGCATCCCTATGCCCTATTCCCTTGAAGCGTGTTCTTTGAAGTCACCAAAGGACTCGGTCCTGGAGGGCCATTGTCCTGCAGAGTTTATCTCCAACCCTAATCAAACACACCTGAAGCAGCTAATAAAGGTCTTCCTAGGTATACTTAAAACTTACAGGCAGGTGTGTTGAGGCAAGTTCTGCAGGACACCAGTGCTGCGTCCGAAATCGCATACTGCTAGAAGTAGATAGTAGATACTAGATTTAAAATTGAACGTACTACCCGACCGTTAAAACAGTACGTTCTATATAGTATGAATGGAATTCAGACGTACTGCATCCGCCATATTGATGATGTCACGCGTCGTCACAACAGCGCGAAAATTTGAACTTTTGAAGTCATCCGTTTTTTTAGATTGTGTTAAACAAGTGTAATTTAATCACAATAAATAACGTTTTTTTCCTGAGGTACACTTGAAATGAGCCGCGTCTCAACTTTCCGCTATTTTTCGAATATGACGCCTCCTCTCCCGGAGCCTAATGGGATAGGAAAGTGTCCATGATACGCCTACTACAGAATTCGGCCGGAAGCAGTAGGTCATCCGGGTATTTCTCGCCTACTGAATTTCGAATGCAATGAATTCGGACATACTACTCGCCTCGCATACTGTTTTTCACGTACTATATAGTAAGGAAGTAAGCGATTTTGGACGCAGCACAGCCCTACAGGATCTTGTTTGATAACCCCTGGTGTAGGGCATTACTGTCTTGTAAAAGTGTTTTGAACTCCCTTGGCAAAGAAAGTGTCTGACCAATTTCTTTGTGTTGAACGGAAGAAATAGTCACGTACATCTTAGATGTTCTGGGTGTATGCAGATAAATATCACATTTTAATTTTTGGGTGAACTATCCTCTTAATGGACTTCTGGAAGGGCCCTTTGCGAAGGGATTCAGGTGTTTATTTTCATTCAGAGCATAACTACAAATGGTAACCTCTTCCTGAAGTGCCCTCTTCAAGAGCACAAAAAAGTCATTTGGAATTCACCAATAGTTAAAAACCTCTCTACACTCATATCTTAAGTGTGATTCACTAGCCACAGAAAAGCTCTAGTGATGAGATGCGCTTGAATATATCAATGAATATATCGCCCCTCCCTTTGAGAAACTATAGCTGTTTTTTGTAGGCTACTCATTGTGTGTTACAGTAAAAAGAATAAGATCTCAGAGCAGCCTCTACGAACCTGAAGGCAAAGTCGTTACATTTTACAGCTTCATTAAACCAGCGCTATTAAGGGTCACGTCTGGGTAAGAACCAAAGGCTCGAAGTGCTTATCAGCTCACCGGGAGGCTGATTGACCACTCGATGACATCTAATCACACTTCAAACTCTCATGCGTTGTTACTTAGAGAGAAAATGAGAAGTTGCTACTGTTGATACTGCACTGCACATTATTCCTATACGATACTTTATCAGTTGTCCAGCCCCACAGCTGCCCCTGTTTTACATGAGGGCATGAAATGAGGCAAGTTTGTGTTTCTGCATTTTTGCAGAAATAATGTAGAAAAACAGAAGCATAAAAATACACTCGCACAGAATCTAAAAAATAGCAGTAATAAAGAATAAGTACATGTGTCCAAGCATAACAAATAGCATATATGTATGAGCGTGTGTGACCTGCATCGCCGTGACACAAACACAGAGCCTGTATTACCCCATAAAGCCTCCCCCAAAGAATATTTATGAGACATGGGGCTCCATTTCAAGCATTACCATCCGTCTGCTCACCGCCCTGCTGACACTCTAATCACATTTCCAGCCCTCTACCACCTTTACCACTCTTCACTGCAAACCTGTTTCCTTTCTTCTTTGGAAGAAGGCCAGAGGAACAGCATTTCATCCTGCGCGGAGGCCTGTGCTTCAAACACACTCAGTGTGTGTATTTGGCTCGGTTATCAGCACAAGCAAGAGGTTTGACTCAGCACTTTTACCACACACGTTCACCGTTTTTACCCCTATCCTGTATTAATCTGTAACCTTACAAATCCCATTACATCTGTCCTCCTGTTACACGCACACTCACACACTTGTGTAAGAGAATGACACCGGCTGCTTCCCAAAATCTAGTAAGCGGTCGAACTTTTTGATGCATCATAAGTTTATTAATTATGAAAAAAAACAAACTCAGAATCTCACTAGGTTTTGAAATGTTGCTGACACTGTCCGAGGCAGGCACAGATCAAATCAGTGATGCAGTACGTGTGACGGCTACAAGAGAGTCATGATGCCCTCCAGTCATTCTCTGCTCCCAGAAGAATTATGCACAACGTTACTCAACGTGTATTCAACATAGACCTAGATTACACTCCACTGGATTTATAATAAGACTCTTTCACTACAAGGAATGTATTTGTCACATTCTATGTTTCTATATGTTTAGAGAGTTACACATACCTGTATAGTATATTTTAAACTACAGTACATATAGGCCTAGTAGAAATTTCTATCACAGATACACTAATGTTCCATTTTTTTTGTTTTTTATTTTTATTTTTTAAAGAAGGCTCTTATGTTTACCAAGGCTGCATTTATTTATTATTTATACACTAATGGCAAGACATATTAATACAATTTAGAATCAAGATGTTTTGTATTTTAATAACTATAATATAATTTATTCCAACAATGGCGAATCAGAATTTTCTGCCTCATTTCCCCAGTCCTGACCTGTCATCATTTAGAATTCATTCTAGTTTGCTGATTTGGTGCTCAAGTAACATTTTGATTATTATCAATGTTAAAAACAGCTGTGTATCCCAGAGAACACAGTAATGTTGTTGTTGGGGTTTTTTTTCTTCAGGATTGCATGATGAATAGAAAGTTAATTCTACAAATTTTGATCAACTGAATGAGTTCTTGCTAAATAAATGTATTTCTGTTCAGAAGGAACAGTAAACAGTAGTGTAACTTAAAACAAAACAAGTATAGTGCTTCATAATTTATGGATTAAAAATGAGAATTTTAATAGTAATGCTTATTTCTCATATTTGTATATATTCCAAAAACAAACCAAAATAATAATATATTTATATAATATCATGTATTGATTCTGATTAATTTGTAACTTGAAATATAAAAATTATCCTTTGAATTTGTTATGCCAAAATGTTATTTTTCTATCCAGTTTTCAAATATTAAAAAATATCAAATACTTGTTTGTGTGCAAAACACATCAGGGGTGCAATAAAAAAGTCCAAACACACACTGAGTGCCATGTCTGATATGATTCACACATGATTGATGGCAGAGCGTGTGACTCTATCTAAGGAAGCACACAGTGCCCTATCAAACACTCTTTAGGCAGAGAGAAATACAAGCAAATGTTGACAGAGTGACATGGCTTAGGTCGAACAACCATGCATGAACTTCCTGCTGACAACACCGATCGACAATGTGTGACCTATTGATTTAGTTTACCCTAACTTTGCCAAGCAGGGTGGCTTGAGGTGCTTCAGCACTGTACACCGAGAGCTGCCAGCATGCTTACATCCTTCGAACATTATAAACTGAAATGGAAATATAGAAAAGCCCAAATTGTGACACAGTCTCATAATTCCATTCACTAACATCTATTCTACTGCAGTGGTGTATCAATGAGACCCTGCTATCTCATTGTCATTTTAACATGTGTCTTAACTAATTCTGACATTTATCAACCAAATTAGACATCAAAATTATCTACCAAATTACACAACTAATGATTTCCTCACTATTTCTCTCATATCCATTTTACACATAACAGACACTTATTTCGTGTTGGGTAAGCAAGTAGATTTCTTTTTTTTGAAAATGCAGAGAATAAGAGAAACAGCAATTTCACAATATAGCCAATGTGATATGTTTTCATCTGCCTAGTAATGATTGTGAGTACTCCACAATGAACATTAGTCATTTCTCAAGCAGTACTTAAATTCACAACCTTAGAATAACTAAATGACAATTGAATTTAAATGTTTGGATGAAAAATTAACCTCTCTAAACTCCTGTCTTTGCAAAGGGCCCCTTTAAAACATTAGGCACAGTGCACAGGGCCCTTGGAGGGTTAGTGCACGCACAATTCCTCCATGAGGGTCTCCTGAATTCCAGTCAGCCACTGAGACATGAAAAGCAGGCTGGCACATATTCTATAATTATTCAATTAAGTAAAAGAATTAATCCCTATGTGTTTGAAACTCACTGTTTTCCAAATGGCTGTCGCCACGCATTGGATCAAGCAGTGCTGGCGGCAGAAGAGCCTTGTTATTTCCTGTGGTTCTGCTCTGTGCATGGCTGGGCATCAATGACCTGAGCAAACAGCATTAGTGTAGAAGAATACTGCACTCAGACACAGGAAACATCCCTTCAAGACATGCATATTCCACTCCGCTCATTAACTTAACAGTCAACACAAGAGCAGTTCGGCTGCCCTCTAAAAAGCATGTAAAAAAAAAAAAAAGACTTAATAAGCTCCTTGTGTTTTTGCATTGCCACAGTTTTAATTCTATGTTTCTGCAAAACAAATAGCATGCAAAGTCCTTATGAATGAAGCGAAATGTCCTTTCGTTTTCTATGATAATAGATTTTTATAACCATGTTTTTGTTCATACAATTGTTTGAATGAAGAATGCTATCACTATGGTTCAAATTCAAGCATTGCCGTGTTTATATAACCACTGTGACGGATAGAGACTTCTACCATTTCCTCTCACACAGGTGCGAAACGTACGTTGTCCGTAGTCTTCACAGTGTGTTCAAGCCCAAATTTTTAGCACAGACATATGCAAGGAAAGACGAAAACAAAAGTTCTTTGGTGTGCCACAGGCTTAAAATTGGACCCCATTGATTTACATTGTATGAGCAATAGAAACACAAAGAGACACTCTTTTACTGTCGAGTGCCACTAAAGAAAGTGGAAAGAATTTTCAATCCCTTTAGGCAACACCAAAAACCCAGCTAAGAATATGGTAGTGTATTTTATCTGTTAGGTATTCATCTGAAACATGAAATCCCAAAGCTTATGCTGGGTAAGCTGGCCTAATTAACTAGAGCAGGGTGAGGAGGTCAAAGTCTGTTTACAGCACCGGCCCAGAGGCCTGTCTGTGAGAGCTGTCGCACACACGACTTCTCATTAGAATTACAAAGTAATCTCTGCCAGGCGGGTTAGGAGAGCCTTCAGATCAAATGTCAATGAAATATTTATTTGGTTACATCGAGTCACCAAAGGCGGGTTAACGGCTAAGTGAAAAACTGCCAGAAAAAAATGGTGCATTGCAAAAGGTATCATTTGACATGATGGCTTAAGATTAGAGAAGGTGAGAGAGTTAATAAGCATTTCGTCATTTGAATTCATGCTGACTCACCTCTTTAGCATCTACGCTAACTGCCCGGCAGCACTAAATGAATGCTGTTTTATTAGGACCTTATTAACCCTCCCTCACACTGAATCACAGACCCTGCTGGAAGGTGTTTTGACTTTAAAGGGAGTTCACAAAAATGTAATATTCCGCTATAATTTATGCAAGACATTATCTTGCACTTGAATGGTTTAAAATTATTTGAATATTTACACTGGCGGAAACACAAATGCAAATGATAAAATATCATCTTTCACATTGACCCTGTCAGTCCTTATTGTCAAATGTCGCTTAGAAAAAAAATTACTTTTTATTTTTGGCTATCCCTTTAAATGTGCTACTGCATAAAGAACCCGTCAGTGGAGTGAGTTTGTGTTTGAACGTGTGAAGTGAGACCAATCCATATCATGACTTTCCCCACGAGGAGACCCAGATGGAACCTGATTTAGAGAGAAAAATCTGCATAATTCAGTGGAATGAAAATATTGCAAAATGTGCTAAACGGTGTTCAGAGTCTTAATGGTAGCTGAAAGCATAATTAAATTAGTCCAAATATTTAATTCACAAACATACACGGAACTGGGGATCTGTACAATTTAATGAATAGCAGTAGTTTAGCTGAGCACGGACGCTCTGTGAGGAACAGGAGGTGAGACGAAGGCAGGCACTTTCTTTGGTTTTCTCTCCTCCTTTTCACACACAAGCATCCAGAGCACCTCTGTCAGAGACAGCCTTCAAGGTTTGCTCCAAAAAAGACATAACACTCAACAGGAAGACAAGAGGCTATTTAATTTAATGAAAGTCAATGAAGGAGATGCTTCAGTACACTGAATAAACCAGTCTAGTGCAGAAACAACACGTCTTCATAAACTGACTGCTTAGCTGCTAATCTGTGTATTTTCCATCATAAAATCCTTTAAGGAGAAAGCTATATTTGGACTTTGTCTCATCTAGCTCACATGTACTGTAAGAGAAATGTGAAACTAATGACGGCAGAATAATGATATCATCATGCTTATAAGGCGCATGTCTTCTAACGTGTCTTGTTAACTGCTAAACTGTTTCGCACGATACAGACCGGAGGTTGATGTCTACTCCTTATAAAATAAACACTGTTATTTACTTTCAGCACACGTTACACAGAGCTGTCTGTTCTTTTCATTAATTTTGATGATTTAGGCAATTTTACAGCTGCACTTCAGCGTTTGGGATCTGTTCTATGCAGATTACTGTTATCATCTGGATGTAAATGTGATTCTCTTCTTCATAAATTAAATCTTGTGATAATCGAGCCCACCCTTGGTGCCCATTTTATATCTTAAAGCTGTCATAAAACAAAATGTGACCTTTTTACTGCTGCTCAAACTTAGACATAAAAACACAAATCTACATAAAATCTACAATGTTTAAAAAACTTTTTTTTTAAATGCAGTATAAAATTAATTGGTTTTTTTTTTTGTGTGTGTTTTCTGCATCTTTTCACTCTTTATCGCTGACCCAGATACAGACACAGTAGCTCAGCACAAAAACAAAAGCTGCTTTAACAGTAAAACTCTCCTGAAGAAACACTCTGCACAGTCTTATTGTGACAGTGAGGGTGCTGAGATTTACACAAGCAGTTTTTAGTGTTAAAGATGTTAGAAAAAGCCAGTGCATCACTCTGATGTTCGCTCTACTTGTCTCAGTTCTTAAAACAGTGTTACATTAAATAAAAAGCTCTCTATGATCGCCTATCAAAGTACATGGTAAGAATGGCACTTTTACAACGCCAAGCACTTTAATGGCACAGCTCTGATTACAGTGCTGATTTTGCTAACAGAGAAACATTGTTCGTCTCAGTACTGCTTTATGTCTAAATGTCTGAGCCAGTCAAGTCACCTTTGTGTCTTTTTACAGAGAGACGGAAAGACAGAGGACAAGTGTTGTGCTCTCTCACACACATACAAGTATGCTTGTCATTCAGCAATAAAACTGCATGTGAAACTAATAAAAGGACACCACACGGCCACTGACGTAAGTGGCTTTCATTTCAAATTCTTCTTCCGAAATACTAGACTCTAGACAATACCACTTTATTTTTCTCTCAAAATGCACAACCTAATCTAGAGAAGACTATGTGGGCCACAGGGAGGAGAGGGAAAAAGAAAAAAAAATGGTAAAACTGCATCCTCCTGGAAGCAGTGGCTTTAGGGATTTCTTTGAAATCTTGTCCTTTAGATACTGTCCATCTGAGAGGAGAGTAACAGATCATGTACTTGCATCTGCTTTAAACAGAGATTGCCCATTGCCTTCAAATGAATGAGCTTTTCTACTCAAAATCACGGCCAGTGGAAACATCACCTAAAGCAGAAATGCAACTCCAGCAACCACCTGGAAACATTAAAACCACTGCTAACGTTGTTAACGAAAAGTTAAACTTGTACAAATCTTATTGGCAATTGAAATATAACTATTGAACTGTTGAATAACAAAAAACATTTTATTGAAGTACTAAAATTAGTAGATAGGAGTAAAGAAAAAATGATAAGTAATGTACTTTAGCATCAATAAAACAACGATTTCTTATGAAAATGATATTTGTATGACATGAAACGCCCTTTTTTTCTTTTTTTTATCTAGCGGCCATCTCACAATCCCTTATTATGTTTTTATATTATCACCTATAAGATGTAAAAAGTCACTGTGACTTGTATACAAGGTAGACACTCTATTGTTGATATTTTAACAAGGGCTTCCTCTTTTCCTTCATAATCATACATTCAGAGAAGAGGAAGCGCTTGTAGATTTATGGGCCGGTTGTCATGTCTTCCGCGGCATGAATAATGCAAATTCCCATCCTGTGATCCTGATCAGAAGAGAGAGGGTGTGTAAGAGGGAGAAAGAAAAAGTGAGACATAAAGACTATGTGTTTTAAAGGTGAAGTGTGTGCTTTTCTCAATGTTGAAAGACTATCACAGTTCAATATGACACTGACTGCCTCTTTAAACATTGCTCTTTTAGTTGAGCTGATGAGTCTGGTATAATATTGTGATATCAAGGTAATATCATTAATCAAGCCTTTCTCCACATTACCATGAAGCTTTAACTAAAAATGCCTGGGATTTAGAATAACATTCTTCTCTTGCTTTAGAGAAATATTTCATAGGTAGGTCCAAATTAGTTCCCATGGAAACTATAAATCGCACCGAGGACAGATATTCCCACGCAAACACAGGACTCTTCTATGAGGCTGAAAAAACTGAACTTGATCCTTTTCATCCCTGCTCTGCCTTAGCATTACTTTGACAATAAATCGTAAAACTTGTCCCTAGGATAAGGAAGTCATAAACTGCTCTACATAGTCTTTTCACTAAGTTTCAGATAGGACTAGACAGTTAATTGGCCATTATATAAAATCTAGTAGTGAAAAGCCTCATTAGTGTCCTGTCAGCCAGTGCACTAAAACACTGTGTCAAGTTAACAGCTCTGTCTAAGTTTTATTTACATATTGTAATGTATAATGTTGGTGTAATGTATATTGTAAAGTGTAATGTTGTATCAAAAAGGAAAAGATATAAGGAGGGGACCTGGTCCTTTCAATCAGTTGTTGATTAGATTTTGAAATTTGAGCGTTTGTACTCAACAGTGGAGGAAGATCTAGACCCTACGGGACATACAGTAAATACATAAGTACTGTATGTAACAGTAGCACTATGTTACAGTTTGTAAAGGTTCAAGTCAGAACAACAGAGCAGTACATGCCCCAAGTGCCCAGGGTCATTTATGGTGATGATATTTTATGTCATACATATGACTCAAATAAACCGTGTTTGTGATGAGACATTTCTTTTTCATCTACATATTCAATTATTCATTTTAATTAGGGCTGCATGATTTGGGAAAAATGTCACATAGCGATTATTAAGGTCAAAAAGATTCGATTTGTGATTGCGATACGATATAGAAGTGGTTTGACTCAACTTGCTAGTTATCAAGGAAAATGCACAGATTACTAATAATGCTG
>JAUCMU010000151.1:13633672-13650757 GCA_032275025.1 Enteromius treurensis
AATGACGTAAGCGTGCTCCGGCACGTTTGCTAAAATCATATGTGAGTGCAGGCCAGAGGGGGAGTGGGGAGGGGGGATAATCGTACTCTGGCCCAGTTCACGGCAACCATGCCTAGTGTGAGTACACCCTAAATCCATTCGTACACAATCAGCACTCTAGATGGTAAATAGGAAAAGACAAGTGCGATGCAGAAAATCAATGAAAACTCAATAACAGGTTCTAACATCTTTAGACAGTCTTCTGGAACAAAGCACCTCTTCTAAAGATCATCTAAACACCTACAAAATACTTCCCGACCTAGAATGGTGTGATAGCCCAGTACGTCAAAAAAAAATCTGGGAAGCTCTTTCTAGCAAATGAGAAATACAAAGAATATTTGTATGTGTGTGTTTGTTGTACATTGAGCCATGCAAAACCAAAAAAGTTTGAAAGTTAGGAACAGAACATGCCAAGCCTGTGAGCTCATGCAGCAGTCTGTGGCCTTTAGCTGGATGACAGAGTTGTTTGAAAGGTTGACCTTTGTTTTATGAACAGGAACAAGACGTAGACAGTGAGAAGACTTTGATAAGAGAGTGTAGGGTGTTTGTTTAAAAAGGGCTGGTCACACTTCTTAGCTCATCAACTACTACTCCTCACTCTCTGTGTGTGTGTAGATCTGCAGCGACTCTCTGAGCTCTCTTTGGAAGACCACTTCTCTATAGAATCCCATTAAGAGCATACTGTAGAAAAGCTTAATAAGGATTAGCACTATGCAATTGCGTATAAAAGATGTCATCAGTAAATGCATGGAGTCTGTGTAAAAATGAAAACACTACCTATAACACTTAACGCTAGATAATGTTGAGCATGTATGTCAAGACACAAAATGCAGACGTCAGACATATCATCAACCAAACAGATGGCAAGCTATTGGAGATAATGTGGGGTCTGAATCAGATCGTTTTTTGTGAGTTAAAAATACACAATGATTTTTTTTACAGTACTTGCAGGGCAAATGCAATACTATTGATTTTATTTGGATTATTGCAATGTTTTTATCAGTTGTTTGGACTCTGATGGCCCCCATTCACTGCAATGGATGCCTACTAAAGCAAGTGTTACTACCACAATGTATATTAACAACATCACTAGAACTGCTCTGAGAGTTCTTCATGAGCACTGTTTCGCTTGAGTAAAACCATCATAACATATACACACAAAAACTTAAAAAGGTCTTCACAGCAACCCATCAAAATTGAAAAATAGTTTGGTTTAACTTGAAGTTGAAGTTACTGTGCTGCAAAAGAACATGCATAATACAAATACTAATTCTAAAAGGATCAAAATTTTAGTTAATAATTAAGGATTTTGTTAATTTCAATTACTTTTCCAGGCTATTTTCCTTCGACCATAAAACTAATCCCTAAAGAACCTAGTAGTCTAGCACATGTAATCTGCTGCTGAGTTTTGTAACTCTTTGAATGTCGTGGGTTTACATCTGAATCAAAGAATCTAATTTACTGATCTAAAATTCAGCATGAAGCATGAATCAGGGGGTCAATGCAGTCCATTAACCATCAGCACAGAAACTGGTGCTGTGTCAATATGGGCCATTGAAGAAATGCCTTTCCTATCACATAAAGGCTGTTTTGTTTAGGCACAGAGCCGTCCCCTGGCTAATCAGACAAACGCAGTAAAAAAAGGAGGAGACAAAGAGCGAGTGAAAATGAGACAAATGAGAATACGAGAAAAAGAGCAGAACAAAAGAGCTTCCCAACTACGACGAGAGAGAATACATCACTGACTGCGCTGACAAAAGAACTTTTTCCAAGACTGAGCCGTCTTCTCCATCTGAGGTCACCCAAGCTGTGCGGCAGGAAGGAAGGCCCACTTCCAGCAACCTTTATTAACTTCATAAATAATGAACTCTGCAAGGCCTGAAGAGGAACTCTGTAACTCTGCCCCACAGCAATAAAGCAGCAGGACATTGCTCTCTGATCCCTGTCAGAGAGAAGAGCGTAACGAAACAAAGACAAGGTATTTCGGTGTGCAGCCACACACGTACAACCCAGCTCACCTAAAACATTAGCCCTGAACCATTGGATTACTCCTAACACCCAGAAGCAGCACTTCTTCGCCTTGCCGCGAGCAGAATACTAAAGTAAAGAAGTAGTTCAAGTGAACAGTACAGTCCATGTGCAGTGGACTAATCCTGATTTATACATGTTTACACCGACACGTATACCCCATGGATTTAGTCCCTAGATGGATAAAGGTCAAGGGTTACTTGAGTGATCATGGTCATTACACGCACTGTGAAACACAACGCATTTCTGTTGAAACAAATCCTCATGATCTCTTATTTTACAGATGAGTCAACTCTTGAGGGAGTTCCTAAAAACGTACTGTGTGCAAACTGTAGCAGTGACTAAGAGTTAAGTCACAGAAGTGCAAGTTAAGGTAAGCGAACATGTAAGAAGTTAAAAATGTAGTCTGGAAAGGCAGGAAGGAGTGCGGTACAGCGCCTGCAGTCCTAGAGCAGTGGCGAAGCAGAGGCTTACTTATTTCTCTTTAATCCCTGGTGGTTGGCTAAAGCTAAGATTAGCCCACATATACAACAGATGGGTCACACCACGGCGAATCAGGACAGTCCTAACCACAATCTCGACTTTTAATGAAACGCCAAGGGACCCCTGGCCCAGTACCCAGCTTCCTGCAACAGATCAAAGAAAACATCCCTTTGTTTTCTTAGGTGCTATGCCACACAGTTTGGCACAAAGGTTATGAAAAGGGATATACTTTCAGCTACAACTCTCAAACAAATCAGAGCAGCAACTGCTTCAGTCGGAGGCTTAAACCGAAGACTACGGTGGATTAATTCAATGAGATGAGCTTTTATATTGTTCTTCTGAAGAAACACATCTGTTAGAGATTGCAGTCGACCGAGGTCTGGTCTTTCCACGCTTTTATAAATGAATATACTGCAAATCAATTCATATCAATGCATTGTCACTGTGACATAATGAATAGAGAAAAAGAGAGGATTTTGAGCATTGCTGAAACACCTTCCAACTTACAAACACCCACCTAGTCCTGTCTGCCCTTGGAATCATGACACCTGGTAAAGTAAGTGGAATGTGGAAGTAAAATATATGAGAACAGTCAAATTCTACAGAGACATTGGAGACTATAGCAAATATTATTTTTACAATTTTGTAAAGAAACAATACACTAGTGCAATTCTTTGCTACATATAGCCTACATAAAGAAAGAAAGACGTATTAAATAGATAAATATTAGAACTATAATATATTTGAAAAAGGGAACATTTATGTTAAATTATTTTATGTTAGTTTTAAAAAAATAGCTAAATCCCTTTTGCCACCATTAAATTGTATTGTTTGCATAAAGCCATTTCACACAGATGTTGGTTAAACCACAAAAGTTTGCTAACAATGCTGTGCTGTTGTTTTGTAGGAGGTGTTACTAGTCTGTCATAGTGTCCAGCTGTATCAAGCGGTGAATCACTTATCTGCGCTTCCACTGGTATTTATTGCAACTGTGTAAAGTTGAGCTCAACAGAATAAGTCAACTCTGGCTGAAAAAGAATGATGCTGAGTCACTTTGTTAAAGCAAATCGCTGTCAGTGAATGCCCCTTAAGGAATTATTTTGGTCATCGGGTCACTCTGCTCTCTAGATATCAGTATCGGATTAGACTTATAATAGAGAAGCTCATCTCCAGATTAATAAAGAATTAAAAATAAAGGGAGGGTAAATAGCCCAAATCCCAGGGAAAGAATCCAGCTAACAACTAACCTGCTGTTGGTCATTCAGTCTGATAACAACAGAAAGCCTGTCAAACACATAGTGCCCTCTGACATGAATGAACATCCCTGTGCACACGTCTTCAGTTTTACAGTGAATTCTAGTTGGTCTGAACTACAGCAACATGTAGATTATTTTTTAATCCTAACCACTTGTTTAATTCCTAAAGTCTTCAGAAAATAACATATTTTAAGTGCTATTCATGAATTGAAAAGGTGCTTGTACTGCGGTAAATTTACACATTTCAGCTTAAGACTTTGCTATATTAGATTTTGATTTGCTCAGTTTATTATTCAACCAATACTAGCGGACAGTCAGACATCTGGGCACTGAGAAGAGAACTGTGAAAACACATCACATCGCAAAAACTCATATTCGCAATCCTTCACAATGAAAAGGAACCCCTCAACGAAGGCCCAATTATCACAGACAAGATTCATAAAATATTTACAACGCACATTGAAAAATTCAACACGTATTATTATACATGCGGTACAAACCTGGGTGCTATAAAGGGAAGCTGCAGACAGGTAGCAGATTGAGGTATAGTTATCTAAGCTAATTACGACTGCACCAGCACCTCAGTTAGTGACAGGCAGGTGCCAGTTCCTTTGCATTTAGCTGCGTTCTCACTGCTCTGATGTGCTCTGACAGGTGTCTGACAGCAAATCAGACTGTGTGAATGCACCGTGACAACATCTGCTTGCAGGCTTGAGGAGAGGTCTCCGTGGCCCTGGACCTGAAGATCATACACAAACATCAATGCAAACCATCACCTCATTTTTACATTCATAAGGGACACAAATCAGTAATAATATATGTGAATATCTAAGAACATCCTTTAAAAACTGCCTATGTAAAATATCTACATGCATATTTTATTAGAAATGACAATTATCAAATACTGTCATCCATGAGGGTACAACTTTACTAAAAAATGTAAATTAGCAGACAAAGTTTTTTGTTTTGGCTGGTGAAATGTCACTCACGCCTTTAAATAGCTTAAATAGTTTCTATTTTAAAGTATTTTTTTAAATGTAATTTATTCCTTAATGACAAAGCTGAATTTTCAGAAATTTGGAGCTCAATAAAGGTTTCTTTATGATCAATATTGATAACCGTTGAGCAGATAAGTAATTTTGTGAAAACCGTGATCCATTTCATGATTTTTAAAAGAATACAAGTCCATTTATTCACTTGAAACCAAAATCTTTTGCTACATTATAACTTTCTTGTCACTCACTATTGAGCAATTTAAAGTACCTCCAATATTTTAACTGTGGTGTAGGACATTTTAATTGAAAGTGTATCTTCTACAAATTAATTTCTTAGTGAATGTGACCTGATTCTTGCATTTGTTTAGTGTAGGTCAACACAGGCCACCCACGGTGCTATATGTAATCCATCTCATCAAAGCAAGGTAGTATTTCACATTGTTTTTGGACAATCCCATTTAAAAGTCAATTGGCCCGCAGCAAGCTGTGAGTAATAATACAGCTTGCTCCATAAAGTCAGGTAAGGACGAGAGAGGTTAAATTACCACTGATAAGCAGAATCCACATTTCAGGCAGTGGTACGACACTAGCATCAGGGCAAACACACACACATACACATACATGCAAAGAGCCAGTGGGAGATGGGGGACGCGCAGCCTGTTGTGTTTAGCAATGCAAATGAAATGGTGAAGAGTCTGTAACGTTTGAGTAAACAAAACATCAGTCGTTCAACAGCAGCCCCAGTGAGCCTCAAACCTCCTTCACTCTAAACAACCTTAACACAGACACTGGTGCCTGCTTGACTCTCTGGAAGAACAGAGAATCGTTTGTCTTCATAAATAAACAAGTCAAGGATGTATCGTTTAAGTAAGATGCCCCAAAACAGCAGTGAAATGCTTCATGACCTTGGTGTAATGCTCAGCGACTGCTGGTTTAAATTCCGGCAGACCATAGGACATCAAACAGCGCATATCAAATACTGATGATTTTATTCTATTCGGTTTATGCTTATGCTGAAATCATACTGGTCAACAAAAATATATGGAAATCGTGGGGCAAGCAATACTCGTAGACTTGGGTTTAGACAAAGTTTAGACATTTGACAAAACTAAAATTGAAATTGAAAATTAAAAATACTATGATTAAAATATGAGTTACAGAGTTATACATTGATAAACATTATTAACTGCTATAATAGTAATAAATAATAATGCTACGGTTGGCTCTGTTCTAATTGCCTGTTTGCTAAATGCTCTATCTCTCTCTGAATGAGGTTAGAGGATCGATTATAGAGGATAAAGCAGTTTCTCCCTTATTGCTACTGTACATCGGAGAAAAATGCAGCAAAGAAAAATGATTAGCCAAAGATGGAGCACACATTGTGGAGCACTCATCACTTTTGCCACCGGGAGAGGAGCTTCTCGAGAACTGCTGAGCGCACCTGTTATCATGGTGTTAATGTTGCTGAAAGTATTAAATACTGACCCAAGCACAATTTCACACTGCCCTCATGCCAAGACTAGTGTATTAAAATGAAGTTAGCCTCAAATTAAATATGCACTGTTGCATAATAGTGAGCCAAAGCCAAGATGGGTGAGTAAAACTGTAAACTAAATTAAGTAAGTTGTGCATCCGCTCTTCTTGTAACATGCTACAAAATGATCAACAAACAACTCACAATGCTATATTACAATTGTGCTGTCATTATGATTTTATACAACAGCTTGGAGCTGCATATCTTGCAATTTATTGTATTTTTTTTGTATAAATTGTGTTTGATTATTTAAAATAATCAAACATTTGCCAATAATGTTCACCTATAACTGAAGTAAATGAACACCACAAAGTAACTGAAGTGCTTTGAAAGCCAGTAGCTTGTCTTCATCCATTTTGAATCCAAAATTCATATATTTTGCCATTTTTTGGCAAAAGTAAGATATGATTTTATTTTGAGAAGGTAGACACACAAAAACAATTCTGTAGTGACATCCTCAAATGATAGGGCTGGTCAAAAACAACCACAATATTAAAATAATATTACTTAACCTTTACACCAAAGTTCACATGCAAACTCCCTTGATTAAAGTGTCAATGTTGGGTATGATATCCCTCACCTTCTTTTTTTTGTGACTAGCGAACCCAAAGACAGCCCTATGCCTGTTCATCTGTTCATTAATAAAGCTTGAAGAAACTGACCGCAGAAGCTCAATCTAGGCTGATGCATCGAAACACCATGTTTTTCTAGGTCTCAATGAAAAAGACAGAGAAAGAGAGGGAGTAAGTGATTTGGAAACGAGGAGCACACTGACTCTGCTCTCAATCCCATTTGTAAACAGATTGTCTCTCTATCTGCTGAGGGAGAGGAGACTGCAAATATTTGACAGAGACATGTAAATACTATAATGCTGACGAGGAAGTCTGTATTCACTCATGTGGTGCACCGGTAAAAGGAAAATAAGGCGGTAGTGACCTCATCTTCCAGATGACACTGGTTAAAAAGAAAAAAACTAAATTGAGTTTGTGTTTGCATATGGTCTAGGAATGAAATTGATATGAAAACGTTCAGAGGAGACCTGATATTTGCATGAGAGGGAGTTCAGTTTAGCTCGGCTTTTTCTGCATTGAGTAGACAACACAATAAAAAAAATATATTTAAAAAAAAAAAAAAAAAAAAAAAAGTAAAAACAGGGTACAATGTAATATATTAAAGGTTCCATATTGTACACCTTTTTGGAGTTTTATTTTAGGTGCTGAAGGAACCAAAACCATCTGAATATGTTTTTACAGCTCCTCTCTCAGGAGCTTTGTCAAAAACAGGATGATTTGCCTGTTTTCTGAGTGACGCACGACCAGGCCAATCAAATGTAACAACGTCACAATTATGTCCCAGCACAAGCTGAACGCAAAACAAAAGGAAGACAGAGGCGGTACATTCAAACTAGTGCAGATACGGCTACATAAGGAGCCATAAATATCATGATGTTGTGATGTCAGCATAATACGAATTAGAAATATGATTGCATACCCGATGCCACTTCCACTTCATGGTTAAATGTGATAAAACGAGCGCACTGGACAGAAACAATGATTTTTCTTTTCTTTTACTTCTTTATTTGCAGCAAGTTTTGTGAATGTTTGAATGTTCAGTGGCAAAGTATAAACAGCTTTTTATTGCACATCCACAAAGGATAATCATTGTACTGAGGTCAAGGCACTTCCTGTCCAGGAATATTAAGCCCTGGTGTCTGACCTTTTACATCCTACACGCTATTGTGTTAAACAGATGGAGGATGGAGGCGTCTCATTACACCCTCTACTCCATATGGAGACCAGACACTGAGCTAAACTGCTGTAAGTAAGCAATAAAGCACGTGAGGCTGTGCTGTATTGTAAATAAATCACGGCTAAAGGGCGTTGTTAGGCACCACAAAAAAAAAATATTAAAAACAAAAATATACGTATTAAAATGTTACTTTGTTTGTTAAATGCAGCCCTTCCTCTAAAAAATTGTTTATTGACAGCAACAGTACGCTCCTCTCATCTAATGGAGCTTAAATAAAAATAGAGAATCCGTATTCGGCTGCTGTGTGAATAGATACATTAATTTTTCCTCCACAACTGCTGGTCTTCAAACAGATGCTAGAACACGCAGACCTTCAGGTTACAGGTCTGACTCTCTATCCATTAGGCCACGGCTGCCCCAAAGCAAATTATTACTAATAGCATTATTTCACTGTTTTATAGTACTACCATTTTTATTTACCTTCATTTCTTCTCTTAAAACCATTAAACCATCAAGTTTTTGGCAGCGAACCACAGGGAGCCCTTAAAGCTCATCTTTTGTTGGCAACAGCCAGTTTATAATTGCTTCTCATCACAAGTTTGGAAAGATGGTTTGCATTCCCAAAAGCATATTATAAGTGACCCAAACCTTGTGTTGTGTGAATCTGCATTTGCTGAAACCAAGCCACTTTGAGACACTGCAAACATCAGAAAAAACATAGTGCCGTACATGATGTGATGAGAAAATAGTAAAGGTGGGGGGAATCTACTCTGGACCTGTGTAGACATGCTGAGCTCCAGATGAGAAACACTTAATTACTACATTCAGAAGCCTGCCAGCACTGGCTTAAATACGGCTCGATAGCCTCCAGATAAGTGTGCATTTGGGTCCAGGCGATAAACCCTTGAGGCTTTGATTGGGTTTAACTCAGCACTCAGCCATATTTACTAAAGATGGGCAAGCAGCCTTAGGCTGTTCACAGTCTTCATGCATTCTATGTTAAAAAAAAAACAAGACATAGCACAGGGAAATGAGCAGAATACAGGTGTCCTGAGCAGTGTTTAAGATTTGTAAAATACAGTGTACTTTGTCACACAAGATGTGTTGCAGTAAGTCAAACAAGCCTGTGTAGCGCATTGTTCAAACAGCATGAATGGACACAAGAATCCAACATGTGGGGGAAAAAACGCACCTGATGACAGCAAATGCTTTGCGCTAAAAAGACTTAAGGAAAGCTCTTCTTTACCCAAGTAATCCTCACCTTTCCTTTCCTGAGTTTGGTAAATGTGATTACAAGCCTATTTTTGACATCCCTGAAAAGATAAATATAGGTTAGAGTTGTCTTTTACTTGCAAGGATCTGTGTTCAAGTCACTGACAGGGATAATGGAGATATCTTGCGAATAGGAGCAGGGAAATTTTCAAATCCAGGTTAGACTGGAAAGACAGAATGGGAGCTTTGCTCTTATACACCTGACATTCATTAGCTTGTTTCATAACAAAAGCCCGAGCTGCTCTGACTATGAAGACCTTCTTTTCTTATGTCACACAGGAAGTTACATCCCAGAGGGTTGGCTTGTTTTTAGAGAGAAAAAGTGCAAAAGACCAAAGAGTTGTAGAGGAGGAAAGGGGCTCCCAGTGAAAATGATTTTGAGGGGAACTGAAGCACTGACAAAAGAATATCCCAATGCAGAGCACATTGCTCGGGGACAGGAAGTGACATTGTGTGGGTAATGAGCTCAACTGAGCGGTTAGCCATATTTTTGCTGCTGTGAGAGAGCAGGCCAAGAAACATCTCTGCTATTGACTAAACTGTGTAAAGGTATGTCTTCAACAGTATCTTTGTGAAGTGAAGACCATAAACAGGATCTGAAGACGCAATTTTGCACAATGTATGAAGCAGGAACTCTATAATTGTACTGTGGATCTCACATTTGGACAATCAAGCAATCTTACTCAAAATAAAAGGAAGATGAAAGGAGAATAGGTAAAGGAGAAAAATTATGATTTGTAAAAGATGAATGAGAAGAAAGGAGATACACTTACAGAGGAATGATAATAGGAAGGAGTTAGCCAAGCGTGAGCGTGATTTGTGGGCAGAAGGGAGTGTCGCAGCAGAGCTATTTGTCTCAGAATTTTTTGCATCCAGGCAGATTGCAAGCAGCACTTCATCCGCTCAGTCTAATTATGCACCGTGAAAATATGGTTCACAAAAGTAGCAACACAGACTTCACAGCTGAAGAGATTTTACTGTCAGTGTGAATTAAGAAAAAGCATTAGCCTACTGCAAAAAATATTTAAAATGCAAAATGGTTGTAAAACACAAGACTTCAAAACCATTGAAGCACCTAAGCTGTTGCCAACCGTCAAGATCCATGTGATTTGTTTCCTCTATAGAGGGGCAAAACTACAGACTTTTAGAATCCATTAGCTGTTGAATTTTCAGATTATCTTTAAGTCAACATCAGATGATGTCAAAAGTTAATTAACATATTATTAAGGATTTGCAATATGCAAAACACTTCAGAGCAAAAACTTATTGTGAATTTGTAATATTTACCATAACAAACACTAAAATAACTTTCAATATATTAGTCATACCAGTCATCTTTCAGTCATATGTTTAGATTATAAATTACGTAAGCTAAGAAAATAAGCCTTATTTCCATGCGGCATGTAAGACCCACTACTTTTAATTGGCATCAGTCAGTTAGCTGATGGTGAGTCCAAGTATCTGCACTCAGAGTGAGCTCTGATTGTCGCGATAGTAAGAGAGGCAGGAGATTACAGCCCATTTTTCCTGAAGAATCACTATTCCGACAGGAAGCAAGTGCCCAGGGGATGAGCGCTAAATAATTTCAGTCTGCTCTCCCCGTAAGAGGATCTAAAGTTATTTCTGCGGGCACTTTCACAATAAATAGATAAATACACATCTAAATAAGCCATATTAATAACAGAGGGGCGAGGATAAAAGGGGACTGCAAAACTGTTTGTTTAGGGCTCTTAGGAAAGCCTGGAGTTTCAGTGCTTATTTAAAGAACTGTTTTGGGAAGTGTTAGCCAATGTGCTGATTGAGTGAGACAGACAAGGTCTGCTACAGTCTTTATTATAGTGTGAAAACTGCCTGCCAATTTTCACATTAAGCAGTTCAATTTGCTGTCGCTAACTGGTGTCTTGTGAGCATCCTCTGTTATCAGGAGTTAGCATAGTCACAGAATCTGAACACTTCACGATCAGCCATCACTAGCTAAAAATGTTTTTAAGTCTGTTATTTACTGTGTTCAGAATTGTACAGTGGCCAGAGTTTGCCTTGGTTAGCAGCCTGTAAATCAGTCAAACAAACCCAAAAATAACATGACTGTAACAAAAAAAAATAAAAAATAAGAGTGATCAAAGCACTTAGATGGATGCAGTACACAAACAGAGATATAAATAGTCATTCATAATAAACAAAAAGCTGTGAGATTTTCCCTGAAGAGTGCAACTGTTGTCTCACTGTAGGCGCTAAGGGTATTCACAATTACTGTACAATTACAGAATGTTTTGTAATATTATTTTCTTTTAAATACTCTTATAATAATCTTATTCTGACAGACCCACAGAAAGACAAAATACACAATATAACGTAACTTAAAGTCAGTTCACACACCCATTATCTGACTTTCAGCATTCAGAGAAGCAGTCTCTACCCGACTGGATATTTTATTCAGCTCTTTACTGAACTGAAGTCACATTTTTCATTGTCAGACAGAGCTGTTTATCGTTACATGGCATCAGTACTTCACAATTATCATGAAGTCTGAGCTAGCTCTCCTTGAAAAGAGGACACGGGAGGAAAAAAAACAAGAACTGCAATATTAACCTGCAAACTTTAAAGCAAATAATCTTTTTGAGAGAAATGTTGAATTTGTTTAAGCCAATATATATGAAGGATATGCAAATATATTTTTATTTATAAATAAATATATATATATATATATATATATATACAGAACACTGTACACTTACAAATTGCATAGCTTGTTTTTAGGTTAATAAAAAAGTAACATGACTGTGCATCTTCTGTATCATCTGGTGTTTAACAGCCTATGAAATCACTAAGACCAGTTTAAGTGCTAGCAAATTGTGCTTACACCATGCAGAACTGATCTCATGATGGATGGGCCTGGGGTACAAACCCAACGCACATCACATGATCAAGAAACACTGAAACCTAGGGAGGGGCAGGCATGACGAAAATGGAACATAGGGTGGGAGAGAGGGGACTGTGAGACAGGTGGTCTGAAGGGAAGAAAAGAGGATAAGAAGGAGAGAAACGAGAAAAAAGAGACAAACAGAAGGACAGATGGAGAAGAGAAAGGAGTAATAGGGAATGATGGGATCTTCTCCATATGGGCTCACTGGTGGCTTACATACAAAAGACAATAGCAATCTCATGCCAGTGCTGAAAAGCTCTTTTACAAGCTACATAAAAGCCCATGTAATTATGAGTGAGCCATGATCAAGAGGCTGTGCATTATGGTGATTCTACCATGCTAACCAAAAAAACTATGACGAAATACACCCCAAGTTCAATAAACGTTAATACTAATAATTACAATAAACAACGTAACGTCTGCAAATTTTGCCAACTCTGCAAAATCTACTGTGCTTTATGAGTATGGGCATCTTCGGTCCTAGAGAGCCCTAACCCTAATCCAACACACCTCCATATAGCTTACTAGTGATCTCGAAGACACCATTAGCTTGTTCAGGTGTGTTTGATTAGGATTGGACCTAAACTCTGCAGGACAGTTGCCACCAGGACCGAAGCTGCTCAGCAGCTATATGAATTAAATATCACATGAACAAACTAGCATTTTAATCGTTCTCACGCTAAAGTGTGAGGTTGATTCACATTGATACTGAACACCAAGTTGTGACATTGCCAACTTCCCCCTAACCTTTGGTTGGGCAAAATTCACACCGTTAATGTGCTTCCTCTTATCATGGTCCGCAGAGAAGCTGTAACTATAATAAGATTCACACATATACAGAATAAAGGCCATAACACTTTCCCTTTCCATGTAACATGTGAACATCAAGTGTTACCCACATAAAGGACCATATCCATTATATATGGCCCGCAGTTGACATGCTTCACATTGGTTTGTCATTGTGAGATACCTGATCAAAGTGAGCACCACTTCAGGTCAGGGACTACTGTATTCACTTTGCCTCTGACTCACTGCTGTGCTAAAATAGTGCTGAGTGGTTACCTAGGAAATATAGTTCAATTTAAGCCAGCCGTTTTTTGAGCTGCCGGCCCAAGCTGCTGTGTATCTTGGCAAAGCAGCAGGAAATGACTTCAGTTCAAAAGGCCCACCATGAAAGAAAGAAAGGGGGGGGGGGGAGAAGGAAAAGACGTTTATAAAAGCTGAAAATGGTAGTGTCTGCCTCAGCAACTCCAGTGGGTCAGTTTGGCCCGTCTGTGTAGAGTCAATAAGGAAAATGTCATGTGTAGCATCCAGACTTAGATAAGGGCTGGGGTCTATCAGAGAGCAGCTTCAGGGGCAGTACACACAGCTGTGATTGACAGGGGAAAAGAATGAGCCTAAAGCCGACGCAGAGCCAAAGAGAGACTACAGGCCTTCCAGGTGGGCTGGAAATATCCTCTTTAGTAATACAATATAAAGGGCTTTGTCTCATCCGTTGGAAATATTATAATCAAATAGATGGATATAACAAGGATATAAAGCGCACAACATCATGACGCCTTTCTAAGACCAATTAAACAATAATGTTAAATAATAATGTTAAAAGCACAGGCACACAATTACAAAGAGATGTATGAATATAGAGAAATGTATAAATAATTGACTACTGCAAAAATACCTTGTATAACACCTATATCTGAAGAGTTTCTTAAGGCCAGTAGCAAAATTTACTCACACACACAGAATGTAGTTAAGAGTTATATAAACAGAATACGACCATTATGTTAATGTGATACTGGTTAATTATAAGCAGCATCACTGTAAAATAAAATATGCTCCCATTACTCCCACTTTAATCACACTAATAAGAATTTAGACACCAAAGCATGCCTGTCCTAGTGCTGCAGATGCAGAGAGATGTAGTGCTCTCATGCCCAGACCTAAAACGAAAAAGTCACATTACCAAGGAACACAGGAAAGAGTTTTATGAAACAAGAACGTTATTAAAAAAAAAAATAAACAACATTCTTTAAGAAAATGATCAGGAATGGCATGTAAATGGTAATAAAATGACATGCAGTACTTTAATTTGTTCATTCTTATCACTGGCAATATTCAAACTACTGGTGTACAATCCATGTGAACATATAACCAATGTGTTAAAACTGATACAGGTTGGGAACTCCAAGAAAGTTTACAAGAACAGTTTTCAATCTTTGTCCATCCACATAAATCCTGACTGTGGCCAGGCTGATGAGTGTGTTTTTCACATGGGTCCATGCTGTATTTTGTGAGAATGAGTAATAGGCAGCACCTGCAGTCCACAGAAGAGCACTGCCTGCCTACCTACCTCATGGTCTCAATACCTCATTTGAGCAGCATCGGTTGAGCAGAGGAAAGTAAGCAGTAGAAGCACATTGTGTCCTCAGACCACTGCCAAAGCATTAGCCTTTACAGGAACAAAGAAATATTAGCACCTCTGCTGCGCATCGATCATGTCAAATGTCACAAAACCAAGTGAATTGTCCACAAGGGGCAATGAGCAGTGAGAAGGCAATCAAACAGCATCTGCTTCTGGCTTTAATAAGGTAGCAGAGATGGTGACCTGAAAATGACTGTCAGTATCATTTGGCTCTATGCAGCATCTCAAACAGAATACAGGGCCAGTTGTCTTTTCAGTGAGGCAGGGGACATTAAGGCTAAGAACATGATTGTCTACACAAGGCTCAGACTTTGCTGGCATTAGAAGAATTTAAAGGGTTAATTCACCCAAAAATGAAAATTCTGTCATTAATAACTCACCCTCATGTCATTCCAAATCCATAAGACCTTCGCTCATCTTCTGAACACAAATTAAGATATTTCTGAGGATATTAGAGTTATCTGTCCCTCCATAGACAGCAACACAACTTAAAAATAATAACAGAAACATGGTAAAAACACAGGTAAAAAGTCATGTGACGATAGTGGATCGACTTCAGTTTTGCGCCGGTAAGAGAATACTTTTTTTGCGCAAAGAAAACAGAAATAACATCATATACCCAACCATTCTTCTCCTATGTCTTCTGCCATTTTAGAGAACATGACTGCGTAAGCGAACGCGCAAACAGCCGCAGATTACGCACATGCGCGTGCTTTCACCTGGATATAAACAAGGCTGATTACATCAAAAATGTTAAAGCTTCCGTATGCAGTGCGTTGAGAAACGGGAGAAGAGTAAATGATGTTGTTTTTATTTTATTTCCATAAAAAAGTATACCTGTAGCATCATAAAGTAAAGCAAGAAACTACAAAGCAAGTAAAGTTGATCCACTGATGTCACATGGACTGTTTTACCAGTGTTTTTGCTACGTTTGTGGATCTGAATCATTTCAGTTGTATTGCTGTCTATGGAGGGTCAGATGGCTCTCAGATATTATCAAAAATATCTTAATTTGTGTTCTGAAGAAGAACAAAGGTCTTAAGGGTTTGGAACGACATGAGGGTGAGTAATTAATGACAAATTTTCATTTTTTTTTAAGACTGGAGAATGAATTAACAACTTGCAGCCAGGTTCAACTCAAACTAAGTAAATAAGATCTGAACATTATCTAAAACTATTTTTCATGGGTAATTCCTATGCTAATATTTAGAGTCTAATGTTATGAATTGAAATGTACTTTATTGTCCCTGGTAGGGAAATTTGAAGTAGACTCAAAACCAACATCCCCAATACACTTAAAAATATAAAAAAAAATACTGTGCATACACAATAAATATACACATCCATATACACTTCTGTTAATGAGGCAAGAAGGCCACTACCAAAAATATGTAACCAATAATAGGCTATCACAATTTCTACGCATGAAATTGATAACAAAATCCAAAAGTTGTACAACTTCCAAAAGACCACCGGTATCTGTTGATAAATAAAGTCTTCTAAATAACCTACATAAACAAAGCTGTTGTAAACAAGCCCAGATTGTGCATGAAAACACAAGACATTTAAATCAAACACATGGAACAAAACAATGTGTGCTGGAAAAAGGAATATGATGAAATGAAGAGGAAAATGCCTCCGTTCACATTTAATTTCACACAGCAACCTAATTAAAGGTAGGTAAAATTTTGTAAAACTTGAGGGACAATGCCTTCACTAAAAAACAACCTGCTGTCCACATCCACCATGGCACAGATTACCAAAACTCAACTCATAACAACATAAAGCTGAAGGAAGTCACAACACTGTCAAACGTAATCACACTCCCAACATTTTGCTCAAAGCTAGATGCTTAAGCAAGGGGATTCGGTAATCTTACCCTCTCATCTGGGTCAGTGTGTCAGTTAGCCTCGAATCAAAGTCAGTGACACACTCTTACTGACCTCATTAGCACCCCTCCCACGCTCTTCATAAAACACTATTAAACACAACATACTTAGCATGCTGTTAATGAACATGTTAACACTTGTTTTGAGGGGCTGAGGTGAAGTGTGGGGGGAGTCTGCCTTTATTACAACATTTTTCTTCTGTAGCTGGGGATAAATGAAGGTCAATTACTGATGGTTCATGGTGCTTTCTCAACAGGATATAGAATCCTAGGGTTTTTATGAGACCAGAGGATAGTTTGATTTGTGCTCAGTAGGGACTAACCTGTCAGAGTTATCTATGGCTCTCAGTGGACAAAAGAAAGCTGTATAAAAAAAGTTTTTTGAGAATAAATATGCTATATCAAATACCTGGATATATAGGAAAGGAAAGGAAAGGACGTGACATGTGGCCAGGTATGGTTTCCCATACAAGGAATTTGTGCTCTGCATTTAACC
>JAUCMU010000151.1:13658673-13672762 GCA_032275025.1 Enteromius treurensis
CTCTCGACTCCTCTGCTCTCTGCCCTCGTTGAGAGGTGCAAACACATACACACACACGACGGACCACACGTGTGACAATCAGGCCTTTGGTGCCATTTGCAGGCATTGTATTGCATGTATTTTTACAGTGTTATTCAAAGAAAAACCGTAATAAAACCATATACCATATGTTGCCTCGTTTTTTTATATAATACATTTTACGTACGAAATGTTAAGTCAGATGCGTTGCTGTTGGTTGTGAAATCAGTCTAACGTCAGTCAAAAATGTTTCACAAGATTATAAACTTTTTACCTGAAATTAAATGACAGGCTTTATCTCTGGCTTTTTTATTTTTCCTTTCTCTGCGCTGAGTTGTGCTGATGTCTTAGTTGTCCATCGATTATGATTATTTGTATTCAGCTACAACAAAGGTGAGAGCGAGTGCGTGCGCCGGCGCAGCTACGGGAACGTGTGTCACGTGTGCTTATACTGCACTGCATTCATCAAAAAAAAAAATATTTTTAATGATTAGCCTATATATTATATGTATGTTCATGTTTAGATTTTTATGTTTATGCATACATTTTTAATAATACAGTAATAGTATTGTAATAGTATTGATTTTTTTTTTTTGAGAAACTGGGATGGTGCCCCTCTGGGAGCTGGTGCCCTACGCAGACTGCGTACTCTGCGTATAGTACCAACTATACCGCCCACCTTTATTACCTCGGCCCACCTGGAATATCACTTGGCCCACCCTGTGTCTCTGGAGCCGGGGCTGCTTTGAATTACTGCATTGATTTCTGACACTGATGATTGGTGGGATACACTTGAGCTAATTGGATTTTGTACATTGAGTCCATTCATTCATTCTAGAAATCATTCAGTCACTTCTCATCGAAAATTTATAGTCTGAGTCCTTAAGAAAAAGTTGAATCATAGCCTCATTGATGTTGGCATAAAGGCAGCTGACTCAGCTGCAGTTGTTTTCAAAGATTAAACCACTAATTCACACACTGACACACACACACACACACAGGTTTGGTCAGCTAGACTTGTGGGGACTCTCCATAGGCGCAATGGTTTTTACACTGTACAGACTATCAACATCATACATCATTGTGAGAACACTGAAAAGGCAGCTGATTTTCACACAATGTGTGTGATGGACATTTTGTATCCTCAGGTGCATTTGATATACTTTCCCGGCCAATGGCGGCAGGTGAATTGCAGAAAGAGTAACATTGTGTGTGTGCCAGAGGCTGGTTTTGTCTGAGCTCCTGGGTGACTTTGCACCACAGGGCACGGCAAGATCTGCATTCTAACAGTTGTGTCATCTTTTAATCAGATCAAGACCATCACTGTTTTGTTATGCTTGTGTAGGAACCCTAAAAGTCTATTTTTGGGTTTGGTATTTTTGTGTCAGAAAAAGTACAACGTATTCAAATGTATTTTGGTTATTTATTTTAGGAAAATAAAGCTGTAACAATTATGCCTTTCATTTATATCCAATGAGAAAGCATGTTCAATGTAGGTTTACTATTGCAAGCCGATGACTGTTGAGCTTGAGGTTGCATCATAACGTAATCACGTAATGAGGAAAAGATATAGCACATGGTGAGAGTGTGTGCTGGCAGCAATATTTGCTGTCTTTACGGGAAAAAGAGTGTGTCATCTGTTTGGAGACTGTTGTGTTTGCTGTAATATAAGGCCCAAATCCTAGGGTTAACAAAAAGGGTTACACAAATTTCACAAACACAAACATACAGTATGTTAGTCTAATCAGCAATCAGCTTATGCTGTTCTGTGTTAGCCGTTACACACAATGTGGAAAGTGGACTGGACATTCACTTCCCCCACCAACAAACCCATACCGGACCTAAAACTCCAACCTGCGACTCTCTATCCATGAGACCACAACTGCCCCCAAAACATTGCTCCAGGTGAGGAGTCTTTAACAGTGTATTTCACTTGGCAGTCAATGGGACATTCACAAGCTTCCCAAATTTCGTCTAGAATATGTGTTCTGAGGATGAACTTTGGTTTGGAACGGGGTGAGTGATTCATGACAAAATTTTAATTTTGGGGTAGATTATCTCTTTAATTAAAGTAAGTAAAGGTCTAGAATTAGACATGTCAGAGTAACCCAGATGTCTTTCATTTCACTTGAAGTATGTGAGAAGGAAGCAGGCAAATCCAGCTGTTAAGTCTATTTATTTTGCTATCTTCATAATGCATAATTATACGCTCATTTGGATTGAACACTATTTTTTAATATTTGAGATTTAGATGATCCTCTTAAGGCTAAAGACTGCCCATACCTTATAATTAAACTGTCTCTATGTTCTTCTGTTTTTGTCTCTGTCTATTATTTCTCTCTGACAGCTGAACAGATTCATTCTTGACAGTTATCACTTGAAACCACAGTGAATGATCAGCAATTTGTGATGAAAGCCAATTTATGACATGCAAAGATGTCAATAGAAAGATTGCCTTTTCCCAGCAGTTAACTTAATTGTTACTTTGACATGGCAATTGGCAGTGAAAAAACGCAAACTCAACTATGAGTATTCTGTTCGGCACATTTGAGGCTAATTGTATTGTTGTAATTGGGAACACACAGGGAACACTGAATTCAATTATCTGTTATAGCAAACACCACTCAACAAGTCTTTGGCAGTTATTCTGGTGGATGTTATCAAAGAACAAAAATCAATGCGGGTTTTTCAGTTAGCAGCCTCTGGATGCTGATGGAATTATACCTGGCCTGTCTCTTAACTGGGCTGTTTTAATACATTGAGTCACATAAAGAGTATTTGTATGAATGGCAATGTGTGTTTAAAATTATAAACAGGCAGTGCTTCCCACAGAATTTTGGGATACTTGTGGCGGCAGGTGACGTTACATATTAATTTGTATATTTGTGATGTAATTGCGTCAAGTTTGCATTCAGACTTGAAACTCGTGTATGAAATAAATTCAATGCACACCGACTGAAATAGTTTAAGTGTTTGGTTCTTTTAATTGATTAATTGACATTTAAAGGGGTCATATAACGCCAATTTTCCACAAGCTGATTCTTTAGGCTCTTGATGAAAAGTCTGTAATAAAGTTTGTTTATCATTTCTCAATGGTAAAATACCCATTGAGAAAAAAAACACCCGTTGTACCCTTTAAAAAATAGCTTTTTTCAAAACACTCTGTTCTGTGTACTTCCCATTTAAATCTTCACAAGCCCTGCTGACCCCGCCCCTCTTTTTAGAGGTGCTCTCTCAGAGGATGTTTATTTAGCTGTATTCACAGTCCTAGACCTTCCGCAATATGTAAGATTTTTCAGGAGTAAATAACTATGTTTAATATTAATTTATATAAATATGTTTAATACGTATGTTTAATACGTTTAACCCTAACAACAAAACACCTCAGTCGCTTAGGAGTCATGCTTGTCTCTGCATCTCGGACTGATGACAGCTCACTCAGAGGGGTCTGAGGCAAGAAACCTGTTTAGTCTGTGTGACACGCTGCTGTCAATCAATAATTGTGGGAGGGGCCTCTGACTGTGTGACGTCACACGGTCAGATGGCTCGATTTGAGTAAGTGGAAAACATTTAAGGAGATTACAAAAAAAAAAACACTGGGTGGTTTTTATCATTACAGGGTGGTTGTTTACAGAAACTGCCAACACACATTTCATTTCAAACAACATGTAAAAGTGCATCTGGCATCATATGTCCCCTTTAACAAAAATCCATCAGTTGATCTCAACAATTTAGAATATGATGACATGATAATCAGCTAATCAACTCAAAACACCTGCAAAGGTTTCCTTAGCCTTCAAAATGGCTTTTTCAGTTTGGTTTGCTAGGCTACACAATCATTGACACCCTTCACAAGAAGGGTAAGCCACAAACATTCATTGCCAGAGAAGCTGGCTGTTCACAGATTGCTGTATCCAAGCATGTGATCAGAAAGTTGAATGGAAGGAAAAAGAGTGGAGAAAAAGATGCACAACCAACCGAGAGAACCGCAGCATTATGTCGACTGTCAAGCAAAATCAAGAGTTTGGGTAAACTTCACAAGGAATGAACTGAGGCTGGAGTCAAAGCTTCAAAATCCACCACACACAGATGAGTCGAGGAATTTGGCCACAGTTGTCGTATTCCTCTTGTTAAGCCACTCCTGAACCACAGACAACATCAGAGGTGTCTTCCCTGGGCTAAGGAGAAGAACTATTGCCCAGTGTTCCAAAGCCTCTTTTTCGATGAGAGCAAGTTTTGTATTTCATTTGGAAACCAAGGTCCTAGAGTCTGGAGGAAGGCTGGAGAAGTCCAGTGTTAAGTTTCCACAGTCTTTGATGATTTGGAGTGCAATGTCATCTACTGGTGTTTGTCCATTGTGTTTCTTGAAAACCAACATCACTGCACCCGTTTATCAATACATTTTGGAGCACTTCATGCTTCCTTCTGCTGACCAGCTTTTTAAAGATGCTGATTTCATTTTTCAGCAGAATTTGGCACCTGCCCACACTGCCAAAGCACCAAAAGTTGGTTAAATGACCATGGTGTTGTTGTGCTTGACTGGGCAGCAAACTCCCCAGACCTAACCCTTATAGAGAATAGGGAGGTATTGTCAAGAGGAAAGTGAGAAACAAGAGACCAAAAAATGCAGATGAGCTGAAGGCCACTGTCAAAGAAACCTGGGCTTCCACCTTGGCAGTGCCACAAACCGATCACCTCCAATGCTGAATTGAGGCAGTATTTAAAGCAAAAGGAGCCCTTACCCAGTATTGAGTACATAAACAGTAAATAAACACACTTTCCAGATGGCCAACAATTCAATAAAAATATTTTGTTGTTAAATTGGTCTTATGGAGTATTCTAATTTGTTAAGATATTTGGGCCTGCCCAGGTAAATTATATGTGTGGGAAGCACGGTACAGTATATGATATTTTGAAAAAAATACAAGTCTCTTTTTTTATTCTCTCTCCCTCTCAACCTTGACTTCAATGTTAGTAGTGTTGTTTATACACTATAGTGTTTTAATTTTCTTTTATATTTCTGTGTTCAGTTTTCTTTTTTTCATTTTTATTTGATTGACTTTAAGTAATTCTGACTACTTTTATATTTCTATTAAGCTTTATTTGGTCTTTTTTTATTTTGTAGCTTTATTGTAATTACTTTTTTTTTTTTTTTAAATAGATCTAGTTAACAATAAAATTTGTAATGTGATGCAATGGTTCACTCCTACTGTAAATAAATATTCACTGCGTAACCGCAAAAAAGAGTTTTGAGGCCTATAAGATTCATCAACAGTGAAAACAGGTCCTCATTTGCCAAAGGGAAGACTTACTGACCCCTCTATTGTTGTTACACCTCCCAAGAGAAATGTCCCACAATGGGATCCTCTGAATTAAGACCTAAACCGTTCTGACATATTTCAACATGTTCAGCCAACCGTGGCAACAAAAGCGGTCATGAAGCCAGCAATTCTTATTACCTGAACATCTCTTCAAACAGGCATGTTTGGTCAGTCTAGCTAGAATTACCATAGCAGAAAAAATGTGTTGGTGTTTATAACTGTACGTGTCTAAACATACTGAAAGCTCAAATTAGTCTCCAGAGGCAGGGATGACCTCTTTTTCTGGTGCTTTGTATATCACACGGCGAGTGGCAAGGCCTTGGTAATGTTTTATTGTCACAAGGGATTGTTTCACACTGTGGAGTGCCCTAGGTGTAGGTGTTTTGTGCTGGTCTCTACTATCACTCAAGGAGATCATTACGATCTGATTAAACCAGCTCCAGACTCCAAAGGCAGGGGATTGTGGGGAAAAGCACACCTTCTTAATATGCTCAATTTCAGCTGCCCTGAAGAACAACACTGGGATAGTCAATTTAAAGGACAGGCGTTTGAGTTTTTTCAGACTTAATTTTGATGGACCACTGCACACGGTTGAAGGGAGAAAATGGAAAGCAAACCCTGAAAGCCCATTACGCTGGCATGTATAATGAAGACATCACAACAATTATTAGTAAGCAGAGTATTTCTAATTGCATGGGAGATAGCTCACATTCATTTGCTATGGAAATTCTTTAGCCTCCTGCCTGATGTGCTCAATAATGTTTCATTCTCATTTAGCCAAATGAACTTGGGGAGAAACATTGGTGCTTATCATCATTCTCTGATCTTTTTTACCCTTACAGCCTTAACCTAAGTGTCTAATGTTAGAAAGTATCAGGGAATGAATGTGTCTGAAATCTGTGGTTACAACATCAGAATACCATGAGATGATAACATCCTATATGTGAATGAATGAAATATTTTTATTAAATATTTTGTCCTTTACATAGTTGAATGTGCTGACAACAAGATCACACAAAAATTATCAATGGAAATCAAATTTATTAATACATGGATGTCTGGATTTGGAGTCACACTCAAAATTGAAGTGGAAAAACACACTACAGGCTGATCCAACTTTGATGTGATGTCCTTAAAACAAGTCAGAATGGGGCTCAGTAGTGTGTGTGTGTGTCTTCCACGTGTCTGTATGACCTCACTGCAACACCTGGGCATACTCCTGTTGAGGTGGGGGATGGTCTCCTGAGGGATCTCCTCCCAGATCTGGACTAAAGCAACCACCAACTCTGTCTGTGGTACAATGTGGCGTTGGTGGATGGAGCGGGACATGATGTTACAGATGTGCTCAATTGGATTCAGGTCTGGGGAACGTCCATATGCATGACACGCCGCTGTCAATAAACTATTGTGGGAGTGGCCTCTCTTGGTGTGACGTCATCGACATGCATTTGAGAATGGCTTGATTTCAGAAGGGGCAACTTATTTTTATTAAATCAAAAGAAAACTACTAGTGGATCTTTATCATTGTAGGGTGATTGTATAAACACTCTCCCAACACACATTTCAGTCCAAACAGCTTGAAAAAGTGCATGTACCACCAGATGACCCCTTTAACATCTGTTGCACTAAAGGTTCTGTGTGGCGAAAGAAGGTTCTTTAGATTATGAAAAGGTATGAAAGTGGGTCGCCGTGATTTTGGCAAGTAAGACATGATCCTGGCTCAACATTACTGTCCAGAAATATTAACTTTTCCCAATCTTTATCCTTAAACCTACCCCTACCCAAAATGATTAACAAGGGTGTAGAAGCACCTAACTATGATTATAAGCCTAAAAGATATTTCCAGAAAAGTTATTCCTCAATTCTGATTGGTTGATAAGAATGTTGTTCCAGGATCAACAAGGATGTTGATCCAGGAACATCTTGTACTTGGTGAAATCACGCTCACCATGAAGGTGCTCTTCTAGCCGGTCTTCCCTCATGCACAATCAAACCTCTACAAATACTTCAGAATGCAGCAGCACGACTGGTCTTCAACGAGCCCAAAAGGGCCCATGTCACACTCTCTTCATCTCCCTGCACTGGCTCCCAATTGCAGCTCGCATCAAATTCAAGACACTGATGTTTGCATACGGAGCAACCACAGGCACGGCTCCCGCTTACCTCCATTCACTGCTACCAATCTACACTCCCTCCAGAACTCTAAGATCCGCCAGTGAGCGACGCCTCATTGTACCATTACAGAGAGGCACAAAATCTCTTTCCAGAACATTCTCTTACACTGTAACTGGCTGGTGGAATGATCTTCCCATCACTATCCGAAATGCCAACTCCCTTACAACCTTCAAACAACTTCTGAAAACCCCTCTCTTCAGAAAAAAAATAAAAATAAAAAACTTAACCTTACTGTATTAAGAAAACAATGTCCACAGAGCAAAATTACAAATCTTACTGCCCAAAAAGTTATTGTCCTAAAGATTGATGTGGATTTCTTGAGAAACACATCCTTAAAAATGTTACATTTTCTTAAGTAGTTAAGTAGTAAAGTCTGTGTATGGGAACACTCATATGTACTGAATGCTTTTGAAAATTAGGTTGTTAATACAAAACTATTAACAAGGTCTCTATTTGAGTGGTTTATGTAGAATTATTACAAGTGCTGTCAAACGATTAATAGCAATTAATCACATCCAAAATAAAAGTTTTTGTTTACACAATAACTTTGTGTACTGTGTATATTTATTATAAATGTATAAATACACACACACATATATATTTGGGAAATATTTACAATTAATATATATATAAATATATATAATATATACATAACACATTTTCCTAAATATCTATGCATGTGTTTGAATTTATGTATACATAGATTCACAGTAAACATATATATATTATGAGAAGAAGAAAAAAAAACTTTAAATGCAGTGTTTATTCTGGATGCAGTATATTTGGTTTGACAGCACTAATTATTATACTCAATTCTTAAGTTAGCAAAAAGCATAAAGTAACTTCATGCATAACATGCCAGTTCATCGTTTTATTTATTGATTAATGGTATCACATCAAAGCACTCACACAGATTCGTAGTGATAGCATGATGTGATGTAATATCTGCAATACTACGTACAACAAAGCAGCTCAAGTACACTGTATTTACTCTTAGACCTTTGCATTCATTTAGCATTGCACTTTAATAAGCCTGAGTTACGGCATCCTCCAATGCACACAGACACAATGCAAGATAATAAAACTGAGCAACAGCCATTTTTGTGAGAATAAAACAGCAAGTGAAAGCCCTCTCCTCCACCCACAACCTGTGGGAAGGCCAATCCGGGGCTATTGTTGGCCGTCGTCCTATCATTAGCACTAACCTTGAGTCCTGGCTGCGAGCTGTAATCTGAACAGAGCCATGTGGGAGTCAGAGGCTGCCTGCAGTGAATTATTAATGAACAGCATCAGGTCGCTCTCCCTTCCTGCTCTTCAGGAAACTGGGTGCTGCTCGCAGGCATTCAGAGTCTCACACACACACACACACACACACACACCTATCAAGGTAAAGCAGATCATCCGAGTCTGGCCTAGCACAGCTTAGTTAGCCAAACTACAATCAATACTCGGATATGATTCATCCGACTCACCTACTCGTGATGCATTGAACAATGTGAGAGAAAAATAAATGGCACAAAAGTAGAACAGTCTAATACGTGTTTGTTAAGATGAGCTCCATCAGCTCAGACGCTTGGGACGAATGAGAATGATATTGTGAGGTGGAACAGTTATAATGAGAAATAACAAGAAAGAGAATCAATTGTAGCCAAAGAGCTGGAATTATGTGAAAGTAAGATAAATGTGGAGGACTATTAAAGGAGATGTTTTGGAACTGGCCAACATGTAATCATGCTTCAACACGCTTTTTTATGCTTTGAAGAGTTTATGGTAAACCATGAAGAGGCCGTGAACGTCACATACTTTTGACTAGTAGTAGGTCTGCTTCACCTGCTGAATTAAAATAGAAAAAAAAAAAAGAGAGAAAAACATTCATGCTCAAAGAGTTCCCACTTTTTTCATTAGCCTTGGTTTGCATTTTTTGTCCCCCATTCATTTTATCTAAAGGGATTTAAAAATAAATAAATCATTTTTCATTAAAGATTTTTAAAGCAACAAACCAAACCAACTTAAAAAGCACAAGCAAAAAAGAAAGAAAGATAGATAGATCACACAGAGAGACCTGAACAGTAGTGAGTACAAATATATACACATATATACTGTCACTCTTTCATATATAGCTGTCTTAGGTTGCATTTACAGTACTGCACAACAGTAAACAGTTCCATTTTAAAATATTAGCAGTACACCCTTAAAAAAACCTCTTAAAATAACTCTTTAATATCTGAATGTACAGTGAAATGTAATTTGCTGTAATCAAAGCTGATCATCATCATTACTTCAGCCTTCACATGATCCGCAGAAATCATACTAATATGCTGATTTGCTGCTCAAGAATGCATGTTTGATTGAAAACAGTTGTTCTGCTTCATATTTTCATTGAAATACGTTCTGTACTCCTTGATGAATAGAAAGTTCAAAAGAACAGCATGTATCTAACATTATAAAATGTCTTTAATGTCTTTTTGATCAGTTTAATACACCCTTGCATTAAAAAATAAATTGGCTGCTGTGCTCTATTATAGAGAGACAGGCTGAGTGATGATTTTTATATATTTATATATTAATATAAATTTAGTTGGATTCTTGCGACAGCAGATGTCAGTATCAGCAGCAGTTGCTGTAAGGGTCTGTAAGGGCCGTGCCACATTTTCATCTAGATATATACTCGCCACACTTTTCAAATGTCTGCAGTATCACAGATCGCCTGCCACAAATACCCGCATGAATGTTTGACAGATGACAAATGTTTCTGTTTGCTATCAGAAGGCCGCTCTGGTGCAGTACGGGTAATACTGACAGACATTATGAGCAGCAGGAGCACCTGCTGATTTAAATACAGGAAATGCTCAGGGCTCAATTACCGTCTCCTCCAGACAGCAGGTGGCATAATTGAACGAGACACCAGAAAGGTGTGTGTGTGTGTTTGCTGTGGAATGAGATTACTACAACACAGTTTAACATTTGATAGCCATGCAAGCCAGTACCTGTGCTGCTGTGCATCTGGCAAATAAACCTTGGATTGAATTGACATTAAGAAATGGAATAAAAAGCATTTTTAATTATGAAGTTTACACAAAAATTTAGAGAGAAAATATGTATCCACATCGACCATTCAAATACCAAACTGGTCAAAACATCATAAATAATGTATATAATGTCTTATATATATTTATATATATTATTAAATATATAATAACAACAATCAAATGTATGCATGTACGCTTTTTTGTGATTTTCATCTGTTTAATGACATAGGTATTAGAATTTGAAGGTGGTTTATAAGGACACTGCCAGTGTACTATTTTTTATATATATAAAAAAAAAACAACAACAACATACTAAATGGTATTTTTTTTTAAATCTAAAAATGCAGAAAGTTTCCTGTATGTTTAGATGTATAGTTGGTGTAGGGCACATGTAGTTTGTACAAAATAACAAACTCATCTATGGAGAGGGTGTGTGTGATTTGGTATTCTGGTCAGGAGCTGGAGAGGGCTGGTAGGATGTGCACAGTCTCAGAGGGCACAAGCTGGCTCACAAGGATCCGGACAGGTCCAGTGACTGAGCTTAAAGCAGCTCATGCAAGACTTATCTAATCACACAGCCTGTCTCACACACACACACACACACACACACACACTGAGCAGTACTGGTGAATGAAGAGAGACAAATTCTTCAACTAAAAATGACATTTCTACAAAAGTGACTTATTGCAGTGCATCTATTGGCTGTATTTATATATTTTTTAAATGAAGCTGTGCAGTTGTTAGCTCATGATGCTATTTCTACCTGATCTAATGCTTGAACAGAAGAATTATTCACTCCAATGAAGATTTTGACATCATTTACTCATCTTTAGTTAAACATTAAAACAGTCACATGGCTTCAGAAGATTTGGCACCAGTCATACTGACAGCACATTTTTGAGTTCTCTCAACTTGTATTCAGTCTATGCTACAAACGTTGTGAAAACTCACAGAAATAAATTCAGAAAACTCAAAAATCTGCTTTTTCTCAACTTTTCTTTCACACACACAAACAAAGGTCACCGTGATTTTGGCAAGTAAGACATGATCCTGGATCAACATTACTGTCCAAAAATATTAACTTTTCCCAATCTTTACCCTTAAACCTCTCTTCATTCCCCAACATTACAGTCCAAAAATATAGACTCAATGATATCTGATTGACAGGGGAGTAGAAGCACCTAACCCTGATCATAAGCCTTAAATAGACATTTCATGATAAATGATCCTTCATATCTGATTGGTTGATTGGAATGTTGTTTCAGGAATTTGGTGAAATCACACTCAACCATACATATACAATACTGTGCAAAAGTATTAGGCCACTAGTATTTTCAGCAACAAAAATCTTTTGCAGTGGCATGTCAGTTGGAAATATCGGTTTACATTTCCAAACATTATTTTTGTCAATAATTGTAATAATGCAGCGAGATTATGGTCTGACAACAGCCAGTGCTCCACACAGAGATCTGATCTGATTATCATCAGTCTGTCTGGAGTCACATGAAGATACAGAACAAACTGAGACAGACTCAATCCAGAAGAACTGTGCCAACGTCTCCAAGATGAAGAAAAAAAAACCTACCTGAAAAACTATGGGCAAGTGTATCTCGGAACAAAAGCTGTTTCACCAAAAGCTGTAATACAAAATATATATTTGATTTAGTTGATTAGAAGTTAATTGATGAATTAAATCTATTTATGGCATTATTTTTGAAAGCATCCTCATTTTACAGCATTATTACACGAGTGTCTAAAACTTTGAACAGTACTGGAGCTTTCAGGTAGGTTTTTTTACTTCATCTTGGAGATGTTGCAACAGTTCTTCTGGATTGAGTCTGTCTCAGTTTGTTCTGTTACAGTACTTCAGGTCAATCCAGACAGACTGGATGATGATCAGATCAGATCTCTGTGTGGAGCGCAGCATCTCACTGCATTATTACAATTAATGACATTAATTGTAAAAGTATTAATTTCTGTCATTTCTATATATTAGTGCTGGGCAACGATTTTGAATATGTAAATGTTTTCTATATATGTACAGTATGTTTGTCTTATTGTATGGTTGATTAAATTAAATTAAATTAAATTGGTTGTTATTAAAAATTTCATCTCAAATTCTGTATATGTTAATAAAGTTTAGAATGGGGGCTTTGAAAACAGTGGCAGTTGTGACCAATACAGGTAGCATTTAGGAGCATAATGTCAAAGACTTGTCTGTTTCACATTAAAACTGTTTTAAGTGAAATTACTTGTCTGACCAGCAGATGTCTGGAAGGACAGCAGTGGAGGTTGCCTGAATGAAGGTATCGACTAAGTTTAAGTCTGAGTGAAGCTGACACCGTGATACTGTCAGCCACAGGCCTCTTCCTCAGTGCCCTCAAGGCTGCCAAAAACGCCAACTCAAAGAAAGTGATCGTCAAAGTCTGAAATGGAGGGTGGACCCTGGAGGAAGCTTTCTGACCGCCACCTGAGAATTTTTGAGAGATGAGGAAAAAGTGAATGGAGGTGGGGAAAGTTGCCAACTTTTCAGCTTGAGCTGAGCTAGAATTGCTAGAATGAGCTGAGTGGCAGCGACGGGTTGTGTGTCAAATAGCCACTGGCAATAAAGATGATCAGGGACTTGTGTGGAGCACCACTTGACCTCTTCATTTCCAGTCTGGGAGGATAATTGCAGCAAATACTAAAGCCAAAATGACTTCTGATGAGCCTCTTCCATTCTTCAATTAGGCTTTTTGAAGAACAATGTTACTGAACAGCAAATGTACTGTTTTCAAACAGCTTTCCAAACACTTTAAACTCTTTTAAATAGCTTAAAAATCTTCAAAATAGCTCCTAATAGCTTCCACCTATTAAAATATGAAAATGTAAAATGTATCTACTTATCTTCTATTGTCTGTTTTTCTTTTTTTTTTTTACAGCAGCAGTGTGGAACTTAAAATGCAAATAATCAGAAAATGCACAGAAATTAATATCAAAATTAGGGCTGCATGATGCATGTTCTGCTTTAAACTTTGGCAAGACCTTCTCAAACTTAACTTGACAAATGCTTTACTGTATGTAGTTTACATGATACATGCAAAATTATAAAGAAGTCATGTTTACTTGCATATTCGAATTTGTCAATATTACAGTTAGTTTTGTGTCATGTATAAGCCACAACACAATTGTCAGATTAAAGCCCCTGAATTGTATATACATTCATGCTACCGATGCGAAAAGTTTGGAAGCCCTACAATTCAACTTTTGTTCTCCGAATTCTGAGATAGAAAGTCACAATTAAAAGTTATAAAGTTACAATTGCGAGATATGAAGTCAGAATTGTGAGATAAAGTCGCAAAAACTTTTTTTTATATATATATATATATACAGTGGAGGAATCAGGTTTCCATAGAAAAGTGAACCTGATCTGAATTTTTTATTATGAACGAAAATTACAGAGGCAGTGTGTAAATGTGTCTGACTGTTGTAAGGCGGTCCTCTGTGGCGCTGTCTGACCGTCATCAGCGGGAACCTTCTCCAGAGTTTTAAGTTCCTACCCGGACC
>JAUCMU010000151.1:13672862-13683325 GCA_032275025.1 Enteromius treurensis
CTCCTTTATTGGGGGTGTCTTGCTAATTGCCTATAATTTCCACCTGTTGTCTATTCCATTTGCACAACAGCATGTGACATTGATTGTCAGTGTTGCTTCCTAAGGGGACAGTTTGATTTCACAGAATAGGTGTGTCCGCCTGGCGAGAGCAGCGCTTGCAGTCGGGGGAGGAGTAGAGAGACGGCCGTCAGGTCGGACACTTATGTTTCCGTAGTGTGCTGAATCAACGCTGGCAGACCACGCCATATATATCGCCTAATCTTCATTTTCATCATTTATGTATTGTTTAAATATCAGACATTCTATATAAAGATTGATTACATGCAGGAACTTTTTTAAGAAAAAACAGGCAGCACACATCGTGCTTGTCGTCACATAATCTGACCAATGAGAATAAAGCGTGTCGTCATCAACGCTTTCGCAGTGGATTTTGAGCAACTGCAGCGCCTGACCTGTGCGACTGCTCTCGTTTTGCTCTCACGATACTTTGATGGCACATGTGATAAAAAAAACGGCTGCAGCGCCGATTAAAGTCGGACAAATGATCCATTGTTTTGTAAGGCGGCAGCCGATTTCTTGCGGCGCCGCATGAAGTGGAACAAACCTAATATGATTGACTTGGAGTAACATTGTGTTGTTTACGTGTTCCCTTTCTTTTTTTGAGCAGTGTATGTTCAGATAACATTACAATCTACATTGTTTATCAGTTTTGATTAAATACAGTACATTTAGTTTCAGATATATTACCTCAGTTTTTTTTTATTTTATCGTAAGGAGATGACACTCGGGTCGCTTACTTTCATTTGAAACAACCATTCGGGTTACATCAACTTATCAAAAAAATTGAATTTGAATTTTGTTTGGGATTCTGATTGCTTTTGTTGTTTACTAATTGGTTGTTTACATGACACTCAGTAAATAAAGATACATGTTCACACCAGAGTTCTGTGGTAATTAATTAATATGATATCCTGAAAAATAAATAAAACAAATAACTAAAATGTTCAGATCCTTTACTAAACATAATTGGTAGACTTCCCAATATATAATAAATATCAAATCTACCACAGCATTTGGTTTAGCCTTTAGACTGCGAGTATGGATGAATAAAAATATGTGAATATGACTCATCCTATGATGTTTTATTGAATAAGAGTGGATAGTCCTTGCGTCAGATTACCTTCCTCTGTAATGCAAAACAGTCTTGTGGCCTGTGACCTAGAGGGGTAAATTTATTAGACCTGCTGTAATGAGATTATGACTGCGTTTGAGGCTCAGGGTCTCAGGAGGGACTGATCTGACATGTACTTTCAGCGCCCTCTTGCATGTAGATTAAACAACCTTCACCCCACTCATGATGCAATGATTTCACCTCATATGTTATAATAGTGGTAAAATTCTGGAGCAGTTGAAAGGCTATTTACAATATAAGTCTTTAAGGCACAGGACATAGGCCTGAAAAAGTGGGGATTAATTATGATAATGTCAGTGGCCCAAAGTTAAATTAATGGGGCATCATATGGGTGCTGCCCCCATGTGGTTACTACACAATTACACACTTTGGTCACTTTCATCACAATATTCTTTAATATTTTTTTCACATGCTTTAAGCAATGCATTGCAATACTTTTTACCAGTATTTGTAAGTTCCACAGACAGGCGACACATTTCTATAGAAATTTAAGTGTAGACTTAAATTCTTAAAAAATGAAATAATAAAAGTGTGTGTGTGTGTGTGTAAACCTACACAGTAAGGTTAGGGAAAAATAGAATAATTTTCACTTCCAGATCTATATGCTACATCAATGTGTGATGCATACAGTACAAATCTCACAGATGGTGTGCAAACAATATGGTGTACAAGACATTAAGAAGATTCTCTGCCCCTTGGCCCATATACATAACTCAGAGAAATGGCAGAAAACTGCTGTGAGAATCATAGTTTAGACATTAATCTGTAAGAACAGACGTTGGTAAATTTACATTCGATCTAATGCTGTGAGAAATGGTACATTAACCCCAATTTCACAAAAAAGGCTTAAGCCTAGTCATATAGACTAAATATAAATAAGAGCTGTTTCAAATGAATGAAATTTGCATTGACTGATCTTAAAACACATCAGTGCCTTTGTTTTGTCTTAAGATAGATATCAGTAATCCTTTTTTAAGGCATGTTTATAAAAAATGACTTTAAATGTCCTAATTAAATGATGGCCTAATCATGGCTCAGGCTAAATCCTGTCAATGAAGCTGGGCCCATTATTCCCTTTATCAGTAGACTGTAAAGCTCAAACACGTCACTGTGTGATCACATCAATTACAAAGACTGACCTCTATATCAGTGGCTTAAAAAATAGTTAATAATTAGACTAGCTAGTCATTAATGATTTGCCACTTTTTCTTTCACATAGGGTGCTCTGATAATAATGGTGATTAGAAGCTAGAAGTCAAGTTACTAAAGGAGTCACAGCTTTCAGATTTTTGTTGCTTAAAACCAAGTCTAAACTCAGAATGAAGGCTTTAGCATTAAACTGGAAAAACAAACTTAACATTGCAGCAGGTGTCTGATATGTCTATGTTCGGCCCAAAGGTGAAATTTCCCCTGCAAGAACATCTGGAGCAGCGCGTAAAAAACAATACATTAGAGGTTGGGATTTCCTTCAATACTGCAAAACAATTAAAAATATACGGGGCCAATGCATATAAAAAAATTAAAATAAAAAAGACTGAACTGTCAGAGCCGATAATCTTATTGACCAAAAAAAGAAATGAAAAATTCAGCATATGACTGAAAGAGTGCTAGTATACTTTATAGGTTTTTACCATTTAGAAAACAGCTATTTATATCCCGCATTTTAATTTTCATAATATTCAACATCAAACAGTGGATGTAATTCTATGCAATTCTTTTTAATATATCTCGAGATGTTATAATATTTTGCAACAATGTAATAAATTGAAATGACAAAGCAGCATTTGTGTAAATTGATGATGGACACCTGTGATGAAGCCCATCTGTATCAGAATGGTGCTTCGTTAAATCTTATGGTGGAATTACACACCTCTTGTCTCCTCACTACTGACAAAGACCATAGAAGTTATTATACAGGTGAAATGAGTTAAATACTTTTTCAAGGGACAATCAAAACACTGACACTATGAAAGCATTACATGATGTTTGCCTGTGTGGAAACTAAAAATAACAAGTGCATAAAAAAAACAACAACAAAAACTATTTATTGTTGCTGTATGAAATACTAGCAGCCATTATTTTATTGGTTTTAATTAAATAAATAAAAAAATAAAAATTTGGTCAAGAGCAGATTTTAATATGTGACCCACAGAGAAGCATGAGGTCATCTGAAAAATGTAAATGTAGCCTAAATATATGAATCAATAAAATATATTACAAACATAATGTCACAGATACACCAAGCTCCACCATCCAATCACAGCGCTCACTCTCCCCTGACTATTAATCACCTGCACCTGTCACCACTTAGAAGCCTCATCAAGTCACCATACAAAAGCACACACCACACTGCACTCCTTGTCTAAGCGCATTCATTTATGAAGAGGACTAACTCCAGGCAAGAGCTATCTCTAACGATTACTTACCTGTCTCTCCTCTCCATACATACTCCTTGCAGTCTTTGTGTTCCTTCCAGGCTCCTTTGTGTATCCTTCAGCGTGTGTGGTGTGTTGCTGTCTTGCTTCGTCGTCTCCATTACTCCTTCAATCTCCTCTGCTCACGGATTCCTGCAAAGATAAAGACAAAGATCATTGAACTGCCAATACTCAACAAACGATCTATTCCTACATTACTCACCTGTGTTGATCTTCCACTGACTGTTGACTCATACTGCACTGTAAATAAAAAACACTTTGATTTTATTTTTCCTCTCAGCGTCCAGTCCGCTACTTGACACATGGATAAATTCCATCCAACCCTAGTCTAAAAGTAACTGAACATCCCACAAAAAAGAGGCTTATTAGGTCCCAAATGTTAATAGTCAAAAACTAATTATGAGCAAATACAAATACATTTTATCTGTGTAAAGCTTCATCAGCATCTAAATTCACTCAGCATGACTTAAAGCCATAGTTATAAGTTTATCAGGTTCTTGTTAACATTTTGTTTTGGCATTTACAATTGAGTGTGTGCTGTTGGCAGTACAGGTTCAGGTACGCTATGATCATGCTTATTCCCTCAGGTCTGCCTTTAGAGTCAGAGCTGAACTGCTCATCAAGATAAACCTATGCTGCCAAACTAGTCTCAGTCCAAATCTCCTTTGGCCTGACTATCACAGCACATTTTAGAGTTGAGTGTTGAGAATCTGTCATAAAAGACGTCTGCCCATCACAAAACTGTGTAGTGTTTTCAAAACCTGATGCTTCCTGTTGAGAAAGGGCAGGAATAGAGCTTAGATGAAAAGAGAAAAGAAAGACAAGAGGATGTATCAATGGATGTCCATTGAGCATGTTTTAATTAAACAAGAGGGACTGAGCAGTGAGCACACAGACAGCCATAAGAAATGATCTCATGGGAAAGCCGGTGATGTTTTAATGAATTCTACTGGGAATCAGTCCAAGCTGTACTTCATGTGTGGTGACTTTGAACAGGTGAAATCTTTTTGCTTTATACTTACTTCATAGATGCCCCCAAAACCCAAAAATGGTACAAAGCTGTCCCTGGTCCAGTATTTCTTTAAAAGGTACACCTTTGGGGGTAAAGAGATAAAATATAAGGCCTAGCAAAAATGTACATTGTAGTACATAAATTTTCCTAAATAGTAAATGTTCCAGAGACAGAGACTTGCTACTGCCAATACATCCACATATAACATACATGACATAACCCCTTATAGCATACATAAATCACCTAGCAGATCTATACAGGGGGAGCTAGGGAAGGTGGAGGGGTTTCTGAAGCAATCTACTAACCTGCTATAACAAACAGTAGTCATATATTTGAATGTTGAACAGAGAACTCATTGGCTCCAATACAGGAGAGAACCAATCAGCTGTGCCATGTGATAATGATGTCATAGGTCCATCCATTATTATGAAAACTAAAATCCACCATAAACCACAGACAATCATATACTATACATTTTACAGACACTCCTGTGGGTTAATTTATACTAAGTGTTTTTTTCCCTACAGCATTTAACATAAGCACTAAATCATCAGATCACTCACGATAAGCTTAAATACTTTATAATGTTTTAAATGTCATTAAAAATCATGCTAAAACAGACTGTTTGAAGATATATTTATGTATTTATCATGCAGCATGATTTTGTGTTGGCACACATAACACAGCCTCAGGTGCGCCGTATGATGCATGATTCAACTGAGGCTCATTTCCCACTGATGCTTCTTATAATAAAACACTCGGTCGTTCTCATCGTTATAGCTTCATTTTCAAGGAGTGCTAATTAACAGAAATTGCCTGTGTCTGCTTTCCTGTGTACGGCAATGGGGCACTCTGACTGCTTTCTTATTGGGTATAATGTGCTATTAGCATAGATTTGAATATGACAGAGGAGCATGTAGGGAATTTGCTAGAGAGGGAAAAGCCCAGTTTTGAAGTCTGACTTGGCAGCTTAACAGATTATAATACAATTAAACATGTGTCAACAGGCCTGATGTAGTCCTTCAAATGAATAATTCTCTGTAGTGTTGGGCCATGTTGTATTTGTATAATATCATCTATAGAGAATGTCCTAAAATACATGGGGTCCAAATGGGGTCCAAAAGTCTGAAATTACCCGTAAAATCACAGATTCAAACTCACATTAAAACCTGGAATCAGCTTTTAAATACATTTGTGGAGTTCCTGCAGCTTGAGTACTGCTGTCATTAAACACATCAAATACTAAGAAACACATAATATTACAATAATAGCAGCACTGTTGATCTCAGGCTTTTCAATCCCGCATTAACCCCCTGGATTCAAAGACAAAGCTTAAGCCTAGTCCTGGACTAAAGTGTAAAGTAAGAGCTGTTTTAACTGAAAGAAACGTCCACTGACTGATTTTAAAATATATCAGTGGCTTTGTTTTGTCTCAAGATGCACATCGGTAATGTTTTCTTTTCTAAGGCATGTTAATAAAATGTACTTAAATGTTATACACTGTTTAAAAAAAAACTTAAGATTTTAAGGCAACTATAGCTTCAGCAGATTTTTGAGTTTTCTCAACTTGGAAAACTCATACAAAAATAAGTTGAGAAAACTAACATCTGCTATTTACACTGAAAAACTATGTAAACATTTGCTTTCTTTTTCCATCAAAAAACCTTAGCAAGTTCACTTTTCCACTAACTATTGCAAATATTTTCAAACAAAGCAAGTGGTGTGACAGATGGTGTTGTGGAACATGATCACACCTCAGTATCATACCTCAGCACCTTACCCATGAGATCTTATTTCAGTGACAAATCCCCTGATATATTGAAGAAAGATGTGGAAAATGCACAGAGGCTTTGTCATGTTCATGTTGCAAGCCCCCAAAAACAAACAAACAAAGTTATGCATTTTATTCTTTACTATAGGTGTATCTGACTTTGCAAAATCCATTTAAATAGGGGACACATACTTTATAATATATATATTTATTATGGTTTGTCTTGAGATGTTTTTATTATATTTGTTGAATGAATGATTGGAAAATACATGTGGAGATAAACAAACAGAAGCCCATATCTCACATGCAGTTCTTAAAATGTGAGCAGGAAAAAGAGGAAACTGCATAATCTGATAACATGTCTGTGATGCTTTAAAGTTCCTTGGGTTCAGCTGAAGAAAAAATGGTTTTGGATATAATGCTTACATTGGCTTGGGATCATTTACAAAGCATTTTAAAGTTGTTTTTGTGTAAAAATTGGTGTAATTGATGCAAACTTGTGTTATTTGTTGGTACCTTCTTGGCCAGGTCACTCTTGCAAAAGAGATTTTAATCTCAATGAGTTTTTTAAATCAAGAAAATGAATAATATGCAACCTGCATAATAAATCACGTATAGATTGAATTTTAGAAATTCAGCTGAATTTATATTGGCCTGATATTTCCAGGTGCAATTCCTTTTTATGGTTATTTATTCATTGTCTTCAGAAACACCGGAACGTACAAATAACATGCAACTGCACTCATAAAACAGTTATTAGAAAAAGCCTTTTAATTAATCAATACGCATGCAGGAAAATCGAAATGTGTGAAGCTGTAGCGAGTCCTCTGAGATAAATTCAGCTCACAGCATTCATTTGGCTGTAGGTGTGATAAGAGAGAGTGTGTCTGAGAGCATAATGCATTCATTTTCACAAACCTACAGTTATAGATTGTGAGTAAACATTTTACATAAAATTGCTTTTACAATTTATCATTCGTTACATTAATTGCGTTCAAAACGTTAAGCAAAAAACCCTTCCTAAATACTTTAGAAGGTTAGTTTATTTTGCAGTTATGATAGCTGATTTTGTCTGCTGTCACACATTGCAAAATCGTTTTTGCTTGCATACATATGCAACTGCTGCCACCATGCATCTCAGTTATCGACTGTAGTAAGAATTGCATGCTATCTTAGGATCTAATATCTACATTTGTTTTTTGGGTGAGCATCCGTGTAGCAAGATAAAGTGCAACACTTGCAAAATCCTTCTTTCACGTTGAAGCGGTTTTATACGTTTAAGTCTGTTGCACAAATAGTGTGGGGTGATTTATAAACGAGTTGTATTTTCAATAAGGAGTTAGCATAGAAACCAGTGGAAAAGACCTGAAAACAAGTCTGTCTGTTTTTTTTTTTTAGGCGTCACACTGATTTTGTGCATAACAAAATGCAAGGTAACAAAAAACCACTTGTATTCTGATTCTCTTTGTCGTTTTAACTCCCAGTGAGAAGCTAGGTCTTGTTGAACTGACTTTCGGTAGATTATGCAGAACGTAAATACAAAATGTCAAATGCTTTCCATTGTGTGGGTTTGAAGGAACGTTTCCAGCGCGAGTCTGGTGATTGTATGCAGAAATGTCAGCGCTCCCCAAGTGGTTTTCACCTTGTCGGTGACAACAACGGTTTCTGGAGAATGGAAACGAGATCTGCTCAGAACAGCCAGGCCAATGACGTGGCCTTTGGAACGGGCAATATAGAGATTCATTCCACTCTTCCTGTTCTGTACACATCCTGAGCCACCAATCCCAACCAGTTTTCTTTTCTTTCCTCGTTTTAAGTGGAAGATGTGGGTAAAAAGGCATCGTAATGGAATAAAAAAAGAAGGCAAGAGGGATAGAAAAGGGGAAAAGAGAGGAGAGCAGTTTCCATAGCAACTCAGAGAGCAGTTGAGTAGGAGAACGGTGCTGGCAGTCAGCCAACAGAAAGTTTCAACTCAAATTTAATTGCTGCTCCTGCGATTCAGCTTAATTTGAAAAAAGTCTCAATTAATCACAAATACAATGTTTTGGCAAACTCACAGTTGATGAACAGCTGGCATGAACTGTGTACTCGTTGCTCTTTCACACATAAAGCACTATACATTTCCCATAATATCTGCATTTCATTTAAGTCAAAAGATGACTGAAATGAATATGAATAAGTGTAATGATATCAAAAAAGTGAATATGCAGTACTTGATGCAGTAAACAATAATCCCAAGTGGTATACTTCTGCTGGGATTCTAAAAGAAGCAGGCGCTTTTCCATCCCATAATACCACAGGAGCTAAAGAGCAGTCAGATTCTAAAAGGAAACATTCTGGATTCCGGATATTCAAATTTAGCAAAACTGTAACAATGAATGTGAAAAAGATTGTGTGAAGCATCCTATGTGTCAGTCTGAATGTAAGCACATGTGAAATGCTTCATTTGAAAATGTTTTTATTTACAATCTTACTCAGTTAGTACAGAAACACAGCAGATTGTCTCTTCTCTTTCTCAGCTTTTAACATTTAGGTCATTTAATTAAACCTCACTGAGACAGAATGCTCAGTCAATGACATTCAGCCACTGAACACGGCTAACAGATGAACTGTTCAGCAAACCATTCCCCTCCAGTCTGGAAAAACAGGTGTGTCACCAGTAAAAGACCTTGTCACAGTAAACAGCATCATGAGTTAAAAGTCAAGGACTTAAGACTTTAAGAACCACTCAGGGATGTGTTTAGAGCTCTTAATGGTCTTCACACAGCAGACCCACACTCGTGTGTTTAACACCTGCTACTTTAATAAGCTGTAGCACAATGGCAACAGCAAACACATTTATACTTATACTCCCCATATAATTATTCTATACTTTACCGCAAGGTTGCTGTATTAGACAGGTGCAATTTGTCTTCTGAATTGTAATTTGCTGGAGCATTAATGTGTTATTAGTGAATAAGTTTAAGTGAGGGGAGATGAATTGTTTAAGGTACAGATTTTATAGTTCTATTGTTCACCTAGTTGGAAACATAAGTAAGATTGATTATTATAATGCAGATACTCATTATCAAGGCAGTTTGAGTTAAGGGACTTTTATACCATCTTTTTAAAGGTAGTATATCATCCTTTAGAGTACCCTAGTTAGCTGCACTACAAACATGGAAAGCTTTTCCTCTGAAGAGGAAAGGGAGCTAGAGCAAAAATCGGATGAGAAAAATAAAATAACGCAAATCTTACTAAACTTTTGACAGTGTTCAATAGCGACACCATCAGAAAAAGTTACAGCGACAGTTTGTGTCTCTTTCACCTACCCTAATCCCACGGAGTTTTAACAGACCCCCTAAAGCGTGCTGTGAGTTTGGTGGCAATGAATTAGAATAAATGGAGAAAAGTCACGGCAGAGGTGGCAATGCATCCATTGTGATATGACTGAATATGACTAGTTATGATTGGTTCATGCGACAAAATCCTGCCTCTCATGTTTGTGACTCAGTCTTATTAATTATAATAATTCATTAATACACTCAACAACAAAACACCTCAATCTCTTAGGAGTCTTGCTTGTCTCTGCATCTCAGTCTGATGACGGCTCACACAGGGCGGGTCTGAGGTAAGACACCAGTTCAGTCTGTGTGACACGCTGCTGTCAATCAGCTATTGTGGGAGTGGCCACGGGAGACGCCACACCGACATGCATTTGAGTATGGCTTATTTTTATTAAATCAAAAGAAAACTACCTGTGGATCTTTATCATTGTAGGGTGGTCGTGTACACACATTTCAGTCCAAACAGCTTGAAAAAGTGCATGTAGCACCGGATGACTCCTTTAATGTGATAAAAATAAGTTGCCCCTTCTGAAATCAAGCCATTCTCAAATGCATGTTGGTGTGGCATCATGCCGACAGAGGCCACACCCACAATAGTTTATTGACAGCGGCGTGTCACACAGACTGAACTGGTGTCTTACCTCAGACCTGCCCTGAGTGAGCCGTCATCAGACCGAGACACAGAGACAAGCAGGACTCCTAAGAGATTGAGGTGTTTTGTTGTTGA
>JAUCMU010000151.1:13715569-13749946 GCA_032275025.1 Enteromius treurensis
ATGGTATGCCTACTATAGAATTCGTCCGGAAGCAGTAGGTCATCCGGGTACTTCTCGCCTACTGAATTTCGGATACTGTGAATTCGGACATACTACTCACGTACTATATAGTAGGGACGTAAGCGATTTCGGACGCAGCCATAATTAGGTCCCAGATGGGTTCGTCACTTTTTGAGGTCCCCCAGAACATTTCCGTTGTGGTCCGTGCTGTTTGCAGCGTGTTTCTGTGTTTGGTTGCTTTGTGAGGATTTGCAGTTTGCATGTGTTTTTTTTCAGTTTGCATGTGTTTTGTTAAGTTGCAGTGCATTGAGCTTTCTCGGCCACTGTACTCTGGACTCTGTTAGAAGATCGATTGACCCCGCTAGCCTACTGGACTTTCCTTGAGCTCTGCCTCTGACGTACCTGTTTTAACCCTGCCTCTTTTACCACGCCTTTGAATAAAAGCTTGCAAATGGATCCACATGTCCCCATCTCCCTCATTACATAATTAATATTTAGACCTATTTATTGTCCAATATGGGACATTTAATTGTGTACGATTATTTCTCATGCTCATTTTTATGACTTTGCCATCACCTAATCCTTGCTGTCAAGTCTACTTAAAAAATTGCTAAAATTAGTTTTTAGTTGATCCCAACTAAGACATATCAGAGTTATTACCCCTACAGGATCAGTAGAAAATCACAGGTAGGTGAGTTTTATCAGGGTTGGAGCTAAACTCTGCAGCGCTTCGGACCTCCACGGTAAGATTTGAGAAACCATGATATATCTTTTTCATAGTGTCCTTTATATATCACTTATGGTTTTGTTTTCATTTTTTTTTTTTATATTATTCATTTACAACAAAGAAGTGATTTAATATAAAAGGTTAGAACTGTAGCCATTTATCAGTTATAAAAAAATAAATCGGTGCATCCCTAATTTACTCTCACATCAGGCAACGAAGACTCAAGTCGTTTCAATTACTTACTAATTTGTGTGTATTCACTTCTTTTTATCCAAAGTGACTTACAAATAACGAACATGTAGCTGTTTTTCTTAAAGGGATGGTTCACCCAAAAAAGATTTTTTTGGGTATTGATTTTATTTTTATTATCATTATGGCTTTTCCAAGTTTGGTAGCCCTTATTTTGAAGCTCCATAAATTGCATTTATCCGTGGTAAAACTAACCTATATGCCTTTTTAACACAGATTGACGTTTTTTGCGACAAAAATATCTCTATTTTTGAAACTATAACTCAAATCACTAACTTCCGGTAACGGCTGTGTGCACGTTTGAGAGTCGAGTTCCGGCTTCTGGGCTGACCTCTGACTCCAAGTATGACATAAGCTGGATTTGTTCTTATAGTGAAACATTTTTCTTTTAGTTTTTGACTTTTATCTTGTTACCAGCGTTTAGTATTGCCCCATCCTCGTTCTTCTATTCTCTTCTGAGCTTACGAATGCTTCTCACATCATGAGTCATGCATCATCAGCCGAGAAGCCGGAACTCGGCTCTCAAACGTGTACACTGCGGTTACCGGAAGTCAGTGATTTGAGTATTCATGACCGACAGGCATCGGACTCGTGAGTGGTGAGATCCGCCACACTCAAAGTGGTGAAGACAAGTGATTTATCTTTGGGTTGAAATTCTCCAGGTGACTAATGAGCCATTCCTCTTTCTACTTCTTCAGGTAATCATGCTAAGAGCTCAGGAAAACTGCAGGGAGTCAATAGACGTTTTCCGCCTGCTATATCTAGTCTTAAAGCAGGAAGGGGAGAGCCCTCCCCCACAACTAATCTTTTCACTTCCTCCCTCCTGCAAAGTCTTGAAAGTGCAGTGACAGGCACAGAAAGAACACCTAGCACTCGCTCTTCAGACTTCAATACATCATGTTTCACAAAGACAAGCAGAGACACTGATGCAGGAGGAATTAGTCCTCCAGGAGGCTATAAATACCTTGACGCTTGTTTAAAGGATAGCGATGGCACACTCTATATGGGTGCCTTGCATTTTCCTTCCAATGCAATGATATCTAGTCTTTTCAGGCATGACTGTAAGGCTAATGGTGGGGAGATATTCTTCTCTCGGAATTGGATCTTATTGTGGACTGAAGCGCTCACTCAAAATCTTATCTTGGCTGAAGCGCTGATTCATGCGTTTTGCTGACTGCACGGGTCAGGGAAACGCTGTCCATCAACAATACTGTGCAGCCTTATGCCAAAGACTCAAATCAACCAGTAAACATTGTGAAGAAAGACCACATGATGAGCTTGCATTCAAAAAAAACAAAAAACAGCTTCTATGCAAAGTAAAGCTGCTTCATATTCAAAGTCCAAAAATTCAAATTAATTCAGTAATATGACTTTCTCAAAGTTACTTGTAAGTATAATAGCAAAACTGTGTGTATATATAGTGTAATGCACATTCAATTGACTATTACTTTATTAATTCAGATAAAATAAAAACTTAGCATTTCTTTTCAAACATGCTATATTTATAGATTTGTTTACTTATTTATAAACATTTGTAGCATTTTTATATGGCATTAAAGTCAATTTGGAATTTACTGTACCAAAATGTTTTTGTATATATTTGAAATATACTTGAAATATATTTAGAAATAGAGCACAGAAAAGGTTCTGGATATTAGTGTGTAAAGTTTATTAGCTGCTTGGTTAACATTTAATTAATTATATCCCCCCTTATTTATTTATTTTTTCAATTATTAATTAAGTATTTTTTTCTCGAAATATATATATATATTTTATAAAAATATTTGTAAATTTTTATTTGTCAGTTGTAATGTATTCTTATTCATATAAAAATACAGTATGGAAAAGTCATGAAAGTAGTCTGTAAAATATATATAAGTATATTTTGGATAAACATTCAATATATTCTAATCAGTCAATTAATTATCTTTTTTTTTTTAAATAATTACAATATATTTATTATTATACTATAGAGCCTACATGACCTTGAAATGCCTTAGCATTATAACTTTCAGAATATCTTTATAATAAAGGGCACATTTTCTAAAAGTCAGATAGTTTATGAATTATCATAGTCAAAGTTAAAATCAACCCTAACACCATACTAATATGCTGAATGTTTCTTTATAAGTAAAAAGAATTGTTCACGCAATTGTTTAAGAGTTGGAATCATAAAACTGTTAAAAAATTCCTAGAATAGCACATATTAAAATCATGACGTAAGCTGTCTGCAATACAAGCGGTTTATAGATACAAGATTTATAGCGCTTTCCAATCCAATTGTAAAGCAAGACAGGTTTTTCAGATAAAACCTCTGAATCATCCTACTCTTCTTGACATTCTCTTCACGTATCCACTGGAGTAAGTGATTTCTAAAAAATGAAATTATAAAACACAGCAAGATGCACATCTTATGCACACATACTGCCGTAAATTCATTTTTAATTCACCCCTCCCCCGCTCAGGATAATCATACTTTCTCTCTTTACAAATATGAATATCTTCTCAGCCCTCCTTTAAGGATCTTCATCTCACCCTGTGCTGTAGTCCAGAAGAAACGTATCGGCACGTGATTTCTTGATCCTTGAGGGAAAGTAGAGGGGAAAGTTGAAAAAAGTAGGACTTCATTCATTTTAAAGGCGATGCCGTTTCACCTTCAAATGCTGTAGCACATAAACAGAAAACTTAAGATTTATCATGTTAGAAAGTTTTCTTTTACTTTTTGATGAAGAGATATCTTTTATGAGCCTCTGAGGTGCATATATTATCCAGTCGACTCGTCCCAGGACATGAAGCTCAGTGATGTTATATCATCTTTAATGCAGGATTGTGTAGTTTGTTTTGATGTCTCTGTCGTCTCAGCCCTCCCCGGAGCACACACTCTCCAGCTGGACCTAAAGTAAAACCGAAAACAAGACTGTACAGCAGAAATCCATAAGCCTTAAACTTTAGTACCAGAGGGCTAAATGCCTCTTGAGTTAAAGGGTCCTTCCAACACAGTCTCACCACAAATTCGTACATATTAGTACAAGGTGACAAATTTGTGCTTATTCGTACGATTTGTCCAAAACCTCATGATGGGTAGGTGTAAGGGTGGGGTTAGTTTTGAGTCATTCGTACAAAATCAACTGGCAACTCGTAAAACAGAGAAGAAATTAGCCACCTCGTAAAAAAATGCTGTGAGATCAGGTTGGTCCTTCAGGTTAGCAATGAAAAATCTGTGCTTCGATGCACTGATTGAGACGGGACTGTGTCTCTGGATTTGGGGTTACAGAAGGTTCTGTGCTCTCAATGCATAGATAACTCTCACAGGTGTGATATTATAAAATAATAATACATTTAGGCCAGATATGATAGATATGTGTCCAAATTCCAAGCAACATATATGTGACTCATTCTGTTTATACAGTGACTTTTCTGTCTCTATGATTTACATACTCATAATTTCTCTAAAATAGTCACATATTTATAAGAAACTGCTGAAATTATATAAATTAGGTCTAATTTATCACTTACACAGAGATAATTGACAATAAAACTATTATTTTGTTTTTTACAAACCTTTTAATAGATATACAGTATGCATTCAAGTTTATCATATCCTCAGTGCAAAGTAATCAACTTCCACTAGAAATATAAACAATGAAATTATGAAAATATTTTTCAATTATGTTATGGACTAGGCTAACCTTCATCTACTCATACATATACATCATGTGAAAGTATATTTCTTTTTGTACAATTTTCTTCATTTACTGTGTCCCTAAACTCATTTTCCACCCTGTTAGGATTTACATCCTCGCTTTCTAAAATAGGCTACAATTCCTCCAATTTAAGTGTACAAATGAAGGTAAATGTCACCTCTCACTCCTTTTTTTAAAAGTTTTTTAAATATTCTCCTGCTTGTCCCACTCTTCAAGTTCCACCCTGTTAGGATATATTATGGAGAATGTTTGTCCGATCAAAAAACAAAACAAAAACATATCTGACATAGTTATAAATGTAAAATTTGTAGAACATTTGTCACGCTATCATGTTAATACTGATCCCAGCTCAGCTGACTACCCAAGCTCACAACCACCAGAGCCTAACGAGCTCCACCTGAAGGCAATCTAGCTCACTGGATTTAAGCAGCACTCACCAGTGAGTAGACGGCTGAGCTCAACGTACAGTAACAGAACTTATCACCTCTCTGGCTTCCTATGCTTACCATGTTTTAAGATCTTGTGTTCCTGGACAGTTGTGTTATGTTTTGAATGAAACCGTGATCATCTGAGGAAATCCTGAACTTACCTGTGAAACTCACCTGATATACTTACCTGAGCTGTCAACGCTGCTATCCTCGTTCTTCTGATCTGGAACCGGCATCTGTGGAAGTAAGACACCTTTTGATATACTCACTGAGTACACTTACCTGGATTACGAGCACTGCACTGCACCTATGGGATTGTAAAGGAAGATCGGGAGATCGCTGAACTGAGCATGAACGTGCTAACCGCATACTTGCTTGGATATTCACCTGCTTCTCTATATGCCCACAGTCTGCAGAGAAACCCCACGGATACTTGCCTGAGTTGCTCTCTGTCTGCTCATGGTCAGGGAGATCGTTGGATGCCCAGTCTTCAGCAGCAGCGGTCAGGGAGATCGTTGCTTTATGCACTTAGTTTCAGTTTTGCCCTATGTGTTTACTAATACCTTGTGTTCTTTAATAAATATCATTTATTCACACCCTGACTTCTCAGAACTGTCCTTGAATGTTACAGTTAGAGAGCTAAATTTTGGTCACTGAAAAAAAAAAAAAAACTACAGCTAATTTAGCTCAAACTTCTCCACCCTGCTTTTTTATTTTTAATTTTTTACAAAAATTAAGCCAAAATGTTACCGGATACTAGGAATGATTCATGTAGGCCAACATGCATTTATTTTTTTCTCTGAATTGTGATATAAACTCAGATTCTTAGACAAGGCTGTAGTACTCGAGTTCTGTCTCGGACTTGTCTTGGACTCTTTGGTGTTTGCACTCAGACCAAGGAGATCTGCGTTCATGCCCCTTCTACAAGCTGGCACATCAGATCTGGAGAGTATTCTACAAGGCAGAGGTAGACCTTTTTTGCAACGACAGAGAATGCGCAATGTCTCCTCTGGTACTCTCTAGTTCATCCCGACACAAGATGTGGCAGCCTCGAAGGCCCTGCTAGCAGGGGTCCCAAAGGCCGATATTTGCAACGCTGCAGGGTGGTCCACCCCCCACACATTTGTAGTTTTTTACGGATTGGATATGCGACCCACTTCTGGCATTTCTGTTCTCTCCTCTAAGCTGTGCACAAACACACTACACAGGGATTTGAAAGTCTGGGGGAGTGGGCTCGAGTTCCTGAAGAGAGTGATGATGTTTCTCCATCTCGGCTGAGCTTTCAGTGTTGTTACGGGAAAGGATGAAGCTGATTGGTTGGTTCTTGTCACATGACCCCCCGGTACACTTCCTGTTCTGAAAAGTTAGGTATTTCTAATTTAATTTCCCACCTCTGTTTTATTAACGTCTACACCTATCCCAGCTCTAAACTTACCCTTTACAATAATGAAATACTAATTACTGTTGTATGGCGTGACGCTGCATTTATGTGCGCATGTCCAGTAGAGCCAAAACGTATCCATGTTATTATTTTTTTTTTATTATACATTTAATAAAATTCAAATATAAACAATTTCAGAGGAAAACACTGAATAATGCACAAGTTGTACAACACAAGCTTGTACAGCTTTTTGTTACTTTGAGGGAAATATGTACTCAATATAAAGCTTCACTTCATTTTTAAATGTTATAAAAGATGGATTTTTTCCAGAGAATTTACATTCATGGATATGAAATTTGAAAATAAAAATAAAAAAGGGCTCCAGGATCTAGTTTGGAGACCCCTCCTTTTTGATCATTACAGATAATAATGCAAATGGTTTTCTTATAATAAAAAATATGCTGTCTCTCGCATAACATACTTTATTAATAATTAAGTACATGTTCTTACAGAGGATCATTTTTTTCTCTTATTTGGACTCTGTCTTGACTCGGACTCGACTAGTCTGGTCTTGGACTCGATTGAGCTGGACTTGCCTACAGCTCTGCTCCAAGGTCGAAGTGCTCTAAGCAGTAGGGCTGTCCCCGACTAAGGATTTTCACAGTCGAATTGGAATTTTCAAATATTGCCAATAGTGTACCGATAGTCAAATCATATGTTTGGGGGCAGGGCAAAATAAGATACAAGTCAGTCATTGGACAGTCATCATTACTGAGGTTAACACACAGGGAAAATTAGTTACAGACACCTCGCAGATACAAACGGAGTAAATAATGTTTTTTGTTTCCACTGAAAGATAGTTAACATTAAACGTTGTTAAACCGTAAGAATTCACAAAAAATGTTTACAGTAGTGCTCTCATTATAACGTTATGCATGACAATAGTTATTAATGTTCTGCATATTTCTGTTATGATGCGGGCACTGAAGATGATCAGTAGAATGAAGGTTTAAATCCCTGCTGCCAAGCTGCACCTCTGTCCGATGGAAAATGAAACAAAGGTTGGATTTATACACGCAGGTTAAAATATTTGTTTAAAGCTTCTTTCTTTTCAGATTCTTATATACAGCGTTATTTAAATAGGCTGTATATAAACATGTTGGGAGAAAACCGGAGGTTCTATGTGAAATTGACATTGAGCACCCCCATATAGTTAAATGGAATGATCATAACACCTCGCGTATATTTGACTGAGAGATTGGATGTCGAATCAGGCTCCTCGAATCGAAGCATCGAATCGTCGACTATTCAAAGACACCCCTACTAAGCAGTAATATCCTCACTCCTGAAAACCCCCTCTCTTCCTCTAACCATCAATACAACCAAGGAGTGATATTACTGCGCTGAGTTTGAACTTCTGCAAAGTCATCTTATGCCACACATTATAGTCATCTTTTTTTATCCGTTTAAAACATCTTTATGTTTTAGTTTGTGTCACCATACATATTTGTGCAACTAGTCTTTAAATAGGGAAAACGTAGAGTGTTTGGTAGCTTCTAAACTCATCCCTGTTAGGATCCTAAGGAATGAATGGAGCTAAGCTAAATGCTAACATAGTGGTGCCTGTGCGCTAGAGCGATTAAGTGCATGCACTGAGACAGGAGAGGTGTGTATCAGCTCGCCTATGTTGAGGAAAGAACATTGTGGAATATGGAAAAACTGTGGCGTTTTCCTTTAATAGGTATGTTTTTTGTTGTTCTTGTTTTTTTGTTTGTGTATATTTTTTGTCAATTTGTTAAAACTGTAAAACAGGAAGCTTTAAGTCATGCTTTTTGTTTTGTTTGTTTGTTCCGGTTTTTCCCTAAAATGCAATTCCACTGTTCTGAACGAAGCCTTTTTTGACAGATTAAGTTTTAACATGACGCCCAGTAAACACGCGTTTCAGATGATTCACAGTTACATAAGCTCACTCTTCTGTCATGTATTCCCCTCTGATAACATGCAACGGAGGTATTAACCAGCAGCAATTTAATCCCTGAGTGTACGGATGTTTGCGTGTGATTTAATACTGAAAATACATACAGTATCATTTGTACAGCAAGGCAAACTGAACATGAGTACACAGGCTCTCACATGTGTACGTGCTTGGTGACCACACATGCACAGGCTGTAAGCAAAAAATCCACAGGCCCTTTGAGGGCACACGAAGTGTAGCAGTGGGGCACGACATGCTGACTCTCATGTCTATTGCATTACCTAATGTGAAGGACTTGCTGAGGTTTGAGCTGGCAGGGTCAGCAGGCGCTGTCTGGGATTCCCCGACTGCCTGAGAAGACACAGGGGCCAAATGCAGACTGAAAAAAAAAAAAAAAAAACACAATCACATTTGAGAAGACACAAGACACAAACACAGTAAATAGTGAATATTGACATAAATCAATGGATATATTTGACCCCGAAAATGAAAAGAAAAGAAATACACATTTATTTTGTATACAAATATAGCATGTATTCTTTCCTTCTCAAAATACAGAATTATGCAAAAGTCTTCCGCCACTAGTATGTTCACCAGCAAAAAATGGTTTTAAGTTGGTTATTTCTATCTTTTGCGCTGTCAGTTGTAAATATCAGTTTACATTTCTAAACATTATTTTTGTCATTAATTGATTAAGTAACAGAACAAAGGTCTTTTGAAGCATCTTGGAGACGTTGCCACAGTTCTTCTGAATTTAGTCCTTCTCAGTTTGTTCTGTTACTTCTTATCATTCCAGACAGACTGAATGATGATCAGATCAGATCTCTGTGTGGAGCACTGGCTGTTGTCAGACTCCTTGTGCAGACAATAATCTCACTGCATCTTTACAGTTAATTACAAAAATTTTGTTTGGAAATCTAAACTGATATGTCCAACACACACACTACCACAAAAGATAGAAAAAACCGACTTAAAACCATTTTTTGTTGATGAAAATACTAGTGGCCTAAGCCTTTTGCACAGTACTGTATATGGCTTACAACATCATGGCTTGACATCAACATTTACACAGAAAGAGCCACTCAACTAGAGTTCATTTTTCAAATTTGTTTGGCAACACAAATGGTGCAGAAATTATGTTCTAAATTTATATTTAGGTTTTAGTGAATGCTTTTATCCAAAGCAACTAAAACATTCCCAGCAGGCATAGGATGTAAATATAATTTCAGGTTGATGTTTGGCATGATGTCAGACAGATGTTGCACTTTGGTTTAGAATGAAAATTGTGTTGACGTCGGTATTTGACGCCAATTTGCCATTGACTTACCATTGGATTTTAGTTACACAACCTAAAAACAACACACATCAACATCAGCTGACGTCGGTATTGGACATCAAATTAACATTGACATTAGATGTTGAATTGATATTGAATTTTGGTCACCCGGGTAACAACTGAAATTTAACCAAATATCAGCATCTTATGACGTTGTGTGCCTGCGAGGTTGTATTCAAGTTGCTAGAACTCTAATGTTTGAGTTGCAGGAAAAGACACAATTTATCTTTAAACATGGTAATAAAATGTAAACTGTGCCAGTTTAATTCAGTCATTGACATGAAACAATAATGTCACAAGAGTAAAGGTGTCATTTCCATTGTTTAGATAAAAGGCTTCGGTTTTCTCTCTTCTATGCCCCTGTGGCGCTTGACAACAGACACAAATACACATTTGCTGTCGGCTGTTCTTGGATCCCAGGGAGCATAAAAATGAGTTGCCAGTTTTGTTTACCACCTCTGCCAACATGCTGTCTCTCTGAGCACCTCCAGTGGCTTTGCAAATAGTGATTGAATTTGCAGGGAGTGCTGGGTCATTATTAAAAGGTCCCCGAAGCAATGTTGCATTACTTTTCAACCCACTTTATGAGGTTTGGTTAGAACAAGAAGAAACTTTGATTTTCTTCAAAGGCCAACAGGTGAAAAACATCGGCATATTCATGTCTACTATGACAGCCAATTTATGAAAAAACAATTTTTGTCTTTTCATCTACTCCATGTGTCAAATGCAGACAGTCATGGGTCCTATTTACATAATTTCAAACTTTTTAAATGCATTTCTGCACACATCAGATCATAATACATAACTTGCATGGCATTGCACGAATTGCACTGCACCTTTGACCAGAGAGTGAATGTGTAACTAGCTTTACACTACCGATTGACGTGCAATACTGCATACATGCATCAGTGACAAACGTTTTATTGACTTTATAGAGACTTGGCAGGGAATCAAAGTTCTGATGCGGAAAAGGTTCTACAGCAACGGATTGGATGATACTGGGTCCATGGTGCACCATGTGTGTGGCCTTGTTACCTAATAGTGACTGATTACATTCATTAAGTTTTAGTATTTCAAGCAAAGTTTGATTTATTTAGAATCATATTAAGATCAAGAGCTACCAAATTGTGAGCTACATAAGTACAGTATACAACTGATGTCATTTTGACCACCTGATTCTGTGGTCTTCTTGCAAACAATATAAAATTGAAATAAAGTTTTCAGCAGGTTATCAGAAGGACATCTTTGTGCTGTTTTGCTCAGTTCTGTTTCCAAGAATGCTGTTCAGGGCCAATACATACTACTTTTCCCGCTGGGATTATAGTGATATACAGTAGTGTTTGACAGGTTTAGGCATTTCACACTTTCATACACACTCACAGTTGCATACACATTCTTCAAAGCAATGTTTCACGCTGATTTTGTACGGGTTAAGCCTATGAGGAGAACTAGAGCATTGCAAGTATGTGCATGCAAGGACTGCAAGCATATGGGTGTAGCTGATGCATGTTTAAGAAATGTTCTTTTTTTAAAAGTCAGTTTAAGTTACATTTATATAAATATATACAGAAAATGTATATTCTGAGTTGACCACATTAATTCTTTAAACATTATTCGGGCATTTTCTAGCTCATTTTAAATTGTCATGCTCTACATTTACTTATTTTTTATCTTAGTATGAGGTGAATAAAGCTGCATGTATAATAAATATAAAATAATAAATTATATTTAAAAAATAGTTTTAAATTAAGTATACAATGTCATTCCACGTATAGTTAGGTGTGAAATGCCCATACCTTGAGAACATGTTGCATCTACGATTTTCTATCAATCTTTTTCAAATAAACAAATTTACATTAAATATTGTTTCAGCTAAATATTCAGTTAAAATCATTAGAGATATAAAACAAGTGCACAAAGATGAATTATCAGTTATGCAACATTCCTGGTAATTAATCTGAAATATTTGACTAATACAGTGATTGAACAATCAGAATAAAGTATTGCAGAAAACAGTTGACATAATTCATCTAAAACTGTTATAAACAAAAACACATATATAGCCTGTTTCTATAACTATTTTACATGCAAAGTATATTAGATGCTAGAAACACTGGAAATTATGGAATATTTGTTCTTTCAAAAATGATTTGTCATACTGCAGAAGCTAGAGACGGTAAACGTGATTTATAAAATTACACACTTGTTCTTATACACACACGCATATTTTCATGGAGTATAAATGTCGAGTATAAAAAAGTTAATGGGCATGTTATATATATATATAACTGCTAGTTTACACTGTTGCATGCCACTTCACTGCTTCTGCCTCTGGCGTTATGAATATGAAACGAACATGTCACGGAAGTGGAAGAGCAAGCTCAGGTGACAGCGCGAACAAATTCACTTGAAGTCTGCAGAACTAAACCTGTCCTTTTGGCAAACTAACGCAGTCCTGTTTAAAACGTAAATATGCAGTATTATTTTTCAAACGCATCCACAGTATAGTGTTGTTATAAGGTGTCTAAGCTTCTTAGGAAATGGAATAGTCGTTCAGCACGGGTCTGTCGCGCGCCTTATTTTACTCAATAACCATGATCATAACTCAGCATGACTACCATCAGCCTGTAATCTTCAGTGATACAAAGTTACTTTAACAGCGCGTTAATTGCATTGCGATTATATGAAGTTTCATGCGCTATTTTGATGACACTAACCTGAGATGCCTCCGCCAATCACAATCACGTCGTATGCGTTCGCAGTCATGGTGCTGTTCGTGTCACTGGCGCTCCGCTCACAGCAGAAGAGCCGCTCCGCATCTGCGTTCAAAGCATTCTGAGCCCCGCCCCCGCCTCCTACATTGGGAACGACAGATTAGAAGAGCACTGGGGTAAATGCGAGGAAGCTCCCATCTGCGTGCTATGTAATGAGTGCCAACAGGAGGAGCACATATTTCTAATTTAGAAGTTATAACATTATTGTACAAATTCAATTATTATACAATTTATTAAAATGGATATATAAATTAATAAAAAAAATGATGCATGTCATTTCACGGTCCTCCTATTCATGCAGAACTCAAAATTTCAATATTTTAAAATTGTCCACTTTTGGCCACCCATTTGCTCAAATAGCGCGTGGCCTAGTTTGCGCTGTAGCTCCGCCCCTTTTCCCGCTGCAATAGCTTTCTTCTGTCGGTTTTTTTTTCTTACAGCTTGAAGGTAAGTAAGGTCGTATGAATTTACGAATTAACCACTCATAGATTTAAAAGTTTGTTGTGAATTTCGTTAACTCTGTTCTTTAACTCACCAGTTAGTTATTCTTTAGTCTCGCGTATCCAGACCTTTAGGCTGACCGCAGAAGACTTGAATACATAGTAGCGTTCATTGGCCAAGATCCGCCCATGAAGCCTTTTGACTGGGTGTCAATCAACCAATCACTGTTTGTTTCATTTTGCGTCATGTTTTCAGGAAGCTGAAATGTCGCCACAACAGGCTTATTTGAGATTTGTCTAGCCTCGCCTGAACTGGAGACGAGAATAGGCGGCTGCAGTGAGGGAAGGAGTGAAATTAACGCAGTCAAGAAAGACAGTAGGCTTGTTTAAGATGTTTGAGAACAAATTCTGCGCTGAATCGAGCATCGCAAGAGGCATGCCGGTTAGAGATGTGTCCGAATTACGTCCGCCTGGCTCTGATGTCATTCTGACGTATGCCAAAAAACTCTTGCTACAGGCGGCTGCGTCAGGTCAGAATGAGCAGCGAATGTTCTGACCAAAAGCACGATGGGAAACGACTGACTGAGGACACAGCTTCATGCTGATTGGTTCGGACAACCATGATGATGCCTTCTAATCTAAAATGTTATGTTTTTTTTATTCTGATTTCATGTGATTATGTATTTAAATTATGCATGCATATGTCCCAAAACTATGTCAGTGCAATCTCTGTGTGAGAAATGTAATTGTTGTAATATTTCTATAAAAAGAAATAAAATACATATTTGTATTAAAGTAGAAATTGACGATAAATACGCATTTCCTATGGAATTAAATGGCATGCACTTTGAGGGTCTTGTTCGTCATATTTATATTCATATTAAAGCAACAGGACTGAAATTATATCAAGTTTATCAGCAGCACAGCGCGAGAGTGAGAAAAACGCGATATCTGCCTTTGATCTCGTAGGCACCTGATCCACTCCGAGAGGGCAGAACTGTCCGTCTTGACTGTGTTTATTTCGTTCCTCCCCTCACTGCAGCCGCCTACTTTTGCCTTCATTTCAGGCGAGGCAAGGAGCATCTCAAACGAACCTAATTTCTGGATGTCGCTGCTTTGTCGCGGGCAAACTTCAGCAATGGAAAAGGTCGCGTTCACATTTTTTTTCTCGCAGATGAAGTGGGTGCAATTACAATAGAACTGTTTTTACATGAAGGTAATGAGAAAAATTACAAACTGCAAAGTTCACAAAAAAAAACAACAATACAATAAAGTTAAAAAAGCAACAAACAATGTATCAGTTGACATTCCCAGCCAATAAGCATCAAGTTATGTAGTCAGCAAGTCATTTCCCATCATGCTATTGATCAGCACAGTCGGTGGACAGCAACTGCAGAATCCGAGAATTTTCCGAAAAAGTCAGCATGACATCAGAGCAATGGGGACATAACTCAGACACTTTTCTAACTGCGACTGGATTGGAAAATGTACTGGTGTGAGTTCGGTTACAGAGTGTGGTTGTCACACCCGTAATGACCAAACTGTGAACGTAACCGAATTAGACTGAAAAACAGGACTGACAACCGTATTCTGCTGCTGTGTGAACGCAGCACTTGTATCACAGTATTCTGGCCAGGATAACGGTTTGGTTTCGATACATCAATATTACTGTACAGTAACGTTATAGCGGGAGGTCATTTGTCCTTTCTATTTCAAGCGTCAAGGTACAGAGACAATATTAAATGTAAAAAAGGTACAGATTAAGTCAAAACACCACATTTATTAAAAAAAAGAACACTTATTTTTGCATTCTTTCAAAACACGGACAATATAAAAAGGGCAGTAAAAAGTGAAATATAAACATGAACATTATTCAAATAAATATTGACCGCAACAAGAAAATACTTCAGTTTTCTAAATACACCATCAGAACAAACAACAATAACAAATGTATCACTAAGTGGTGGCGCTTACTCGCGTCGTCAAGTTCTGGAATAATTTTGCTGCTGAAATGTTAACCTTTGCAGCCTGAGGCGGAAACAGAATTGATTCGTTCGTTTCTCAAGTCTTCAGGTTTTTTCGAGTCGTTCGTTCATCACGTGACAGCCCCATAAGCTTAACCTATGCAGCCTGAGCCGTGCGTGACTGAACGAATCACTCCCACGAGACGACTCGTTCTCCCGAGTCACATTAAAGATTTGTTCAAAAGGAACGACCCATCACTTGTCTTGAGAAGTTCTGACCATCTTGTCTATGCGCTTAATAAACAGAAAATGCCAATTTTAATTAAAATGTAAGTTTAATGCTTTTAAGTTGTTATAACTAAAAGTTAAGTACCGAAATATTGCGGTTCACGTGGGTGTACCGAACCGAACGGTTCGATAAAGAACCCAAAACCGTTGCATCCCTAGTAGATTTTAATGTAATTTTTGTGAGCAATATATAAAGTTGTGTAACTTTTTTGTAGTGTCAAAGCTAATGGTGAAACCGGCTCTTCAGATGATGAGCTCCTCAGAGAGGAAGAAGAAAACTCAACTTAGAGAACTCATGATGTCTAAAACAACTTCAAGTGTGTGTGCTCTTAGTTTTCCGTTCGAGAATAACCAAAAGAAGGCCCATGCAATTCAAGCACAGGTATAACCTTCGCAAAAAGTTGATGAAAACAAATGAAGAATAGGGTTTATGAAACACTGTTACATTAATGAATCAGTATACTGATTTGTGATAAGCATCTTTATGGATGTAATCTCAGTGAATTCTGTTTGTGTCTTGTTAGTTGACCTCTGCTGCTCATAATGAAGACCAACAGAAAATCCAGGGCATAAAGGCTAAAGAAAAAAAATTCCACAAGGTTCTCCGAATTCATATATATATACTAGTTTTTTATATATAATAAACTATAAGACATATTAGTTTATTATGTTCTCTCTTTTTTGCAAACCTCTTTTTTTTTCTTTTTGGCTTATCCAACCCTATAAAAAACAATACTGTTTTGCAGCATATTCCTTTCGACAAAGTAGTACAGATGGTGCAAGCTGACCATGAAGAGGACACTTTTGGTATTATATGAAGCATACTAAGGAAATTACACTGCCGATATAAACATATTTAAATGCTTTCAACTTTATTTTGTTTCTTTGTGTGAAAGATAACAGTGTAGTCCCAGACTCCCAACCTGTGAGAAAGGGAAGCTCATTGTGAGTACATTATAATTGCATTCTGGTTACCATTTTCTCTGTTTTACATCTATTATCAAAAGCTATCTGCTCACAATAAAATGTATGCTTCGATGTCTGTCTTCTTGTTACTGTTCAGTTCATCTGCTGTCAGGAGCTTGAGCTCTAGTAAAAGCAAAATCTCTGTATCCAGATCCCTGCTGGCTTTGGAAAAAGATTGCTCTAAAAAACGCACCATATCAGGTGAGTTAGCAGATATGTAAGGTATGTTTTATCAGCAAAGAATAAAGTACAATAAAATGCATAATTGTGATTGGTCAAATTTTTTTGTATTATCATGACCTCTTAACTATAATTGACTGTTTGAACTACATAGCTGTGCTAGTTTCAGGTCTCTTATCACTGCAGTCTCATTCTCACATTATAAAATATACTCATTTACTCTCATTATTACTCCCCTGTTGGTTATGCTTTATTCTTTGCACTACTATTTAGGAAAGCAAGTGTATTCCAGTTCATTAAAGAATGAGCCAGTTCTTTTGATCCTGAATCAGTTAAAAGCTGAATTGGTCTAATTATTTACTCACTGAATCTGTCAGATTGTTTACTTCAAATCTTGAATTTAGGAAACAGTGTTCCTGATATTTTGTCTCTATATGAATCAGGTGGCTTTGTGTTACTTTGCATTCTGTGTAATCATCTCCAGATGGTAGCTCTCATCCCCCTCCTCAGCGTCTGTCCCCGGCACAGTGTGCATCCAGAGCCCTGACCCAGAAGCAGCTGCACACCCAGCTCACTCTGAGATTGGAGGAGGTGGTGAGGGAGCAGCAGGATACAGATGGCCCTACAGCCCAGAGAGGCTCCTCACTGAAGCCTAGGACTGCAGGTCAAGAGGAAGAAAATATGGAGAAGTCCGTAAAGTCCATGCCTGCTAGACCTGCGCAAAAGACAAGGAAGAGTAGTGAGGTTCAGGGCAACACATCAGACCATGACAAAGTGAGATTTCTTTAGTTGGAATTGATATATTTATGTTATAATGTGCAAATATGAATAGTGTTAGGTGCTAAGGCAGGTATTACTATTACCTGGAGTCGATGTAGCATTTAGAGTATGTGTGTGATCCAGGTATGGCTTGTGAAAAAAAAGGCACTTATAATGTACTTACTTTTTTTTTTTTTATATGTGGCCTCTTGAGTGTTTGGAAAGAATAGACTCATGACTAGGTATTTTAATACCCTTGAGAGCACTTTAAAAGTAAATTTGGTAAAAATATAAAATGTTACATTTTAAATTGTTTTAATAATCTTGTGTCATGCTATAAAAAAACTACACTTTATTTTAACTTACATAATAAATCACATGTAAAGGGCTTTATTATAAATGTAACTTTAGTGTTATTTGATATTTAATTTAAATGTACAATTTAAACATTTTATCTACTGTTTTAATTTTAATGCAACTTTATCTTTAAAAATGTATAGTTCCCAATATATTTAAATGCATGACATGCAAGTTTCAACAAAAATTATGTGGAAGTATATTTTAGTGATCAGTGCTTGTCAGATCATTCAACAGTATACTTGAACCATACTTCAAAGAGGGATGAACGATACTCATCGGCCGATATGTTTGCGCATAGGGATGGGTATCGTTAAGGTTTAACGGTATTACTAATTTTACCCTTACCACTTATCAATCAGGTACTTTAACAGTACTCTTATAGGTACTTTTTTTTGTTTTTAAAATGTAAAAAAAAAAAAATAAATAAATAATTGAGAACAGAATTAATGACACAATTAAAATAAATAAATAATAATCTATTCTAATAAACACCAATGTTTGAGCAAATATTACACAAACAAAACAACAATTAAAATAAACAACAATTTTCCTGTAAAAGGATGGACAAGAGGACTAACAGTTGTTAACTGCTGTAAAATGCAGCTAAACAATCAGCTTTGGCTAATGTTTGTTTTATTAGAACACATTCACATAAATTAGTTTACTGTGTTTGGGATTAAAACTAATGAACTTTGGGAATTCCTTGCAGCGTACACTAAATAAAGTGAATGTATTTCATCACTACAAATTAATTTTTTAGATCAGTTCTGCTTTCTATCTTAATTTTCCCTGTTTTCTATTATTTCTGATTTATTTCTTTAAATAGCATAGTTTATTATTATCCATCTATTTGTAAATGCTGTATTGTAAAGGCATTTTTAGTGTTTAAAATTCATTTAGGAAAAAAATACTTTGATGACTATTTTTAATGTAACCGAAATGTGTGTTTATTAAATTATTAACATTAGTATAATGTACTAATTTAGAGAGATCTTATGTGACGTTTATGTGGTTATTTTGGAAGACTGCTAGCATAAGTAGTTATAAATGTTTTCTAATGTGAGATTTTTTATTTTGAAAGACGTGCATGAAAGTCGATTTTCTGTCAGTTTAAGAAGTAAAAACGAGCTGTTAAGATGTTGACGTGTGTGTGTGTTTACTGTGTATACCGCTGATTACTGACAAAAAGAGCATTCCTTTCTGCCCATAATTTTTTGTCCTCTCTCTACTGTTCTGTTAATTGCCTATAAATCAAAGAACATTAAGCAAGGTTTATTGTATTAAACTGTGTTTGTTGTTATTGTTCTGAAGATGGCACATGCTTCAGATGCTATGGTAAAAATGATATCCAGTCATTATAAAAGAACTGCCAAGGCAGCATCCCATGAACCTGGGGGCCATTGTAATGTCAAGCCTACAAACAGGTGACACAGACTGACCTTGCATTCATGCCTTACCTTTTCCTCTGTCCTCACATGGATTAACACTGTTACCTTCGCTTTCAGACATCCGCTTAATAAGAGCTGCTGTCCATCCTCCACTGTAAGTTATTTAGAAAGAAAACAGTATATGTAATGTCAAGTCAATACATCTACCCTCTTGGAAAAAACAGCATATGCTAGTTGAGTATATTTTAGAAGCATGCTTAGGACCAGCTCAAACAAGCTGCCATGCTTTAAAACATACCTACAGTAAGAAGCATATACTGTTTTCATTAACAGGGTAGTTACATTTGTGATGCAAACTGACAATTTCTTCTCTTGCACGTTGTGTTACAGGAGAAAACTGCTGCTAGGAGTTCAAGTTTGCCCAAAACACGAGACAAATCCAAGGAGTTCCAGCAGATTGAGTATCACATTTTACTGACTTCAATTCCTTAAACTACGGATATTTAGTTTTGAAAATATCTTTCATAATCCCTGAATATATTGTGTTTGGTCCCTTCAGAGATGTTTATGCATTTACAAAAGACACTCCAAATATTTGTGTGGTTAGTACACCAATAGCTTCAAATGCAAAAACAAATATCATAAATAGTATATACAATATTTAAAAAAAAACTTTTTGTCTTCTTTAGAGAAAGAAATCCTTTGATACATCCAGAGTGGAAAGCAGGTAATTCTGTTCATTTATAAAAACAGCGCTCTCTAGTGTTGAACAATATAATAACACTGTATTTTGTGAACATCTGACTGCTACATGTATTTTATTGCATATTTATATTGCATTTTCTCTTTTAGTCCACTAAGTAATCCTCAGCCTCTCTCCAAGTCTGCTAAAAGACATCAGCTTTCAAAGGTTTCACATTTAATTATTTTTGAGATGGATACTTAGCTTTTATTGATTTTAAACATAGGCCTATCACAAAATTATATATATATATAATCGGTTGTGCTATTATCTAGACGGCCAAGGCAAATGAGAAGAAAAAGCTGTTCAGTGATACGGACACAGACAACATGACAGAGGTTAGCTGGTTAAACTCAGCCAACAGGAAACCCAAGCCCAAAGTGGCAGACTACAGCAGGCAGCCGGTTAAACCCATCTTTCCACCAGCTGACGCTGCATGTATGCTACACCAATCTCTTACATCTCCAACTGTTGTTTTGAACTCTTATTTTGTCATCTGCAGAAGTTAACTCTACATTATAGATGGGTGGCTTCTTTTTAAAGACTTCACACAATTGATTGATTACTACTTTTTTTCTCTCTTTTTCACATCCTTCTGTACGTTTATCTATGAAACCATAATTTTGTTTCAGTTAAATCACCTTATATACCTTTGCTTTCACCAAAACCAGCGAAAGAACAAATCAAGCCAAAACGGGTAAAAACAACTGGCATATTCTACAATTTGTCACTTTTACAATGTTATTTGAGGGGTGCGGTGTTAACTGGTAAATGTTGTATTTTTATAGTCTTGTGTGTAGTAATTATTCACTTTCTATTGAATTGGTTGAATAATAGAAGAGACAGAAAAAAATGGCTGGACAGGAGTATAAAAGGCAGCCAAGCATCAATAATAGGAAAGCCAGAGGACGACCTCAAAGAGCTGCAGCCATGACCAGAACCTACAGAGAGATGTCTGACTCAGACAACCAGTCCAGTCTGTCAGAGAGCGAAAAAGCACCACCCCCTAAGGCATGTGATCTTCAGTATTTGTAAATGCCTTTTTTTAAGGTCTTGAGGGTCTAGACAGACTAATCATAATGGTCTTTGTCTTTTCGGAGTAGAAAAAAGCAGTTGGGCGAGCAGCAACGTTTCAGCAGACTGTCTCAGCTCGAGCCACAGAACAAGGGGGAAAAAATAAGAACACCTCTGTAGACGTAGGCAAACTACAAAATGAGCAGAACGTACAAAAAAAGGCAGATAAAGTCATTGCAAAGATTCTTGAAGGTCAGGGGAATGATAAAGACAAGAAGATGTGTAATCCAGAGCATCTTAGAGTGAAGAAGGCTCAGGGGTCAGCCAGAAGGCAGAAGGAGTCTTGGGCTGCAAGATTGTCTTCCACATTTGCCTCGCCTTCTTTCGTTGAGAAGATGAGATGTAAGAATTAAAGTGCTTTACATTTACTATTTGTATAAATGTATGGCAGTCAATTAGAATGTTTATTTGCAATATATATGAATTCTGGGGCATTAATAATTGTGTTTTGGTATAAAAACAACATGTTGTCTAAGTGCTGTGTAAATTATGTTGTATTTTCCTCTGTAGCGGGCGAAAAACTAACAACCAACTTGAGATCCCATGCTACGCCTCTCCGTTCTCTCTCCATCTCTCCAATCGAAGCAGACTCTTCTCCACTACAGCCTCTTGGTTCTCTCAAAGCCTCCTCTCTCTGTAAAACCCCAGGGAATAAAGCTGCTGTGAAAGGGCCATCTCGCACCATAACACCTGTTTCCACAACCTCAAGAGGCTCTAAGCGGATTCCATCTGCTGCACAGGTAAACAGGAAACACAGAGCATGTTTTCAAATCTCATCGATGGAAAATATCAAGTGCTACATTACAGTTCTCAAGGCTCATTCATTGTTAGTTCTGATCATAAAGTTGTCTCAAAACATATCTGGCATTTGGTGTCTGCAAAACAAAACGGATGCTAAATGAAGAGCTAACTTATTATTTCTGTTATTTTGATGTTCACTACTGTTCAAAAGTTTGGTATTAGGTTTTATCAGCAAGTATGCAAAAATGCATCATAAGGGACAGTAAGTACAGTATTTTAGAATGATTTCTGATGGATCGTGTGACACTGAAGAGTAATGATGCTGAAAATTCAGACACAAATCGTTTTTATAATATTTCACAATATTACTGTATTTAAAAGGAATGCCACTTGGGTTGATATTTTACAGTGTAGTTTCCAGATGTTTTGTGGGGCCACTATAAGTAGAAATAAAAGTGTGATTTCATTGTATTAGTCTTTATTTTAGCATAAACATGTTGTATTCGTCATAACCTCTCTGATCAAAAGATTAATACTCTTATGTAATGCATAACTCCCACAGGTTGAGCTGAGTCCAGTCCACTCTTTACACTTACCATCTCCAGACCTCCAGGAGGAGCAGAGATATGTGGAGAACAAAACCAGCCCAGCATCGTTTGAAAGGAGGTCTGTCATTTCTGTGACAATGAGCCGATCTTCTCACGTATCTCTAAGCAACATGGCCTTGATGTGCACTGAGTTAGAGGTACCGCTTTAACAGTTTATTTCAGAGCACTGTTACACATTTCATTGACTACATTTCAGTAACACACCACGTCATTCTTGTATGACTTCTAGAAAACACCAGCAAGCCAGAAAGAAAGTAAGGTTGAGAGACTAGAGTTTAAGTCAGGTAAAGAGATGTTTTAATTACGTTTTTTTGTTTTAGTTTTTTTGTTAGTATACAAAAATAAGCATTTTTTGTACCAATTGCCAATCAGGTCCAACAGCCATCCACAAGCATCTCACCCTGAGCCACTCCGCTAGTCTTTCGGAGAGAGACGAGGACAGTGAGGAAGACAAAGAGAATAAGGCTCCTTCTCCTTCACAGCTAGCTCTGAAAATGAAGCCTAGAAAGCTGTTTGTGCCTACTAATAAATCCTTCACTCCTAGTAAAGGTATTCATCACCTTTTAAAAAAGATTATGCATCCTAACTAAGCAAAGAGTGTGTTTTTCCTTGTGGTAATAAGAGCCAGTCAGAGTACATTTGATATTTAAAAAATAGAAACCAAACAACCTTAGTCCAAAAATGTTAATTAATTAAAAAAATGTTAATGTGATTTATCAGCTGATGTTTTATAACATAGTATAATCAGGGTAGGTTTCTATATATACGAAGCACATTAATGAATATTTAGATTTCTCAGACAGTTTTACTGAATGTGCATCTCAGTTACTCTGAAACAGATTAATCCTGACACATCAGACCCTGTTATTTTTGATGGTGCTGGGAAAATCTCCTCAATTTCCTGATTAAGAAATGAGCCCAGATTGCATTTGATCCTGTGAGTGATGTTGTGTTGCTGTGCCTCAGGCTCCAGTATTAAACCACTGGTGAAGGATCAGAGCAGCTCAGAGGAAGAAGAGGAGGACATAGTCACAGAGAACGGGAGACGAAAGAGAGATTACAAGAGAAGCCTGAATAAAAGGGCCAAGAAAGCAACAATATCTAGTAATGAGGGACCTAAGAGAAAAAAAAAATTCTGGGCACAAAATAAGGCTAAGAATATGTTGTTGATGTCATTTAAATGTTTCAGGTTCAGTGAGGCTTTTTAATGCTTTTGAAGTATTTTATGCTCACAATTTGATCAAAAAGAGTATTTTTCATTCTAATATGCTGATTTAGTGCTTAAGAAACACTTTTTGTTATCATTTGTACATTCGGTTTTCTGTCGTTTTATCCTTCATTTAACCTCACAACACAAATTAAGATCTGACACTGCGTAGAAAGCAATGCAACTGAAACATTTAATGCCCTGAAAGGTAGTTAGGACATTGTTAAAACCTTCCATGTGACACCAGTAGTTTAACCATATACAACTGAATAGATCTCTTCTGAATGGCAGTGGAGAAGATTCTCATAAAATTCTAGTAGTAGTAGTAGTTTCATGAAATTTTAGTTGAACCACTGATGTCACATGGACTGTCTTTACTACCTCTCTGGGCCTCTAACATGTCAGTTGTGTTGCTCTCGGATTTCATCAAAAATATCTGTGTTCTGAAGATGATTCAAGGTCTTACGGCTTTGGAACAATTGGAGTAATTAATCGGAGAAGTTTTGGGTGAACTATCCATATATTGCATTCTACCTGAATTAAACCTATTTCTTAAAATTAAAAAATCCTAAATATTTGAACGGTTGTGGAAATATAAAAAAAATGTATAATTTTAAAGCTTAGTTGAACGGTACCCGTAAGTTCACTCATTGTACAGGTGTGTGTTTGACTCATGGGAGTGTCTTTGTGTGTCTCCTCCAGCTGAGGAAGTGGAGACACTGTCATCTTGCACAAGGTCCACCTGCAGACATGTCAGCGTGGAGGAAGACACAGACCTGACCCAGCCTGCTCAGCAGGTGGGCTTTATCTGCCGTCAGTTCAGCTCAGAGCTTAAGAGGAAGATCAAGGTGCCTGTCATCTTACTTTTCTCACTAAATTAGCTCTGGCTAAATACACCAGCTCTTATTTGAGGATTCACATTCTTGCATGCAAAACCCGCTGCAAATCCTGAAGCATTTAGTTAGGGATTAGTATTTATAGAAACTTGTCTTGTGCATTTGTCAGAATCGCTGCAGGACAATGGATCTTTACACCAGGAAGACTTTGAAGACTTTAGGGCAGCACATGTCATCCGTCAGTGTCCAAGTGCACCAGTACAGGTCAGACAAGACCCTTGTGTCCGAAGAGGTCAGAGTTTCTGCCTTGTAACTCGTCTGATATTTACCTCTACTTCTTTCTTTATCTCGCCTAATATATAGTACTCAGAGGGTGGAGAAAGTTAAACAAGTCCTGTTGAGCGAAATAGCAAACCTGGAGCAAGATGACACTGTATTGAGAAGCATGGAGGAGGAATTGACCGTAAGCAGCGTTTTGATTTGCCAAGTGTCTGTAATTGCAAACGCACTTTGGCAAATATAAAATATATCTAAGTAAATGGCCTTTGATTCTATCACACTATGTGTACAGACTTGCTGGAAGAAGCAGACCTTGGCCTTCCATGCTTACCAAGAGAAAGGATCCAATAGGTAAGAATATAACAGCTGCATAATCATGAGATGAACGCCATAGATTTTTCAGCTCTAATGTAAATGGAACTAACCTTCCCTTTATAACTGTTCTGTTCGGATAACGTGTAATCCTGTCTACAAGACCTTGTCTGTTCTGGGTCGCAGTAACAAACAGGAATTTCCAGCCGTTCGTACCTAACAAGATGCAACAGGGGGAAAAACAGCAAGAATTATGTAATGCTGATTATTTGTTTATTCTGTAATGCTATTATGCCAAGAATCTTGTGATTTCTTTGAAAAAGGCCAGCTCAAAGACAACGTTTCAGACGGCGAGCGTGATTTCACCAAGTCCAAGATGTTCCTGGATCAACTTTTACTTCTCTGTTAGCTAGAAGGAACATTCTGCTTAACTTCCCCTATGCTTATGCTTCAAGGTTCCCTTAAAACTTTCAGTGGCACCTGGGATCGGTTTTTTGAATGTCATTAAAGGCTTGCTTTGTAACCGATTCCAATGATATTTAAGAAACGTCTTCCTTGGTAGAGCTCTGAGAAAATGTTGTACATCAGTGTGTGCGTGCGTGTAATGTTTTGAATTGCTCGGTGTAGGGATGGTTAAGGTTTCTTTTTTGGGGGAAGGGGGTGCTGAATCAGCTAAAGATGTTGTCTTAGCAAAATCACGTTGGCCTATTTGAGGCAGGTACATTTTTAGTGCACTGAGGGTTGCATATTTAGAAACAAAGTCTGGTGTAAATTGAACATTTAGTGTTTACATGCACAAAGAATTTGCTTTGAATGGTTCCCTCTGTTTGTATTTGCTTTATTGGCACACTGGATTGGTAATGTAAGTGCTTGTCTTGTTCATTCTAGTTGTTTTATTGTTTCAGATTACAGCAGCTGAAAAGCACTTTTCAGACTGACCTGTGTGATAGTCTCGAGTATGAGAAAGAGCTCTTCTCTGTGGAGGTGAGGACCTGAACCTTTTTCGAGTGTAGTAGTTATATTTAGAGTTAAAACCATTTTAACCTTTGATTGTCTAGAATAGAATTCTTTAATTACATTTTTTTTTGCAGATGTCATTGATAAAGAAGAGCATGAAGTCAGTTCAGGAGCGTTTCTTCAAAGAAATAGTGAGAGCCCAAACAGAACCGATATTTTCTACGCAGTTGTGCAGGATTGAATTCAAGTTTGTTTGTCTTTGTAGCACGAGGAAGAGTTGACGAATGTGCGAAGAGGACTGCAATCATTGTTCTTCCCCGATGCATCGAGGTTCTGACCTGAGAAAAAAAAATCTACAGTTTGAAAATTACTTGAAGCTATTCCTTAAACCTGTTTGTAAGCTTAGATATTATTAATGTTATGTTCTTTTAAAATATTATTACTCAAAAGGTTGAATATTTGTCCTTCATGCCATTTATTCTAGTCTCCTTGAAACATTGGTTGGCTGTACATAGTTTTAGCACACATCATTGCTGGTGTTTTTTTAATTTAAATAATGAATAGTTGTTTAAGGCAAACAAAGTAAATGTGTTTATTTCTAACATCCCACCTTATAAAAAAATCAACTTTAGATGTATGTGTGCAGAAATTAAAAATGGGATAATACATTCTGAAACCTTTTATGGGATTTACACCAGCAAGGGCCTGAATAAGCTAACCTCATGAGTTTAATTGATGGGAGATGTTGAAAAATAAAGACAAAAAAATACTAAAAGTTTTTTTTTAATCATTTTTACTTGCAGTTGAAGGCTCTCAAAGATTAAGATCAGATTAAATGACTTGATGTAGTTTTATTATTTAATCATTGTCCTCTGTCATTAGAAAAGGCAAAATAGAGTTAGAAACTGAGTTTAATAGCTGAGATAGTGAGACAGATGTCCTGCAGTGTTATCTGTTAATACACACACACTATTGTTCAAAAGTGGGGGCAGTGTTTTTTTATAGTTCTTAAAAGAAGAAACCACCAAGGATGCATTGATTGATAAAAAGTGAAACAAAAGACAATGTAATTTATCAAAATTTCTTTTTTTAATAAATGCTGTTCTTTTCCGTTCATCAGAGAAAGCGTTTTCAACATTGATAATAAATCATTGATTTCTGAAGGATCGTATGACAAGGAGTAATGATGCTGAAAATGCAGCTTTATTTCACAATATTATTGCTTGTTGAGCTAAATGCAGCCTTGGTGAGCATAAGAGACAGCCCTAAACCTTTGAACTGTCGTGTGTGTGTGTGTATATAAAATCAAACTTGAAAGACAACAACTCTGAAGTATTTCCAAAATTGTATTTTGAAGACAAGTAGTGCTTACAAAGTTTTTTTTTGTTTTTTGTTTTTTTTTCAAGTGATGACATGAACAACCCTGTTCAAACTGACTTTTGTACAGTAAATATGAAATTCATTTATAGCAGGCTTATTAACCCCTCAAGTATTTTTTTGTTCTTTTTTTTTTTTTTACTTCTTTTTTTAGAGTGGAGCTGGTTACATGTACACAAACATTTACCCAGAACTGATTCGTCTTTTCTTAGCAGTCACTTGAAATGCAGTCCAGTTATAAAAAACATCAAAAAGTCCTCTGCTGCTCCACTCTGTCAGGCTCAGGTTAAATGTGTCTGCAGACATTCTTCAGGTTTCTCCTGTGGCCGCCCGCGGTGGAGACGCAGCCTCCAGCACTAACCGTACCCGCACACCTCTCGGCCCAGGGCGCTGGAAGAATAAGGGAATCCCATGGTCGAAGCCACGGCTCTGGAAGAGGTACCTCCAGGATTTTAACGAACGCCGCTCTCAGCATTTTCTTCACAGAAGAAAACCTCCTCTTAGGGCCTGTGAAACCTGATCGAGAGGAGAGACATCAACAAAGGTGCCTTTCGCAATCACATCAATCAGTTATTTTTAGTAAGATAGTGCATGAGAACACTAATGGTCACTGATTATGTCAAGAGGAACAAAGCCACTCTGGTCAAGGTGAAAGGTTTGTGGTTTTTATATGCAGACGCTCTTGTGTCACTGTAATTTCAGATTTTGTGAATCTAAAAATAGCGCATGCGCGTACTGACCTCGTTAGGTGTTTGCTTGAAGCGTGGACCTCCATCTCGGTGCTTTTGAACTCGTTCAGCTCTTTACGGATGGCCGCCTGTGGAATCGCAAATAAAAGCCACTTAAATGCATCCTCAAGTGACATGCGCACTCTGTAATGAGTCTGCCGAGTCATGTGCGCAGACTACTGTCACAAATTAGAGTGCTCTTTAGTTGCTACACAGATATATTGGGTTTAGAAACCTTCAGAGGATCACCGAGAATCAAGCCCTTTTGCCTGTGTGTCCTCTTATTGAATTAAAGACTGACCTTAGATTTGCTGAGGTCTCGTACCTTGTCAGCTGCAGACAGTCTTGTCCAGGGTTTGTCAGCTCTCCTGTCGTAGTCCTGGGCTTTGGCCACCTCCACGTAGTCACTGAAGCGGATCAGAATCTTTCTTTCTCTTAGCTCATCGACTGTCGGCCTCTGGTTGAGCTGTGACAGGAACAAATTGATGATGTTGTTAGTGGGGCTGTTAAGGTTATGAGATACAGGTGTAATGTTGAAATGAATGCATTTTAATTTTATGTTTATCTTTATATCACACTGCTATTTTTAGGTAAACAGCTAATTTTGTCGGTAATGTAGACAAGCCAAAAGTAAACATGAAATTATATATATATATTATTTTTGTTGCTGCTGTTATTATCATCGGCAACTAATAATAACAACAACATTATGTAAAATTTGGTTTGTAATTAATTGCACACTGGGAAGAAAAACTATGACTATGATAAAGTGCTCTTTATTTTCCCATAGAATAATGTACTGCATATGGTAAGTAATGATTAATGCAAGGTGTATTAATAACATTTAAATAATATGATTAATTGTACACTGAAAAATTTGTCCAAAAACTGATTTTAAAGGTAATAATAAATATTGATCATCAATCAGCATTGCAGACATGCTGTTACATCTCCCAAGCACTGAGATACCGCTCTCATTTCTGACATTTATGTCTCATCTTTTCATTGAGTACTTTGAGGTTCAGCAACAGCTTTAGTCCATTAAATTGCTTTTGAAAAACGCTGCTTGCCATTGAACAGTGTGCCTTTATTTAGCTCAAGTATTCAGTGTTTAATAATAATAATATTATTAGTAATATTGGCAGCAGCAAGTCAAAATAATAATTTAATTATTGCATAATTTTTACAGACCAACAGCTTCCTTTCCATTATTTATACACATAAATCAGAAAAGTGAAAGGAACCTGAAGAGAGCTGGTGTACCTTTCTGTTCAGTCTCTGTTTGATCTCTCTTCTTTCCTCCTGCTCCGTCTGATCGTTCCTCTCTGAAAGAGCCAGAGAGAGACTCAGTGAGCATCAGTGCAGTGCATTATATCGGACAGATTACACTAAAACTTAATTCATAAAACATTTCATTTAAGTGCTGATTAAAGATGAGTGCTGATGCTACACTAAAGATTTGATGCTGTTCAGTGCTTTGACACCAAAGCTCTATATAAAGGTGATTAATGGATTGCTGATAAAAAAACAAAACTAGCATTTTCACTATATACACACACAAATATAAATGTTATTACAATTAAGTAGCAATAGTGATATTACTGTGCAGTATCAAACAATATTAGAAATGACTTCATATTTTAATATAAAGATTATTTATTTATATATTAATAGTATTACTTTGTCATATTTTTTGTAAATCTAATATAATATAATATATCAATATTTTTAAATATATAAAATATTTAAAAAAGAATACTATTCGTATTTTATTATTATTGATGCAGCTTCATGTAATACAAAATAAATCAATAAAATATATTTGTAATATTATTATTACAATGAAGTAGCAATAGTTTATTATTACTTGTTCTTAATATTTATTATTTTGGTCACAGTATTCTTCTTCACAAATAACAATTGTTGATACATGTATACATACATACTTTCATTATTTGCATTTCTGTGGATGTTTATCACCTGTATCGCGTATCCTAATACTCACGTTTCAGAATATTTCTGCACTCCAGCTCTTCAACGGCCGGCCGTTGACTGAGTCTCCTGCGGAGAAAGACGAGAATAATGTTTTGAACCATGCTGTCCCGTGCTGAATTGGCTTAGTGAGCTCCAGAGCTGAGGGAGATTCTGAGGGACGCTCAAAGTCTCCCCATCCTTTGTGTTCAGCCTGGCAGCTATTACTACGCATCTGGATGCAAAACGCACCTTCCCTAAATAAAACACCAACTAAACGCGGCACTGATGAGATTTAAATGAGCGATAAAGTGCGCTCGCTCGGTGAATGAACTCGTGCTGCTTGTTGTGTTTTTTTTTTTGAACAAGCAGGCGCGCGCTGAGTGAGCGCTGCTCCACGCGCTCTTTTTCATGCGCTCTGTCTCTCGCCTTTGTAGTAGCGAGTCTTTTTATTGTTTGAGAATCACTTATTTGAATATAATATGATGGCAAATGACATTTATAAAGTATAGATGCCTATGCCTTAATAAATTGTATTAAGATGTAACTTATTTCTTTATATTATTTATTATATATATATATATATATATATACACACACTATTTTTATATATCCCTTTTTTTACCAAAATGATTCACTGGGAATATTGTTTTAATTGGCAATCAATTTGCACTTTTTTCCCTGTCACTAATCTTACTTTTAATCCTCTTAATCTTTTTAATATCCCTAATTATAAGCCAGGTAGAGACTTTCATTTGAAAAGCAAGGGCACAAATTATAAGTGAATTGTATAAATTATGTTTTTGAGTCATTGCTTAATAAATTGCCAAGTTATTTATTATAAATTATAAATGTTATATTTATTACAAATTATTATTATTACAACTACTGCTTTGTCTCACTAAAACAATATTCTGTTTGATATAAAATATTAGTAAAATAATGTCAACACATCAAATGTAAATATATAAATATTGAAAATAGACTTTTTAAAGTTGTCCAAATGAAGTCCTCGGCAATGCATATCACTAATCAAAAAATAGATTGCGATATATTTACAGTAGGAAATATCTTTACTTAATATCTTTATGATTTTTGGCATAAAAGAAAAATCCATGCAATGGATTGCTACAAATATACCCATGCTATACTTATGACTGGTTTTGTGATCCATGGTCACATATAAATATATATATAACTGTAATGACTCAGCTCAGTTATGATTTGCATTCAACTGTAAAAACTGCATACAATTGCATGTTGTCTCATATTTGAAATACTTTGCTATGCAAAGCTATATATTGAGATCTGATTAATTATAAGGCATTTACCCACATTTTTTTCAAATTCCAGCCATTGCCGCGCTGTTGTCACTCATATAAGCTGAGTAAGATGGGATTCCAGCAGATGTGGCGGAATTAATATTTCATGAACAGAAATGGAGAACTACTCCCAAAGCCCCTTTGGAAGCTGCCTGGATATTATTGACCTGTATCACGTGTTGCCTAGCAACAGTAGCTTCCCCGAGAATACAGAAACAAAGAAATCTGCCCGAGCAACCTGCCATTTGTCTGCATTATGCACTGGTCATTAATCAGAGCTGTTTAATTAATAGACGGATGGCAGTGCACTTTATCCAAACATCTTTCCATCAATTCGGAGAAGCTTTTATGAGTGCTACAGCAGTATTTGGTATTCGCTATGGTGTGCAGGGTGAAGGTAGAGATGGAGGGGCGGAACAATCCCTAGCATCCATTATTCACCAGTCTGAGCTCTAAAAATAGCTCTAGCCGTGTCTTTCTTCGGTGGTGGAGTAGGGCACGGCAAGCCAAAGATAGGAAGGTCATGACATGCTGCTGCAGCAAAGTGTCATTGCGTGTTTAGCTCAGACTTCAACTTGTTCTGCAGGTGCACTGACCGTCACATTTCACTGTTGGCCTAGATCAAGTAGACGGCACCTATATACGCTGACTATCACTGTCAGACCTCAACGTGAATATGCTGTCTCAATACTGTACATGTTTTCGGCACAAGTTTATCATAAGAACAAAAAACTGTTCATTAGACTACATCAACACGCTCTAATGACCTGACGTGACCTGATCCTTCTCGTTTCTCTTGCATATGTTCCATGCTGTCGAAAAAATACTATACTTTTAAAGTGCAAGCCAATGTCATGTTGTCTGGCACTTAATGATATACCAATTAAATACTGCATATTATACTATACATGTATGTTAAAATCAAAGAGTGCTTTCTGAACCGTGTATGTCAAATTTAAGAACATCTTTAAATATGATTTTATAACTATAAAATATAGTTAAAGTACATATATATTTACTGACAATCATTCATGTCGGTTCTAATTAAACTTGTGTGCTATGCATTAATAATACTATAAATTATATACATTGCAATTTTGTACATTTAAACTTGTACATTAACTTGAAATGTAATATTAAATAATACGCTTTAGTTAAAATTATAATCTGGTGTTTTACATGTGTTTAATATGTCAGCACATCAAAATAAGTGTACTTCTTAAAAGCACTGCAAACTATTATTCAAACATGAGTTAAAATATGTTTTAAAGCAAAACATGCACTTTTTAAAAGTGTACTTAAGTGTGACGGAACAAGTGAAAGGGAACTCTCTTTAAGTGAGCTTGTAGATTTTATTAATATTAATTTATCGTACAGTTTTTAAGATTTGAAGTACACATTCAGTACAATACAGCGCAGTGCTAATTCTGGAAGTATTTTTTGTTGTTGTTTTCCAGCTTTAATAAGGGAAAGTACTACAATCCCATGAAGCAAAAACGATGGAGAAATATTAAACTATTCATTTAACATTGTAGGTTGCATTTATAGGAAAATATATTTGAAGGTACTAACCTGAAGGTATCTAACACATCCAGTTATTTACATGTGACTCCAAAGAAGGACCACAGCAATTTTGGTTTATTATCTCCCTTAATGCAAATAGTCATGAATTTCTTTTTCACACTTAAAAGTAATTATTTTAGGGATGCACCAATTGACCAGCCATAAATCGGAACCGGTCTGTTTTTATAACGTGGGATCGACAACCGGACATTTTTTGTATTTTGGCTTATTTTAGCATAAAAAAAATAAAAAAAAATATATATATATATATTCATATATATATATATATGAAGTCACGCTCAGGTATCAGGCAGACAAGAGAGGTAAGTAAAACGTAAAAGTTTATTTACATTTCACAGATGCAGAGTAAACGTCGAACTCAGGTAAGTAGTGCAGGTAATATCAACACAAGTCTTCGTCTTCAAAATGAAACATCAGTGTGGAATAAACTCAGGTAAGTCAAACGTAGCAGGTGAGTAAACACAGGTAATATTAATATAGTCTTTCAGGAGAACAAGTTCAAGGGATTAAGAGATATACTCAGTCTTCGTAGGCATAATCCAATGTCTTGTGAGAGCGGTAAACTTCGCTCCTCCTTTAGCGCTACTAGTATCCAGTGCAACGTTTACTCAGGCAGGCAGATGAGAGATTCGGAAACCAAATGTGAATCAGAGTAGACACACAACGGGTAAGGACCTCAAGCTCAGCCAACGCATGTTGGTCTGAGCTGGGTATATGAGGAGTGAATGTGATTGTGACCAGGTGTTCAGTATTCAGGTGATTGGGATCGGGAGAGTGGGTCAAGTGCTGGAGTGACTGAATGCAGTGCGCTGGTGACTGCTTCTGGATCAGGTGTTTGTGTAGATGTGACATTAACCTAAAAACACCAGACTGCTTGCTATTTTAAAACAGAATTAAAACTTGTACGAGGAACAAACACAATCATTCGTAATAGAGTAACAGAGTAATATATTATATCAATGGACAATTCCAACAATAGTGGAATTTATATTTTTTCACTAAATTTCTAACAAAAAATATTTTAGTAACATGTGTATTTAGGTCAGAATTATGAGTGGTCTGTTTGTTTTAATGAACTAATCAATTTCGTTGACGATTATTTTCATTATCATTTAGCTGTTGCTGGCCTAGTTTTATACAACATGTTAACACAAGCTCAAAACAGGAGATGTGTGCAGGGTACAGCATGGTCACATTAACAACCTTGATCACAATATCAACAAAGTAAAAAAAAAAAAAAGGTTATTTCATCAGAAAAGTTTTACACACTCTACAAAATACATTCACAAGAAATGATAAAATATCAACTTACATAAGATGAGGATTTCAGTCATTTCAGGCCTAAAGCAAGCTGATTTTTTCTACATTGAGTCACCTCATGCAGACCGATGAAGGCCAGATGAATCCTCCACACGTTTACATGGTGAAGGAAATGTCACTCTTCTCAAAAACTTCAGATGCTGCATACATGGCAGTAGTTGTCTATCATATAGTCCAGGATGTTACAGTCCACCTTTGGTTTGGTTGTCTTGATTTTCACCCTTAATGGTCTCAGGACCTAAAAAAAGAGAAGAATATAGACTCAACAAAAATATAAACGCAACACCTTTGTTTCTGCTCCGATTTTTCATGAGATGGACTTGAAGATCTAAAATTCATTCCAGATACACAATATTACCATTTCTCTCAAACATTGTTCACAAATCAGTCTAAATGTGTG
>JAUCMU010000151.1:13750046-13764790 GCA_032275025.1 Enteromius treurensis
GAATAATTTTCTGCTATTAAACTCAGATAAGACAGAGATATTACTTATTGGACCAAAAAACAATACACAAAATCTGTGTATCTGACTTACAATTTACAACTAGACGGATGTCTTGTTACTTCCACTACAGTCAAAAGTCTGGGTGTTATATTAGACAGCAACTTGCGATGTGCTGGCTCAGATTGTCAAAATAAAAGAAGCAGACGAGGAAAGAGAAATTGCTGTGGGAATTGTGTCTGAGTTACCTGTTCCTGTGCTTCTAGGGAGAGATTGGCCGGGGTTTGAAAAGGCCCTTGGTCGAGCCGCACAGTCTTCCTGTCCTACGCGCCGTCGACGCCGACGACCGCTGCAGTCACGGGGGTTGGAGTCCAGACAGGCCTTCACCACCACGGACAGCGAGAGAGACGGTTAGTTCCCCTCCCAAAATGCTAATGTGTCTTTGGATTTATTTTTTAGCAGATCACAGGAGGGGGAACTTTTGAAAAGGCCCAGAGAGAAGACGACCGGCTCAAGCATTGTTAAGGTCCAACAGCTACGCACCTCGTTGTACCACCCACAGACGGATGGACTGGTAGAACGCTTCAACCAGACACTGAAACAGATGCTCCGGAGGGTGGCGGCTGAGGACAGAAAAGACTGGGACCTGCTTCTACCATATGTGCTGTTTGGAATCAGAGAAGTACCACAAGTCTCTACAGGATTCACACCATTTGAACTGCTGTTCGGTCGCCAACCCCCGGGGCTTACTTGACGTGGCCAAGGAAGCATGGGAGCAGCAGCCGGCAGCCCATCGTACTACAGTAGAGCACATCAGGGAGATGAGGAAACGGATCGACCGCTTCATGCCATTAGTCCGGGAACACAAGGTGAAGGCCCGGCAAGCCCAGCAATGCACCTACAACCGGGCGGCCCAACCGCGGAATTCCACCCAGGGGACAGGGTGATGGTCCTGTTCCCCAACGTGGCCTGCAAGTTCCTTGCTCAGTGGCAGGGACCATGCACGGTAGAAGAGCGAGTGGGGACCGTCAATTACCGTGTCCGGCAGCCAGGCCCGCCGAAACACCCATCAAATCTACCACATCAACCTCCTGAAGCATTGGATAGGGGACCGGGACCAGGTAACCGCCTTCGTCGCACCCGAGCCCGCGGTTGTTGACACCAATCCACATCGGTCACCCACCCAGAAAGCCGAGCTGAGGCACCTGGTCGGTCAGTTCTAGGATTTTGTTTTCAGAGACCCCCCGTAAAACAACTGTCGTAAAACACGAGATCCTCACACCACCTGGAACCATCGTCCGGCAGCGGCCCTACAGCATTCCCGAGGCCTGCCGGCTGGCTATAGAGGAGGAAATTAAAAAGATGCTGAAGCTGGGGGTTATGGAGCCATCCCGGAGTCCATGGTCCAGCCCCATCGTCCTGGTCCCGAAACCGGGCGGCTCCCTCCGCTTCTGTAATGACTACCGGCGCCTGAATGAGGTATCCCAATTTGACAGCTACCCCATGCCCTGAGTGGACGAGCTACTGGAATGTCTGGGAAGGGTCTGGTTCATTACTACATTGGACCTCACAAAAGGTTACTGGCAAGTACCACTTTCTGATGAAGCTAAACCTAAAACTGCTTTTTCAACCCCCTCAGGCCACTGGCAGTACCGGGCCCTTCCCTTCGGGTTAGATGGAGCACCAGCCACGTTTCAACGCCTGATGGACATTGTTCTCCGGCCGCATCAGGAATAGGCTGCCGCCTATACTGATGATGTGGTTACCCACTCGGAGGCATGGGAGGATCACCTGGATCGGCTGCGGAGGGTGCTGTCCGAGCTCAGACAGGCTGGACTAACCGCCAACCCCCGCAAATGCCATCTCGCCATGTCGGAGACCAAGTACCTGGGTTTCATCGTTGGATGAGGATTAGTAAAGCCCCAGGAGGATAAGGTCCGGGCGGTCCTGGAAGCACCGAGACCTATCACGTAAACCCAGGTGCGGGCCTTCTTGGGGTTGGCGGGATATTACTGATGTTTTATCCCCAGCTTTTCCTCTATAGCTGCCCCTCTGACAGACCTGACCAGGAAGGGGCATCCGGAGAAAGTTGTCTGGACGGACGAAACGGAGAAGGCCTTCAAGGCGGTAAAAACAGCATTAACCACTGAGGTGGTTTTACATGCCCCTGACTTGAATGAAGACTTCCTGTTGAAGACTGATGCCTCCAACACAGGACTGGGAGCGGTGCTGTCCCAAGTACAGCAGGGAGAGGAGCATCCGATCGTGTACATCAGCCATAAGCTGACCCAGGCCGAGAGAAAATACGCAGCCGTAGAGAAGGAAGCCCTCGCCATCAAGTGGGCAGTCCTGGAGCTGAGTTATTATCTCCTGGGCCGTAAGTTTACACTATACACCGACCATGCTCCCCTGCAATGGATGGCCCGGACAAAGGATACCAATGCCCGGGTCACCAGATGGTTCTTGGCGCTCCAGGACTTCCACTTTGATGTGCGCCACCGGTCCGGAACAGACAACAACAACGCCGACGGGCTCTCTCGGTTCTGGGCAGCTTATGCAGGTCTGTTAGGGGACACTCCCCATCCACCCCCTATTTCCCCTCTTCTCTTTTCCACCAGGACCAGGACACCGTTTGGGGGGGGGAGTGTGGCAGGAAGAGATCAGCGTCAACCTGGAAACCAACAACACGCACCTGGAACAGATCATCTCGGCCCAATCGGTCACGGCAAGAGGAGTATAAAAGACAGATTGAAGCAACGCTAAGATGAGCAACGACTCCCATGCAGAAACGCTTGTCCTTACCCGCTCTCTCTTTGCCTCTACAGAGTCACAGAGAGTCTGACCGAGGAAGCCCGAGTTTGCACTCACTTGCATCGGAGCACCGATCACCAGCACCTAGAGGGATTTAAAGGAGAGGACAAGGGATTCAGAGACCAAGCACTGCACGATTCAGACTTTTTACATTTCTGCTCACCTGACACTGTCAATAAATCCACCCTCCGGGGTTTGTTCATCACCGTATTCTCTTGTCCTGTCCAAAGTATGTGAGCGGAGTGGAGCGCCAAGAATTTCTGCTCCGCGCCCAGAGCATTTCATGATCACTCCGCTCCAGCTCCGCTCCGGGTTTACCATTTCCCGCTCCTCGCTCCCACCCCGATCCCTCCTTACTTGATCCTCGCTCCATGTTCTCTCCATGAAAAAAATGTCTCTAACGCTCCACTGTACGGTAATTTTTCATTATTTATTTTTATATCGAACCTCTGTGCATTCAGTGACAAACAAATACACAATACATCAATGTGCTTTAGAACAGTAGCTATATGAGCCCAAGCCAAATATATATTGTTTAGCTCACTTTTTAACAAAATTAAATACAAATGCTGGATGTGGCTCGATTAAATAAATAACCAGAAAAAAAGCATTACATTAAATAAATTAAAATAACTAAACTAAAATAAGTTAAACAAGTGGCCAAACGAAAAAAAAAATGCATGTAGGCTATTATTGCCTTTTCTTAACTTGTAATCACCTCCACGCACTGGCGTTCTCCTTTGTCGTCATTTAAGATACATTTGTATTTTTTATTTACCTTCTTTAAGATAGTATTTCAAAAAATCCGCTCCAAGCTCTGGGCAACATCATGCCGCTCCGCTCCCACTCTGCTCGCTCACATACTCTGGTCCTGTCGTGCTCTCTAGCGCCATTGGCGACAGTATGAAACTACTGTCATACTGTCCGAGCGAGCCAGAACGTAACTGTCCCTCAGGTGTGGCAGAAAGAAGAGACACGCATGACACACTGCCATCATTTCCAGACAGTTGATGTGTAAGCTGCTGTCTTTCTCTAACCATAGGCCAGAGGCCGGAGAGCCTTGTGGAGCGCGCCTCATCCTGTTTCGGAGGCATCTGTCAGAAGCACTCTCCTCCTGTTTACCACATAGAGAGGCATTCCTTTCTGCAGCCATTAAATGTCTTTCCATAGACGCAGTGCTGAAACACAGGCTGCGTCTACTCTGAGATTTAGGTGACCGAGACGCCAGGCTTGTGGCGGCACCCGTATTTTTAACCAGAACTGCAGGGGCCTCATGTGTAGAAGGCCGCTGACATCAGACCGAGCATCCATTGAAAGGCTTTTAGCTTGAAGTTTGGGGCTGGGCTCGAAAGAGGCCGTGCTTGCTCGTATGTTTTCTGGCCCGTTCGCGGCCCAATCTCATACGCGAAATACACAGCTCTCGCCATGGGCAGGAAGAGCGTGAGAATGTGAGAGAGCGAGCGAGGGCACTACACTGTGAAACAACTTCATGAGGATCGAGCGGCTCAATGAGGTGCACTAATCATCACATGAAACATGAAAAGTCTGCATAATTCACTCAAATACTCAATCCCAACCGCACATACAAACCTCTTGCCTGGGCGGGGAGAGAAATGAGAGCTTGAGAGAGTCGAACGAGCGAACGCGCTAGATTGCACCTTTTTTCCTTCAATGTTAAAACAGATTTAAAACAGCGGGAAAGCGAGCTTAAGCTGGCGTGCAAGTGACTGCTTAACTGTTCATACTTTGCTCAGACAGCCAAGGAGAATAAGCAGCTCGAGAGGTCTTATTTACTCCTACAAAAACTGGCAGAGCGATCTGAGAGGTAAAGGCGGGAGAAAGCTCTCTGTCTCGAGGCGGTGAAGCACACAGGGGCTGCGCCAGCATGACATCACCCAGCTCGGAGCACTGTATTTGGCCCCACTGTCTCAAACGAGACGGGGAAGCGTGAAGTGCAGAGTAGCCATGTTTAGAGCTCATCAAACATGCAGTTGGATCCAGCGAGGGCAGTTTTCCGCGTGAGAGAGTCCCAGGCATAAAACACACTCCTCGCGTCTGTCAGTGGCATGCAGAGGAGACACGCAGGCAGAGCAGCGGCGACCAGGCATGTTGAAATGAAGAATAGAAATCTCTCTGAAGGTCAAACCAGGCAGCAGGAGGGGAAATATCCAGCTGCAGACGATCAGAGGTAAGGCTTCCAGTCAGGACAACAAAGATTCCATCGCTGAAGAAGAAGAATCTGAAGATGGCTGGCCTGTTCCCGCCCCTAATATATTGCGGGACACGCCCCCTCACACAAATAGCATGTCCGACGGCATTGGCTCTCTGTAGACGGTGCTTCGCAGATTGGTTTGAATAAAACCACTGCAGCCTAAACCAAGCACAAAACCAATGGCCTTGCAGTTTTACACTGCATGATTAAAATAGGCTTCAGTTAGGGGAAAAAAGGAGTTTTCCCTTAGCAGACGCAGTATGAGTGAAATATCGAAAAGGAAACATCTTCTGGTCGTGCCCAAAAAGCAAACGGAGACGGTATTGGAGCTAGCTCATTCTCACCCCATGGTGGGGCACCTGGGAATGCAAACATCCTTAGCCGAATTAGAGACCAGTTCCACTGGCCCGGCATGGATGCTGAGGTAAGAAGATTTTGTCTGTCCTGTCCAACCAGTCAACTTACCTCTCCACAGAAACCTCCCCCCAGTCCGCTCATTCCATTGCCCATCATCGGGGTGCCCTTCGAGCGAATCGGGATGGATCTCGTAGGGCCGCTGCCGAAGTCTGGCCGGGGGCACGAGCACATCCTGGTTATCGTTGATTATGCCACCCGATACCCAGAGGCAATCCCACTCCACAAGGCGACCTCCAAAGTCATCGCCAAGGAACTGTGCCTGTTGGCAAGCCGTATGGGAATCCCCACGGAGATGCTGACCTACCAGGGAACCCCCTTTATGTCCCGGCTAATGGCTGACCTCTGCCGGCTGCTGAAAGTGCAACAACTGCATACCTCAGTGTACCACCCCCAAACAGATGGCCTTGTTGAGCATTTCAACCAAACACTTCAGCAGATGCTCTGGAGAGTGGTGGCTGAGGACAAGAAATATTGGGACCCATCTCTCTGCCCTATGTGTTGTTTGGAATCCGAGAAGTCCCCCAGACACTTACTAAGTTTACAATATTTGAACTGCTGTTCGGCCACCAGCCCCGGGGCCTACTCGACTTGGCCAAAGAGCTCTGTGAGCAGCAGCCGGCAGCCCATCGTACCACCGTCGAACACGTCCCTGAGATGAGGAAAAGGATAGATCACGTCATGCCATTAGTCTCGGAACACATGGTGAAGGCCCAGCAAGCCCAGCAACACACTTACAACCGGGCGGCCTAACCGCGGGAATTCAACCCAGGAGATAGGGTGATGGTCTTGGTCCCCAACGCCGCCTGTAAGTTGGGCTTTAGTGGCTGGGGCCCTACACAGTGGAGGAACGTGTGGGGCCAGTCAACTACCAAATACGAGTACAGCAGCCGGGTCGCCGTAATCTTCATCAGATCCACCGTATTTAACCTGCTGAAGCGCTGGATTGGAGACCGGGACCAGGTGGCCGCCTTCATCACGTCCGAGCCAGCGGTTGAAGACACCAACCCCCATCTGTTGGCCGCCCAGAAAGCCGAGCTCAGGCACCTGGTCGGTCAGTTCCAGGATGTGTTCTCTGAGACCCTTGGAAAAACCACCATTGTCCAACATGACATCATCATGCCACCTGGAGTCCTCGTCCAGCAGCGGCCCTACCGTATTCCCGAAACCCGCCGGCATGCTATAGAGGAGGAAATTCAGAAGATGCTGAACCTGGGGGGTGATATATCCATCCCAGAGCCCATGGTCCATTCTATTCTTCCTGGTCCCAAAGCCAAACGGCTCCCTCCGCTTCTGCAACGACTACCGGAGCCTGAACGAGGTATCCCAGTTCGACAGGTACCCCATACACGTAATTGCACGAGCTGCTGGAAAGACTGGGAAGGGCCTGGTTTATTACAACATTGGACTTTACAAAATCTTACTGGCAGGTACTCTTTTCTAAAGATGCTAAGCCGAAGACTGCCTTTTCTACCCCCTCAGCTCACTGGCAGTACCGGGCCCTTCCCTTTGGATTGCTTGGAGCTTGGATCATGGCTTAGACCACTGAACTGATGCTAAACTATGTACTTAAAACATTTGAGAATTTAAGATTCGGTTTCAAATAAAGTATTTTTGTGTATATTAAGTGTATATCAAATAAAGCCTATGTTGCTAATTGTTGATATGGTGTCTCTTAAGGATCTGTTGATGAACACTATACTGGATAGGCTTCGTGCAAGGCTGTCCCATTTGCTTAATCGACCACCAGTTGATTTAGATTTTTTGAAGTTTGCGTGTTCCCAGGAGCTAGTTTTTTTAAGTGCACTCTTAAGTCAGGAGGACTTTTTTCCACATGCTGTTTCGAAAGAGAGGTTGTACAAGTGATTGGTGAGTTCAATCAGAATCAGCATGCTACACACAACACAACTTTGAATCTGGCAACCTTGGTCGGACAGAATTCTTTTATCAGAGAAACGTATTGAGGAACTGATAGCCATGTCGGAGAATGTCAGAAATAGGTCTGTCAGAGAGAGACACATACAATAGGGTTCTGGATAAGGAGCTGGACACATTGGTCCGCAGTGAAATCCAGACATCCTTATGTTGGAGATAGAATGGTGAAGTTGCTGCAGGCTGAGGGACATCAGGTGATGTGGGAAATGATCCGAACCTCTATTTACAGAGTGGACCGTACAGGAATTATCTCCCGTATGGTGTGCATTTTAGGACATCCTCAGACCTCAGTCATAAAATGAAAATGTGTCATGCCTCAGACTAAACGGCCTTTGTCAATGGACCAAACGGCATTGTGACTTAGACTGAAAGGCTTCAGGTTTCAGAAAAATTTACGGCTAGTGTCAGGTCTTGTACAATCAGGGCAAAACGGACTCAGATTAAAAAGCATCAGAAAAAAAAGTCATCAGGCGAAACAGACTCAGATTAAAAGACATCAGACAAAAAAATCATAAGGCAAAACAGACTCAGGTGGAGTGTGTGTTGCGTTGCCCCTCCTGTGTGATGTCACATGCACGTGACCCAAGCAAAGCGGTGGTGTGGAACTGTTGAGAGTGGCAGATGGAGGTAAGATGCTTCTAGTGTTGTTTATTTTAACTAGGGCTGCATGATTAATCATATCGCAATCGCGATGTCACCCTTTTACATTAAAGCATATGTTGTGATTATATTAAATAGCTGCATTAGTTGACTTAACAAGACATTCATTCTTGCGTTTAAACCAGACGTGAATGAAGCAGTAAGCGTGAGTGATTTACATGTTAAGTCAATGCAAAGACGCAATTAGACATCCTGCAGCGCGATTTGCGCGAATTAAGCGGTGCGTTAAACAAGCCGGTTTTACTGCACGCATAAACAGCGCGGAAGCGGCGCATACGCAGAGCAGAAGAGCTTGCGCCAATTTTGCTTTCTTACTGCCAGCTCATACTGCAGTAGGCTTTAGACAAGCCTCTTTCTGTCATATTTTCCAGAGTTCTTCTCCGAACACTGCATGCTTTGATTTATGTCATTTCTCTGCATCTGCTATGCGCTTCTGCACTGTCCCTGTGTGCTCTCATCCGTTTACATTAGCGCCGAAAAAATATGCACTGCTGACGCGTGCAGTGTGAAACCGGTGTAAACTCGACATGTTCAAGCATCCAACTACACGCTAATAGCGAGATATATAAGTCGCCTCAGGTGTGAACAAAGCAAAGAGGGATTTGAGAAAATGATTAGCACTGGACAAGAGATACCAAAAAAAATATATCAAGTATATGTTACATTCTTCTAAAATGTTTTGGGACAACATGTACAAATATAAAAATGGGTATTTGTTTTATTTATCTGTACTTTTGACTTTTTAATTTTATTTTAAAGTTAATTAAATGTAATTTAATTCAGTAATGTAAAGATGTTACTGTTATTTAATTTTGCACAATTTAGTTTTAATTTGCTGTTGCTAGATTGCACTATATACTGTATCTCAGTTGAGAAACACAGATTTCAGCATTATTAGTAATCTGTGCATTTTCCTTGATAACTAGCAAGTTCAGTGAAACCACTTCTATATCATATCGCAATCGCGAATCGAAATTTTGACCTTAATAATCGCTATGTGATATTTTTCCCAAATCGTGCAGCCCTAATTAAAATGATAGTTTAATGCCGCAAATAGGTTACTGAAATATCGCGGTTCACGTGGGTATACCAAACCCAACAGGGGAAACCGAACGGTTAAATAAAGAACCGAAAACCGTTGCATCCCTAGTATTTAGGATTGACAACCATATTTTCTTTACCGTCGTGAGTCTCGAAATGTCTCGTTCACACAGCAGCTTTCAGTTTAGAATTCTGTCTGTATGAACGTGCAAGCCCGTATTACTTACCAGTAACCATAGCAACAGTGACCAAACCAATATCAAATATGGCTTTTTATGTCTGAAATGTAAGTCACTCAATATTATCTTTCATTTTGACTGTATGTAATTCAACATATACAAATTTGTCTGATACTGGACCCTGCGCTGACGCCATGATAATATGGTACAAAACAATCGGCCCAGCAGTAAAATAAACACCACAGTAATAATAGACTAACTAACTGAGAGCATTTTTTGTGGTCCTGATAAACATTTGAATTTACAGTAGTTTCCACTATAACTGAAAAGCCAATACAAGGTGTGTGAAGATACATAAAAGTATCGGATACCCAGATGAGTAGCACATGATAAGAAAGTGTAGTACTTTAAAATGCTTCGTACTGTATTTACTCTTTAGGGCATTGTAAAGTCCTTTCAAGGATTCAAGCAAGTCTGTGCCCCCTTCCCCAATGTTTTACAGTGTAGTGTATTCTGAAACATTTTTGAGGGCAAACATTTCACTTCATGAACGTGTTCAACTAAAGTTTCACAGCTCACATTTGCATGTCTTTTAAAACCAACAAATCTTATAATTATTATTATTTTATTTTTTATTTTTTTGCTTTTGTAAAATTTACATGAAGTGTTTAGGACTGTATTTAGTTGTATTTAGCATCCACTAAATACTTATAAAACTTCTAAAGTTTGCTGCCATCTGGCGGCTGTAGATATATGCTGTGCCTGTAGATCAGGGGTGGCGAACGTCAGTCCTGGAGAGCCACAGCCCTGCAGAGTTTTGCTTTAAACCTAATCAAACACACCTAAAAAAGCTAAGGTCTGAACAGTTACTTTGAAGGTGAGTTTTAATTAGGGTTGGAGCTGAACTCTGCAGGGCTGCGGCTCTCCAGAACCGGAGTTTGCCACCACTCCTGCTGTAGATTCACACACAGCTTTAGGCTGAAACACATCATAGAGTGACGTTTAAGTGTTTATATATATATATATATATATATATATATTTAACATTTAAACCTCATGTGCTCTACTTCCAATGAAACTGCCTTTCTCCCCTTACCAGTATACCTCAAACCCTGTCATAAAATGTGGTCTCGTTTTTTTTCCCTTGTTAAGCCTTCTCAGTAACAACCTTTTATTTTTTATTTGTTTAACACTTTTGCCAGTTTCAACAACCTTCTGCAGAAGGTTCATCTGGCACAGTCTAACTTGATTTTATATTTTATTCAATCTCAAAGTTTCACCTTTCCTAACCTACCCTCTAACTCTCTAATGGACAAAATTTGTACCGATTCCAGTTACTCCAAAGGTCAGATTTCTGCATTATACAATATAATTCTGTCTGCAAGCAATACTTCAATTGAAAAAAATGCAAGAAAATGGACCAATGAGTAATAATTGATGAAAAAGGGGATGATGCTCTAAAAACAGTAAATGGATCAACCACCTGTGCACGCTGTAATATTATTCAGTACAAGATACTTCACTCAACATGTTACACTAAATCTAGACTTGTGTTGAAATTGCTATCTTTGGAGTGCCAGAATATCTTTGACTAACAATATGGAAAACGGTTTTGCTTTTGCTACATTATTGGCAATAAGGAGAATATTGTTGGAATGGAATAAAAAAAAATTGCACTGTGGATCTGTGATTTGATATTTGAAGAACCTACTTTTAATCAACAGGACTAAAGTTTTAGAAAGGCCATATGACTTTAATATACTTTGTTATATCATACCCGCGTATATATCTACACAAAAAGACAATTTGAGTGAATGCGATTGAACAAATGTTATTTAAAACAAACTTCATACATATTTAATATTAAATCTTAATAATGTATGAATTTCATGTGAAACATTACTGTATACAATATCACAATATGCAATGATACCCTTATTTATAAAAAGTAGCTGTGCATCAATGAGTACATTTTTTATTATTTTGCTTGGAAGTGAGTTACTTGCTGATGAGATTTTATTTTGACTGTGGCTGGAGCTTGGTATTTTGCATGTGTACTTTCACTGTAGAGAAGAGACTTGCATGAGAATTTTTTATAGTATCTCTTGTAGTGCCTAGGAAACATTAAATTGAGTAATCACTGACATCATTTTGGCTGAAATATTTTTTTAAATTAATAAAAAAACCAAACAGTCTAGCAAGTCTCGGCCACAAGAGGGCGTCATTGCTACGTAAGTGTGCAACATGGAAACTCAACTCGAACAGCAACATCACACATAAAGATGTTGATTCATTTGGTCTTACTTTAGCATATGCATCTTGCACTATCATCATAGCGGAATGAGGTACATCTTTTTACAATGTGTAAAGCATGCAATGTTTTTTGCTTTTAATTGCCTGTTTTTTCTCACTACAGATTTTATTGCAAAAAGCGATGTGAAAGGAGGATTGTCACAAAGAAGTGTGTGAGTAATAAAAACACACAGACGAATCATTTAAATTTAAGTATTGAAAAAATGTAGCTGATATTGGTTTCAGTTTAATAACGTGAGAGGACAGGATACAACACTGCCTTGTATTGTTATCTTATGAGAGATCAAAAGGATATTGCAGTCACGTATTGATTCAGTGATCACAATCCTTTGTCTTTTATTCCAGATTTGTACAATTCCTGGGAGAAAAGTACTCACCTTATTTATTTTAGATGGTTAAACATCATCTTCACTCAAGTAAGTGGACATCAGAAAAAAAGGAAAAGTCAAATTTTTGTGCCAAAATCAGGACTGGCTTCAATTAGCAGTAATCAGGTGAAATACTTAACCCCATTGTGTTTAAATCCCTTGTCGGTTTTGCTTGAATTATCACTTGTTAGAAAGAGAATAAAGAAGCACACGTGTAAAACACCTGGAACCTTCTGTTAGAATTAATGGAAGGTCAGAGAACAATGCGATGTGACATTTAGCCGAGTGCCTCGGTTCTGCAGCCGATCGTGTGGGGAGATGTCTTGGGGCGGTCATAAAAATTACAGAGAACTCAACTGACAGCTATTATGTGGACTGTCTGTCATGCTGTCAAATTAGCCATTAAGTTAATTATAGCCCCACTGAAAGTCACATTGTATCGAGGAGCCAAAGTATGTGTAATAAGACAGCTAGCACAAGGCAGCCAGTCAGTCTTTAAAAACAAAAGGGCACTGTTTATTAGATTCATGTGTAGAACCCAAAAAGCTGTCAGGTTTGTAGTGGAGTACAAACCTGTCCTGCAAGCAAACCGTCATCATTTGCAGCGGTACAGTTTCAGCAATTTGTACAGGGTGAATTTATTTCCAAAGACAAGAGTACTTTGAGGAACAGTACATTTTCTTTCATTTTATATATATATACATATATGGTACTCGTCGTTTACTGTACAATACCACAATGCAAACATCATAGTTATCATAACTTTACGTGATTAGCTTGACAACCTGCTATTATGTGTCATGAGCCATTGCTAGACTTTGATGATAATAAACAGACTCAACGCTGACATTTTCCACATACAGTCTGGCATGGTAGATTGCTGTGAACCTCACAGTAAAAAAACCTGTAGGAGGTTTACAAAGTCTCAAATTGGCAATATGATCATTACAAGAGCATTTTTTATTGTTTAAATATTAAGCCAGTATAATTAAGCAAAATTGTATGCTGGAACGTGAGCAAATCTAGAGACCATAAAGGGACAATTCACCCCAAAATGGGGAGTGAACTATCAATTTCTATTCTAGACATAACTCAAACCTTTATATGTCTATGCAAACATTTCTGTCCTGGTCTGTGTGTCAAGTCTCTCAGATATTGTAAAACGTAGTTCGCCAAAGCCTTCAGCTTCATCAAATATCCTTCAAGATTTACAAATTTGTTGCCGGCATCCGCTATTTTACACACGCAGTGATCAAAACAATGGAATGCAATAAAAGTAAATTGACTGGCTGAGCGCATGCGCAGGTGCGACGGGTGGGCTGACATCTGGAAATCCGAGTGCATGCGCCGCTTCTTCTTGAAGTCTTGATGGGTTGTTGGCAACATTGCGGCAGTGCTAATGAATCGTAAAATGCTTGCTCTGAATCATCAGCAATAAAGTGGACCTTCAACTTTTTTTAATGTGTTTCAGCCAGAGGGTCTTTCTCCATGACAAATTTATTCAGCTGCACTCCTCGCAGCTGCACGCAAGGATGTAACGGTAAGTAGCGGTGATTCGTGTCCCGCCCGAGCATCGCAGACGTACCGCCTTCAGTTTGGAGGTATGTGGACGGCAGCAGAAACACGTGCTTTTGAAAGGCTGCTTCAGGACAGAGCTGAAAGAGATCAGCGGGTCTGAGCGGGACGTGTGGCTGCAGTGACCCTCGCATCGAGCCAGGAGAACCATCTGTAGAGTAAAACAGGCGCATTAGTTACATGTTTGAGTAAAATAACTAATAGCTGTCTTTATAGCAACTATCTGTTTGCCTGCTCTATCAGCCTGTCCACAAAAAATCGAATCTGAGCCCAATTTATTTAAAGGGATAGTTCATCCAAAAATGAAAGGTATGTCAATAATTATTTACTCTCATGTTGTTCCAAATCTGTAAGACCTTTGTTTATCTTTGAAACACAAATTAAGATATTTTTCATAAAACCCACAGCTTTTTTGACCCTACGTAGACAGCAGCACAACTACTGCTTTCAAGGCCCCAAAAGATAGCAAAGACATTGTTAAAGTAGTTCATGTGACATCAATGGTGTAACCTTATTTTCACGTATATTTTTATGCTTGAATACATTTTATTGAGAGCACGTCATGGTACTCTCATGAACATGTATCAAAGACTCACAGGAGAGAAGATTTAGTTGAAATTTTTAGTTTTCTCTGCACACAGATGTATTCTCAGCTTCAGTAAAATGACAGTTGAACTAAGAACTAACAAAAGAAGTAAAAATTCATGTCAAGAATTAGGTGAAAAACCATCAAGAACACTTTAGTCTTTAGCGCCACCATTTACAACAACTACCACCTTCCTGGAGTCGCCAGAAGTCCAATGTGTCAGGTTCTCAGAGGCTTTGCTTGGGTACATCATAAAAAAATTAATAACTTAATTATTTAACTTAATAAGAATAACATGCTAAAGTGTTGTAAAATCTGATTTTTAATAGGCTTTGTGGACTGATAAGTTGTGAGTGACTCTTATCAGCATCATATCCTCTTGAACAACTGTTTGAAGAATTTATCTTCCAAAATCTGGCAGTAAGTGTGGGGAGCTCACTCTTAGTCTATCTCCTATACTAAAACGTCTGTCTTGCAAAGATTGACTAATATGAGCTCCTAAATCTAACAGCCAGATTCTGGAAGATATATTTCCCTGTCCAATGGTCACACTGTAAAAAATTTGCTGTAGTTAACGCAGCTGTTTACCAGTAACTTACTGTAGATTTAAATTTATGTTGTTTACTGGCAACAGTTTGTTCAAAGTTAAATGA
>JAUCMU010000151.1:13767086-13788137 GCA_032275025.1 Enteromius treurensis
TCATTTGACCATTAATTTTGTGACATTATAGGGGAAGCTGAGCTTCCCTTGCAGTCTTAAAGAAATCGCCACTGGTAGAAACGTATTACTTATTATTAAGTCTATTATGTCCATTTTGCTTACAAAATTAATTGGTTAATTATACAGGGACCCTCCTTGATATAATATAAAAACATGAATCTGTTAAGTATTTTGTGGATGAAGTGAACATTAAATCGCTTTTTTTGGGAAAGCTGTTATGGGACTTTTTTACTGCTGGTATCAATCCACTTGTATGCGTTTGCCATTCCAGACAGACTCGGCTTCAGTCTGTGCATTAGTTTGTGAGGATTCTTTCAGAAGATTAGATTTAGCCAGCTGGTGACAAGCGATTGTCTTTACGAGTGCGTTACTGAATCGATTTTATTCACAGTGTTGATTTTCTTCTGGAACTCTACCACTGTGTGTTAACTAGAGCGTAACATGATTTCTTTGTGGTTTTGTTTGGATGTTTTAACTTCTTGGTAATAGAACTGTTGAATAAAAGAAACATCACACTTGCAGTTGTGCCGTTGATTGACTAAAAATAATGCTTTTAATTCACTAAAATCCATAGTTTTATAGTAATTTAGTTTTGTTTTTTAATTGTACTATTGTGGTTGCGCTAAAAACGGCATTTGTTTGTGAATCATAATCATCATACAGTATATATAAAATTGGCTGTAGTCCACAAGGACAATTATATAAAAATATGGTACCATGCCTTGTTATATCTTATTGAAATTCAGACGGCAACTTACATAAAACATGCTGGGTCCTTCTTGAACATCTGTTCATTGCATTTGTCAAATGACAAATAAATGAAAGACTCAGGACTCTGGAGGTTATTTGTCTTGTAATGTTTTTTTTGTATTTTTTCTGTTATAATAATTTTCAGAATCTGAAAATATTACATATGTGTCAGCTTGTTCTTCAAAGCTGACTGTTGAAAATGTTAACATTTGTTTCATTCAACTTTTTATTAATGATCAAAACGATTGGCACATTTCGCTGAATGAGATTCAAAGATAAAGATGGTAAATTCATTTCATGCATTAATAACATTGAGCAATATGATAGCAGGCAACATGAAGGATAGTTCTTGGGGTTTGAAGAGAAAATTACGATTTATTGTAATATCAGTATTTTTTCCCAAATCTATTCAATAACCTATCTCTGGAAGCAACAGTATAAAAAAAGTAATGTACGAAGACTCAGTCATAATTACCTTGGACCGTCTCAGCTACCTCGTTTGGATTCTTGAATGAATGTGTAACCGACTATGTTTTCCTTTTTTTACCCACTGCTTTTGGATTATCGAGGTCTAGTAATGACAAAATACAGTGTGTAATGCTTGCACAATGAAGATTTTTAGCTCCAGCACAGGTGGCTGACTAGCTCATATTTAGTTTGTTGGAAGTTGGATATTTGTTGACACAGCCCAGCTGGGTTTGTTAAGAACGAGAGCATGAGAATTTTAATTCACGATTTACAGATCATGAGAGGCTGGCCTTCTGAGGGGTACAGGTGAATCAGAGCATCTGGAACTCATCCCAGAGTGTTTATTATCGATGGCTTTATTTTGAGGGGATGTATCTGAGGCACTTTATTGTCTCGATAACCAAAGAATGAGTCAGTCACAGCACTGTGTGGAGCCCTGGAACTGTGCCATCTCACAGACATTTTATGCACCCCATGAGTGCTTATTTCTGGCGAGGCTTTGGGCCGCACAGGCAGGCTGTTTGCACTGTTCCTTGCCAAGGTGTCAAAGTAACTAAAGGTAGAGGTCATTAGGCAAGGCAGCCATGCTATCTGATTCAATAAACGAAAACAAGGTTTCTTCTCAGCCTTGGGTTTTAATTATGAGCGACATCCCTGGGGTCAGTATTTCAATGTAAAACCTTTTAAACACCAGGAGACTTGATTTGTTTTAAAGCAGCTTGTTAGCAGGAAAGTTGTGGGTGTAGAAAGTATTGTCTTACAAGAGGAACCGACCCTTGTTAACCATTTTTGTAATTCAGTAAGAATCATGGGAGCTCGATTTTGTGTGACTTTCACTTGGATGCTAACAAGACTTTCCTTTTTTTCCCCCAAGTAACACCAAAAGAACTAACATGTGCCAAAAAAAAAATATAACAATCATTTCAAAATCAGATTGACATTGGTAAGTCTAGTATTTTCATTTCAGTTATTTTTCAACACAACAATCCTGCTTTTTTAGGTTTTTATGTAATATTTCGATTTTACTTCATTTAAAATGTTTTAATTACAAAAAATAAGACTTTTTAGTCTTAAAGTGTTACTCTACCTTAAAATGAACATTTTGCCATTTAACACTTACCCCCATGTTGTTCCAAACCCTACCATTAGTGGTTCAATTAGTGTTTTATGAAGCGACAAGAATACTTTTTGTGCGAAAATAATTATTATGACTTTATTCAACCATTTTTTATCCACTGCATGCAAACAGCGTATGCCTTTCTGTGTTAGCCGTGACACAAGGAAGCTTGAACCAGTGATAGCAGATGGACTATTCTGATGATGTCTTTCATACTTTTCTGGAACATGACAGTGTTCATCATCTGGGAGTCAATGGGACAGTCACCAAGTCTCCCGGTTTTCATCCAAAATATCTTAAATTGTGCTCTGAACAAAGCTTTTACGGGTTCGGAATGACATGAGGGCTAGTGATTAATGACCAAATTTTCATTATACTTCTTACCTTTGAATTGCACTTGTAGATAGGATGTGTGATGGTCTCAACAAAATGATGTCTCATACACCTGTCAGGATCACTGTCCCCTAAGTGTCCACTCTCTGCCTTACAGGTTACACCATTCAGGATTGTCAGCAGAGGACATGTGACCAGAAGAAGTAGAATCCCAGGCTGGCTCAATGCGACGGAGTTCCTCATATTGTCCGCAACTTCCACAAGTAAAACAATAGAAAGCTTGACCGTCTCCTACAGAAGACAACAAAGAGCTCTCCACTGTGATTTTGATGCTGCATACGTGAACTGAAACATGTAGTGAGCTTTCTCTTTAAACTCAGCCATCCTCTTGAGTGGTCTGGATGTGTCTGTGGGTAAAGAAAGGAAGCACGGTTAGTTCAGGACGCAAGCTGCTGTAAAGACACCCACCTGAGAGCGCGACATCAGGTAATGTTTCGCACATTACTGTTTAAGTTGTTAGTGCAGGGACTGGCCAGGTAAGGTGAGGTTCAGAGTAAGGGAGAGTGGGAGTTTGTCTGCGTGAGAACCCAGCAGTGACAGATGACCCGAGACAGACGTCTGTTGTGCCTTTGCCAGCTGGTTAAGGTGATTGCTGCCATGTCTCCAGCCAGGAATAAGTGGGCTGTGATGTATGTGGAGTGCTGGCAGACCGCTGTAGTGTTATTCTAACAATCCCAACACTGAAAAACATGGTGTTTTTATTACACAGCGAGGAAACCTAATATATTAATAAACAGCCTGGAGTGAATTTCCCCAAAAATGAATTTTTCATAAAAAGAAATAAGTCTCCACGCAAGTTCCCTCATGACAGCAAAACAACTGCCAACTTATATACATATTTCTATACATACATATATGTATATATATATTTTTTTCATGAGCTTAGTGCTTTACAGTCCTCATGACAATGTTTTGTGCGCGGCAGTTAAATTCACTGAGCCACAACTGCTAAAAGGTTTGGTGTAATGAGGGGGGGAATGAGTAGCAGAGCCCTGAGGGTAACCGACTCCGCAAACCTGGATCAGACAGGGAGGAAATTATCATTCACTAAAACAATGCCTTGCATTATGTCTAAACCTCTTTCCAATTTTATTTCGAAACCCGCAATTGCTCCAAAATCGCAAACACATCAGACTAATTTAAAGCTTTCTCCTTATGTTTTTCTTACCGGAGCGACTCATTTAACTTTAGCATTCCTCGCATAAGGATTTTAGGTATCAATTTGCCTGTTTAAATAAATACTCCCTGAAATGTTTAACTGCACCGGAGAGCATGTGTTGCTGGGTTTACAAAAGCACATATCACAGTCTGTTCTTAACTTGGATGCTTTAAATACAGGACGCTCTTGCCTCGTCATTTATTTAATATTGGGCATTCCAGACACCATCTTCATCTTCATCATCGTGCCCAGACAAGACTGTTGACATTTAGACCTGGTAAAGGGCGTCTGCCGCACTGATCTGTAGACACTGTAATGGGCATTTACAATAGAGTGTAGACACACCAGCTCAAAAGATAACTACAGATCTAATTTAGTTCATAAACAATGAGATGGTGACCTCATGCCGCAACCATTCATGGCAGCTTCATCGGTCAAAAGCTTCTAGTGTTGTTAGGACAGTTGTGGGCGTGTTGCTTCGTGCCATAAGTCAATGTAAGGTAATGGTGACCACCACAGTCTCCACACCTGCTTCAGCCTGTAGATTTATAAAGCCCAGTGTGTCTACAAAGAGCAGAAGGACTTGTTTGGACGGTGTGCACCACATCTGTCCACTTCTGAGAAGAGGAATTGTTTTCCTCTTTGGCTTAGTATATATATTCAGTTTGTACTTTTATACTTAGAGTTTATAGACTAGGAAAACCAGCTTTGATGTGCTGGATTCTTACCATAACAACTATCTGATGCAAGCTGTACTCAAGTCTTTCCTTTAATTAGCTCTCACAGTACAATCGGAGACAGAGACAGGAACTTGTTTTTCTCAGCATGGACATTTTCAGTGGTTTCTAAACCATAGTTAAATATTTTTCCTCTGCATTGTGATACATTGTAAAACTTCTCATTAAACGGCATCATTATTTACCAGTCAGTTCACTTTGTGGCTATATTTGCAACGCCTCTAGGCAGTTATTTCAGGCATGCAAGACCAACTCCTATCTACTTAAATTGGGGAAATACCGAAATCTCAGCAACTCATAATTTAATAGTATATTTCATAAATCGGCAACAAAATCTGTCATGATCTTATTTTCATTATGCTGTGTATCCTTTTTTTTTTTTTTTTTAACTCAAATGGTTTTGAAAAAATGTGTATTTGAGTATGGTCCATCCAATGTGCATATGCAGTAATCCTAAGTGTGAGCCTATGACTGTTTCTATGGTAACTGGACCTTCTAAAAGTGGTTACAGTGACAATTGCTTTACAAATTGGCAATTGACGTGTTAATTTAGAAGATGGGACTTATTCTGACATAATTTGTCCTGCAGTTTCTTCCATACATAAGTAATATAGGTAAACCATCTTGGTATACAGTCGTTGCCTTTACTCACTCTCATATCATTCTAAACCTAATTGTCTTTATTCTTTTTACTTATATATACATATAAATTATGGTTACAGAAACATATGTTTACTAATAACTAGGAGTTTCCCTCAGTAACCTCATAATTTGCTGTTTATTAATGGTTAATAATGATTGTAGTAAAGTTTAGGTAGGGGTGGAATAAGGGATCTTGAATACGGTTATGCAGAATAAAGCATTAATATGTACTTAAAAACAGCCAATATGCTAGTAATATGCATTCTAATAATATTATTTTTTATTAATAATATTAACAGTGAGAAAGCGTTCCCTTTATTATATTATTACTTTATTAATCTGTAAAAAAAAAAAAGTTTTGTCTATGCAGTGACATTTTTATTGCATTCATAAAAAGTTGCAACATTCTAGAAAATATCATCTTTTGTGTCCCACAGAAGAAACAAAGTCACTGAAGCGACATAAGGGTGAGTAAAAGTGAGCTATCCCTATAATATTCCCAAGTTTCAAGATTCAAAACAGGGTCTTTTTTATATTCACTAACTGCCAAATTTTATCCCACAGTAAACAAATTTAAGAGGAAGGCAGGAGCCAGGGCCGGGTGAGACATGCCAGAACCCCACTGTACTGAACTACCAGACCCAGACTGCTCTCCTAGGGACCGCGTCTTAAACAGGAGTCCCGTCAGCAGCTTTAACGCCACTTAGGGAGTGGATCCCTGGAATGAACTGCACCTAGGCGCGGCACTGGTGGTTGTGGAAATAGAGTATGGATCTTTTGATCGTGGCTGATCCTCTCAGGCCGTGGCAAGGCTGGAGAGGGGCCTCGCCGTCTGCACCATTAGGACTGTGAAATTCCTGACATTCAAAAGCAGCCACAGGTTAGGGGCCGTATGGCAGGAGTCGTTGCACACTATCCACTCTATTCGCTTCCCACTTCTTTTGTGCCTCTGTGTGTGTCCGTTAAAAACCATATGTCTATTTGATTTAGATGGTATAAAATGTGGGAACAACAAGCTTTTCTTGTCAGGATGTCTTCATATGGTGGTTTTTCAATGCAGACACTGCAATGATCTCTCAAGGAGATCGTGAGTAGGCTCTTGATATCTCCGTCTCTGTCTCCTTTTCTAACCCTTGCTGCTCCTTCTGCCTAAGATAAAGCACATTCTCATTTTAAGGAGGATTTTCTACACAAAAGCACCTAAGGGGTTGGATTATGTGGATTGAGACAATTGAACCCACATTATTAGTTATAGTTTCCTCAACATTACTGTTCAGAAATGGGCTTGTTTGAAGATAAAGCTCAATTTCTGAGGTAATCCACCTCAAAGTCGACTTTTGCCTTTAAACCAAACTATGCTGAGAAAATAATCAAATTGGAAGAACATTTCATAACAAGATCAAAACGATTGCACAAAAATGTTGTATAAAAGAATCATGACACTGGAGTCAACACCATGTTAATATTGACTAACTTACATTTTAGTATTGGATGTTAGCATGCGTATTTTTGCAAAAATAGTTCTGCATATTCTGTTGTGAAATCTGTTGTGTATCTTATATACAGTACACAGTCTTTTTCCTGAATTATTCAGTTTTTTGAATCATTGGTGAAACGATTTTCTGTCCTGTTTTTAAAGAGATTAGGTGGGTTTGCATGCTAAGTAGGTACCACATATGAATTAGAACATATTACTTCCAAACCATAAAAAAATTATAGGTTGAATGTGTAGTATGAATGAAATGCAGACTACATCTGCCATGTTGTCATGATCATGTGACTTAGTGTTAATTGCATTTCCTCATGGTATTGTAAAGTGTCTATCAGATGCACACTTCAGAATCTTGGCAGAAGTGAAAGGTCATCTGGGCACTTTTTACCTATTGTTTTGAGAATACTTGATTGTCATCTTAATTGCCACCTTTATTTCCACCTACTGGCAGACAGAAATAAATTGTCACCTTGTCTCACAACTTAAAGGTGCAATAAGTGATTGTCTACAAAAACAGGGGGGCGGCAGAGCGCCAATGGCACTGCATGTCGGCACACTGCCCACAAGGCAATTGACAGAGACGGTATTAAAATACTTTTAATAAATGTACTATTAACGTTTCACTTAAAGATGTATCGTACTAACATTGTCTCTGGTCTGTTCGTATTCATGTGTTAAGGGGGCGTGGCTTTGGACAGCAATTTGCAGGGAGGGTGGGACATGCTTTTAGTGCTAACAGGCTAAAGTTAGCATTTTCCGAGATCCCCTGCACCTTTAACTTTTCTGTAATATAAACTATACTTACTGAATGGACATGAAAATTTTTATAAATAATTCATTAATCATGTTTCTATGAATCCCTCAGCTATCATTTCATCCTTTGAGTGCTCTAACAGGGATATCAAAACTTCAAAAGGGTTCTCTTGATGGGTCTGACAGCAGCTGAGTCCACAGTTGTTGAGTGAGGAGTGGGGTCGCCTAGTATTTGGCAATAAGCAGAATTGTCTTCTCAGTCACATGGACATGCCCAAACCCCCTCCTCCGGGTTACGTCACTGTTTTCTGCTTGTTTAGCACCCTATTGTTTGACCGGCTTTTAATAAACCAAAGGGCAGATTCCTGCTGGGATCACCCCGCAGCCCTCCTCCCATGCCCATCTGCAACCCATGCAGCATGCCAGGGGCACTGCCACCACACGCCGACGCCAGTAACCCGCGTCTCCACACAAAAGCCCACACTAAATATATCCCCTGTGATAAAGATAAAACAAACACAGAGGATTTGAAAGTAGCTTGTTGCCAACAGCCAGGGCACCATGTGAGCCAATGCTAAACTAATGTTAGCTTTACATTTAGCTTCTCAGAAAAGCGCCGGTCTGATTGGAATGCTGAAGGATGAAAGGGTCTGCGCACAGTAAATCCGTGGCGGGGTTTCCAGTTAAATTAATTAGAGACCCTGTTATGTTGTCCCGTTAACCTTCCCGCTTTAATGTGACGTGCAAATTGACGGCTGTCGTCATCTTCTGAAAATATCTCAGGCTTTAATACCTTTGTGAAGAGCTTGGAGAGTCGTCAAAGGACTATTACGTAGTATTGATTATGAACGAGTCGCGCACTGGTTGACACTGTCTGCTTTTATATCTAACATCTGGAGGGAAGTGTGTTCTAGTTCACCTCTTCCTCAAGCTCCATAAACAATTCTCGGAACATCTATGATTTCTCATCTGGTGCACTCGGCTAACAACCTCTGGCTTAGCATTAAATTCAGTATTCAGTCCCTGTCTGTGCAAGACAAGCAGCTGATGGCTTACCTTAGCAACCGACCTTCCACAGCACACATTATGTGAAGCTTACAGCATAGCCGTTATGAGTCATTTCGGCTCAAAATCACCATGTGTCTGATCTTAATGTCTTTAAAATGCCTCCCTTACAATTGGATTCAAAAATTGTGATCATAATTAGCTTGTCACTTCTGGCAATACGGTACATAAAAAAAAGACTAACAATGAAGAAATCTAATAATAACAATTATTAGTTCTTCATATATATATATATATTTATATATATATATATACAAAGATATAAAATGAATATTTCTATATAAAATGATATATTTAGGTATGAGCTGGTGAATCAAGGAAACGGTAAAACACAAATGTATAGCGATAACCTTGCAGCCAGTGAAAAGTAACTCTAATGACCCGGTCACCTTTACAATGTTGGTGGTCTTACCTTCTGCCTGGTGCCGTTTAACCTGCAATATCCAATCCCAGCTGGCTCCTCTAGGACAGAAATGAAATTCTTTTAAGCAACAATTGCCTTTAGATCTCTCCTTCTCTCTCATCCACTTGCTCTCTCCCCTCTCTCTGTTTCTCTTTTACTCTCTCTCTCTCACGCATGCCGATTGTGTGTGAGCTCTGACTCCTTCCCCTCCCTCTCGGCTCCCCTCCCCTCCGCTTTGACATTCACACCCCCTCTTTTATTGAGGAATCACATGGAAAAGGGAAAAGGATGGATGATGTACATCTTGGGATGGTTGTCAGATGTGGAAAGTGACACAGCGAAAGTGTCGTATATCACCTTAGGGACACACACACACTCGCACCCCAGCTGCCACACCGACAAGCAAATGGGGATTCCAGCCAAATCAAGAGGACTGACCAAAAGTCTGGCCCTCTTTTACGAGGTCCAGGTTATAAAACTGTTAGCGGAGTTTACTTAAAAACAATTGGTCTGCTGGGTTTCGTTGCTGTCTTCCATGAGACTTGGGAGGTGTAACTCAATTCAGCTGGAAGCTATTTTGAAGTATGTATAGTTATATGTTGTAGGATAATGGGCAAAAAAAGATTTTTTACCTCAAGAACAACTACAAAGAGCTGTATTAAATTCACGTCTTCTACGTTTTGAAATTCGTAGAACATACAAAGAAACAGCATTCAAATGCAAAGCACATAACTGCATTCTTGGGATATAAAATAAAAAACAGATGTGCAATTATGAGTTCCCAATGAACGCATAATTACTATTTCACATCTCTGACATGGAGAGAATCCAGCAAGCAGTTTTTCTAAAAGTTTGTCCTTCTGTGGCCAAAAAATGTCCTTTAAACATCATGGTCGAGGAGGCAGTTGAAATTAAATTACAAATCTTGGCACTAGAGGGAGAAATATTCGAGATCTTCATCTTAAAGCAGACTGAAGGTTTGTGGCTCGAAACTTATTGATCTTAATGTCAGATTTTACCACATTTATCCAGCAGTTTCCATTGTGCTTGCGATAGTCTGCCAAAAAAGTTTTTTTTAAATTAAAGCAAAGAAATTCATAGCAATGAAAAGGCCGAAATAGACTAACATGACTGCATATATTGACTAATGTACAGTTTAATGAAAGAAATGCAACACAACACAACATGATCAGGTGGCACACACAAAGTATCATGCTAAGAAGCCCCTTGACTCTGTGTTTAAATCTCAGGAGGTCAAAAGTTTACTCTGCATAAATTACCTGTAAGGCTTGGTGTGACCTCACAAATGTTCTCACCTTCTATCTCTCGACCCTTTGACAGCACCATAATTAACAACCAGCAACTCCTGTTCAGTCACTGCAAATCTGAATTGAAGAAGATTAGCGCAAAGCTAATTCAGAGTGGGCTGATCGTGACATCGGTGTTGTGTTACATGGCCACTGGCTTGGCGCACAGATACACATACATTAGAGTTCAAATAAATAATTTCTCTGATTCCTTTCTATGACTGCGAGACAAATGAAGACCGGCGTTGACCTGGTATGTCAGTGAGAGCAAAATAGCCTTAGCAGAGATTTCCTCCGAAAGCTTCCCATTCTGGAAACGAGCCCTTCTCATGCCTGTCCATTATATTTTTATTGTATCCAGGAGCATCTGCTGTCTTTCAACACTCAGCTATTTTTTTAACTTCCGTTTTGCAATCTGATGTGGCAAGTATTACATCAAGTGATTTACAGACTGCATTTATCCATCCATCTACTATTATTTGTTTCAGAGAACTCAATCCTTTTTTATGAAAGGCCCGGCATTTTCAAGGAGGATGATTGGGGGGGGGGTATTGTCAAAAGGAGTTGCGTTTGCCTTGATGTCTTCTTACATGACAGTATTCATCCATTTATTTACCATTTTATCCACAGATTCGTATCTGAATTTGGCTTTTATTTTTAGCCACGGAGGGTCGGAGACGGAGGGTTGCAAAGCAGCTTGTCAAACGAAGAATATGAAGTGAGCCAAAGTCTCATTTCAAGCTACATGAGAAAAAAGTCTCATAATTTCGGGTGATTTATTTTAAAACAATGCATGCTGTCGCGCTGTCTTCCAGAAATGAGCTCCTCTGGGAACGCTGACCTGGATGAAAATAGTCCATAGTCCAAATTTACAGCCGGTGAAAAACATTTCTTCCTCTAGCTATTTCAAATAATACTTGCCAAAGACAACTTTGCATTGATCACTGTACCAGGTCTAGCAGGCAAAAACACATACCTACTAAAATAAGTGCTTTGCAAGGAAATAACAGAGAAATACATTTATATTATTAGATTGCTGTGTGAATTAGTTTCTGAGAGTCAGTTATGGCACTGCAAAAAAAAAACAACAAAAAAACAACAAGAACATCTAAAGGCAATACTGTTTAGATGTGTAACTGTTTCCCCATGTGTACAGTACCTGAGGCTATGACTGGCCTCCTAAAAGGACTTAATTCAGCCTGTTTATCATCAGTGTGCCAATTCCTGTAGGCATTGTCAAGTTTGAAGCTGGGAAAAGGACAACTCCACTAAGTTCCAGCAGCTATTAAATTAAAACTCACTAACAAAATAAGGAGGACAATTTTGTTTAATTGTATTTTTAGGCAATTTCTATAAGTGATGTCTTCTAATAGATTAAACTAACCTGAATAATAAGTTAAATATAAATATAAATTTAATCTATTGCCATTCAGTTTCAGTTTCAGTTTATTTAAACTCTGTGTACCATTTGGTAGCGGTTTAGTGGTTAAATATTTTTGGTTCGAAACTTTAGGTCTGTGTCTATTGCAGTAACGTTAAGTCAGGCTAATAAGGTATTTGCTAAAGAATTAACTACTAAAGCAATACTATTGGTTTTGACTATAACTCTATAACTGAAACGTTTAGCAACCACCAACAGACCTTTAAAAAATTCATTGGAGATCTTTTGCACCAGAGACTTTTATTACATTTTCCTGTTCAGAAACTTAAGGAGACTCGACTGGAGACTGAATAAACATCAGTTAAACAAGGAGCAGGATATTAAAACGATCAACACACTATTGCTTAATGTTCTGAAAGGCTCGTGTAGAAGTTTTTGACCAACCAGCGTCTTTGTGTAAATTGTGAATTCTTGCATTGCTACACTATTGGATGGGCCTTTTATATCCGCAAAATATCACTAAATTGACCGCTTGCTGTTAACAATCTATATTAGCCTTGTCGAACAGAAATGACAGTGCTTACATGGCTGCGCGCGACTATTTTTTTGCCTGCGAAAATTCTCTGAGGCTTATTTATGACCACGTGATGTTTCTATGCTGGCAGTGGAGATCAGATGCATGTTTGATATCAGGTCTTATATTGTTAATACAAATTTCAATTCTGATGTAATTAATGTGCTCCAGACAGAAATGAAAACAGTAATGATCATATTGAAAATTAAAATTTACACGATTAAATATCTGTTTATTCTTTTTTTTTTTTTTGCAGAAAATATAAGTTCCTCATTATTGCCTGCGACTTCAGAGTTTACACTATAAATACAATGTGGTCTATTGATTTTTGACCAAATTTTTCAAAATGTGGTCTGAGTTTAGACAGATTTTGTACTTGTAGGCTATTTAATGCTCACCGCAGAGATGGATGTTAATACCAGATGTAACCAGGGTCATTGTTGCATTCTGGGATGTCAAAGTGTGTCCTCATTTCCCATTCACTGGAGACAGGCTAAAAATGTCCTAGATCCGTCAGCCGTTGTGTTTCGGACAGAAGCCTGCTAACTCATGAGGCTAATATTTTAGTAAGTGTGAAGGCTAGGAATGAAGGCTTGATAATACCGGGTTGATGTAATGCACTTCTTTTGTCTTGGCCAGGAACTGAGGCCTTGATCACAAAAGCTCTGATTACTGACACGCTCAACCTGTCTTTTTATATACAGCATCAGCATTTATCAGATGCATAATGTGCCAGATCAGAGCGTGAACAGTCAATGCAGGTTATAAAATGAGGATGTTAGACCTTTCCTTTTTACCATGGGAAAAAATGCTTGTTTCCTTTAACTAAATCATGAAAAGACCTTTGGGAAATGTGAGTTTGGGTCCTGTATAGCAGGCAGTTATTTTCTCTCATACGCCTATGGCATGTTGTTGTATTATTTTGACAGCTTTATCCACATAATCATGGCAAATGTGCATGTCTGTCTGCCTGTATATGAAATATGGTTTGATTTAGCGGCTCATATTTTTAACTGCTCCACTCTTGGTCCCAAGGCACAGCTCTCTCATTCCAGCATGTTTTTGATTTTATGTCGAATAAAAAATACGCATAAATGCTATTATGATATTCATGCAGCACAACAGAAACAACAATGTGCAACAATTTGAATTTAATCAGTGCGATACACAAAGTCGAGCAGATTTCTTGACTTTCTTGTGTTATTGAAGATCCCATCAGGCTGTTTTCAGCTGTCATTAATGTTCGCGGCGCTGCCAAAGACGTCCTCCAGAAAGAGCGAGTAGTTGATGGTTTTAACTGCAGGGTCTGCAGCGTCTCCTCTCCAGTCTACGTCAAACTGGAAACAACAGCAGGACAGGGTTTGAGAAACAGTTCACAGAGGTTCCTGGAGCACATATGTTTAGCTGGCACTCTCATTACATGTCTCTGCAAATTAAGGTGAACCGAGACATAGATTTATCAGGCCGGATTGACTTTAGCACATGGTAAATGTCTTGCACTTGCTATTTAAAAATGTGTGACAAATGTTTAACGACTTTGCGTGGTTCAGTAAATCACGCACGTAATCATCTTTTCAAAAGAATTGCTGCAGATAAGATTTTTTATGGCTCAATGTGTTAAGGTGACTAGATTTCTCAAATGAAACTGGGACCATTTTTAGTTTAACAGTCTATATATCACTGAAATATCCAATGTTATTATCTTTGAGTTCAAAAAGAGGGACAGTTTTGTTTGATTTGAACATTGGTAAATGTAGAACTGTGATGAGTTATTATAGTTGCTATTTTCATACTGCTATAAATTAGTACACACTTATGAACTGTAAAAACTGTTCAGAGTAAAGGTCCTTACACACTGAGTCCGAGATGTTCTTATGTGTTTTTGCGTATTTATCATCCAAATCATGCACACAGTCAGATGCATCCAAAAACCTCTCAAAATGCATGCTATGGATGTGAAAAATGCAGAAAATCAAATCCGATCCAAATGTTTTTGAGTGACTAAAGTTTCCAGAGGCAGTGTGTAAACATATTTTGGACTTGATGTGCAAGAAGGACGTAACTAAAATAAATTAAAGCTAATTAAAGCTTTTGATTGATTTTAAATTGAATGAAAAGAAATAAAACCGTAATACAAAGCTGAATGTAATTAAAATATGCTACTATAATCACCCACTATAATAATATATGTAATATAAATAAAACTAAAGGAACTCCAGATAATAGATAGGAGTATATGATAATAGCATATTAGGCACCAAAGGAAAAAAAAGTCTCTGGAATTCTGGCGTCCTGTGACATATGTAGCACATAGCAAGTATACATACTTTTTATGCACAGAGCGTCATGTAGTTTTTTATGAAATATGGCCCTAATCACTAGACTAGACCGATTAGACAGACTGATTGATCCTTAAAGTTTCAGTGTGGTCTTGTTCTTCTTTCTTTCAGTATGATAAATGCAGGGCAATTCACCATTGTACTGGCTGCTAGATTAGGTTCAGTGAGGGCCGCAGGAAATGGCTGGAAACTGGCAAATTTAGGGGTCAATAAACACAGAAATGAGCTATGAGAAATGAGCGAGCAAAGCAAGAAACACAGAATCACACCATTTTAGAATCGCTGTGTATGGTCTTTCAAGCCTTGATTACATAGAAAAGACAGCGGTAAGGAACTATACAGACAAATCGACCGCTGTCTCCCCCTGCTGGTTTGTTAAGACCCAGCACGACTGGAAGGCTTTTCATTGTGAGTCAGTGAGCAGATGGTTCTGCTTAGGCTCCAAGGAGGCATGCTAAATTACTGCGCTGTAATAAAAGCTCCACTTCAGAGTAGTTGTTGAGTGGGTTTTTCCCAAGGCTGATTTACTTGAGATGAGGCTTGGAGGTGCTCAAAGCTTGTGGGGCCCACAGGTTACAAGGGCCTGGACCCTGACACAAACACTCTTATGTATATGTGGCCGCTTTTTTGGCCGTCTAAAAATATGTGTTTGATGATTAAAGAAATGGACTGTTTTTTTGATCGTCATCATCACACCATCATCAGGCCTCTTTTTAAACTCACCTTCACAGTGACATCTGGAAGCACAGCAGGGGCGGGGTTTTCTCTCCAGTTGATACTGGATAGGAAGGCGTGATAGTCAATCTTCTCAGACTCGTCTTGAAACCTGGATGTGATCATTAGAGATGCAGAAAATGAGGAAGAAATGTTTCTTGAATAATAAATGTGAATTTTGCTCTGTTGACCCTACCTTTCAAGAAGGGCTTGTTGTAGGTCATCAGTCATGGGTAGTCGGAAGGCTTTAAAGATGATCTTTGCCTGTTTAGAAGAGAGGTGTCCAGACCTACAGCACCATTTGAGTCAACAGATTAAAGAATGAGTAATTCACGTCAACATATTCTGTAACTGAATTAAAGTAATAAACCCATTACTTTTGAATGATATATATTATAAAAAACATTGGAAATGAATTTATTAAAAAAATATCATATACAATTTTCTTATGGAGTTGATAATAGACAGCTGCAGACATTCCTGGTTTATTATTTTCAGAACATCGTAAAATAACGAAACTTTCCACAGGGCCACATAAACAGGACAAGCACGTTGACCTGTCGGCATTCTCCCTCATCTATTTCCCCTGCCTGCAACATGCCACAGGTCTTCATCTGTTTCCAATGCTTCACTTGAACCGCTGGAACTAATCGTACCCCCTCAATCTAAAGCAGATTGATGGTTATTCTACCTTACCGTGATTGTTAGTGGTCCAAATCAGTGCCTGCGTGACTCTATAACTGAGATTGGGTGTCCTTTACGAAACAACGGGGGAATGATTTTGTGGTTCTGTACGAATGCATGTTTATGTCAATGTTGATTTGTTATTGTATACATTTGGTCACATGCATATACTGCGACAGAGTGCTTACAGTAACAGACTGAAGGAAACAGGAGAAAATATATTGCCTTGCAAAAGTATTCAAATCCCTTCTTATTCTTCACGTTTTGATATGTTGCAGCCCTATGTTTAACTGCTTTAAATTACTCTTTGTCACATGAATCTACACTCCATGGAAACATAATGACAAAGGAAATAACAGGTTTTTAACATCTTTGCAAATTTCTTAAAGATAAAAAAACTTAAGCTGTGGCGACGTCAACTGAAAGTGTATGATTTGGAAAAGCACACGTCTTAATAAAAGGAATATCTGTTGAAAATCATTATAAGAGCAAAGACCAAACCCCGGGGTCAAAAACTGCCTGTAGAGCTCAGAGACAGGATTTGCATCAAACTACACATCTGGGGAAGAGTTCAGAAAAATATTCTGCTGCATTAAAGGTTCACAGAAGTGTGTAGAAGTTTGAAACAACCAGGAGCCCTGGCCAAACTGATCAACTGATGGAGGAGGGCTTTGGTTAGAGTGTAGAGTGGTGGCCAAGAAGCTGATGGTCACTCTAGTAGTCATGGTGATATGTGGAGACACCTACAGAAGGGCAAACATCTCTAAAACCCTCAACAACAACACTACAACACTATTTGGGCTTTATGGCGGTGTGGCTAAACTTAATACTCTCTTCTATGAAGACGCATGAAAACACACTTGGTATTTGCAAAAAAGCACCTAAAGGACCCTCAGACTGTGAGAAACAAGATTCTCTGGTCTGATAAAGCTCAATTCTCAGCATCATGTTTGAAGGAAACCAGCTCTGCTCATCACCTGCAGGGTGCCATCTCAAAAGTTAAGTGCGTTGGAAGCAGTTTCATGCTGTGGGGCTGCTTTTCAGTGGCAGGGACTGAGGGACTCAAAAGAGTAGAAGAAAAGTGTAATGCACCATAATACTGAGCCTAAATAACAACCCAGTCCAGAGCATTCAGAACCTCAGACTGGGCAGAAGGTTCATCTTCCAATGAACCCTAAACACACCGCAAGAGTGGCTGATAGACAACTTTGTGAATGTCCTTGAGTGGCCCAGCCACAGCCTGGGATTGACCCCAATCAAACATTTCTGGAAATAACAGAAAATGTGCATCTGCCCACATCCAACTTGACAGAGCTGGAGAGTTGAAGAGGTGAGAAGAGTGGCAGATAATTGCCAAATGGTGACATGCAAAGCTTGTTGCATCATACCCAAAAATAGTTGTAATGGTGCTTCCGCTAAGGGTTTGAAAACGTATGCAATGTACTAATTTCAGGTTTCTGAAAACATGCAGACTAAATCAATATTATACAGTAAAATGTATATGAAATAGTAGCAAAATGTTTGATATTATTTAATTTCCTTTCCAAGAGAAACTGAATGCACGAAAAATGAGGCAATTTGAAACTTAACATAAGAAGCAAATTCTAAATGTGAAATTTAGAAGGTTACTCAAAAATGTTTTTAACATTTGTATTGACAGCCCTATGTGCACATTTAATCAAATATAAGAAAATCCATTTTTAAAAGTACGATTTGAGACAGAAAGTGAACCCTGCTTGAGTGCTACCTGTCCCGGTCCTCGTGTGTGAAAGCTCGAGTCATATCTGTGAAGTTTTCAAAGTTTTTCTTCTTTAGCTGATCCTGAGCCACAGCAAGCATGAGGCCCAAGTCCACCTCTGGTTGTTCCCGTGATGAATAATTGCGACCCAGCGTTAGGATCTCGTGTTCAGAAAACTGAACGTCCATTTCAGCCAACAGAGTCCTGTGAAGAACACAACGATTTATAGAATGCTTGTGCACTGTCAAACTTGTGGGTCCTTAGTTGGTCATGAGCTGGACATAAGCTGGTTATGAGCTGGTCCTGAGCAGGATACCAGCTGCCATGCTACAAAACATACGTTTTTTTTTTCCAACAGGGCTTTTACTGCTTTTATTTGACAGTATGTATTTATGGCACAACTGTGATGTGCATGTTAGGAATTAGAATTTAGTACAGTATCTTTCTTATACAGTGTTGTAACTAAGCACAGCAACCAAAAGAACTCCACGTTTTGTCCCAAATCAAACACAACTGCGACAGGACACTTTGCCAGTCTGTTCTATTTCTGTAGGTAATCCCACCCACAATAAAGACTCAAATTCAGTGAGTTCAAGCCAAAACTGCACTCAAAATAAATTATATGGCAGACTAGAACAAGGTGTTACGTACCTTTTATTTGTGTATTTTTGGCTGCCTTCTTACCTAAATGACTCATATGGAATGAAGCCAGTGCTGCTTGGGTCACTCATGGTGAAGAACAGTTTTACTTTCTTTTTCTCTTCCTCACTGATGGATTTTACCTTGCTAATGATGGTGCCAATATTGGCCTTGGGGAACTAAGTAATTGAGAAACATAAGTGAAGTGATTTCATTGACGTTTCTGTGTAAAACTATTTAAATAAAAAAAGAAAAGTCTTTATGATTTTTGTGTGTTACCTCATCTGCATGCTGCTCCATGTAGTTGAATGTAAATTCATCAGCATCCAGCAGCTGGAAGGGCTGATTGTTCAAATCCAGCCGAGCTCCCACATATAAATCCTGAGCTGTGAAATACTCAGACATCTCACTCTTAAACAGCTCCTGTCCTGGCTTCTTCACTCGACCTCTCTTTAAAAACTTACCCCCAATCACACCTTAAACACAAGAACAATGGAATAACATTAGGTATGATCTTAATTATGTTTTATGTGATCTGAATTGAAAGAACCAGGACAGCAGTACCTGAGTTTCTCTGAGGAGGTTCAAAGACTGCTATGGTGTCATCACTGAGGTAGACGTATATGATAAAAACACGTTCCTTGTCGATGGGACTGTCTGTCAGCATTTTCGACACAAATCTCAATACATTGCTTACCAGACCTTGCCTAAAGTTAAGAAAAAAGTTGACTTTATCATCTGCCTGGAGATTGTTTTGTTACAGTACACAGGAATGATTAGAATACACATTTTATCATTGATTTGACATTTTAAAACATCCAAACAATGCAATAGAGTTTGATCATTAAAATGGTTATTTTGAAGAGAACCTAAACATTCAGGTAATCATTTTCATGTTCCCAACCTCTATGACTTTCCTTCTTCTTCAGAATTTGTATAAAATAATGATTTCTGAAAGATCACGTGACACTGCAGAGAAGTAAGGGCTGCTGCAAATTGCATCTTGAGACAGCCTCGTAAACTGAAAAGACCAAATTGCAAATTGAACACTTGTGCCAAGTTTTATTATTTGCTCACTATACTAATGGACCCTCTAACTTTGCAAGAGAGTTGGACGATCTGTTCTTTTTCCAAGTTACAGTGACTGTTCTTTAAATATTTAGTTCACTAGGCTGACAAGGTCAGGATGGGTCTTGGTTCCTTACATTCAAGTTGCTTCCTTGCTTATTTAGTGTGTGTTTCTTAGCTGCTTTGAGGTTATAAAAGAACCCTTCACTAAGAAGAGCGTTCTTTTTGCCTTCAAACTCTAAGCCTGCCAGTGTCTTACATTGTATTGTCCAAAGCAAATTGAGCGAGACAGTAATTTGCAGCGTGATACTGGTTCTGGGATTATATTTGGAAGCAAAGCACTGTGAAAACAATGTATAATAATAAACGGACTTGAAAAATTGTTTTACATCGGAAATATGGTGAGATTGCAATTGACCTTCTGATTATTTATAAAGGCCATGTGCTTCACTGCAAAGAGCTGCACTTAACTGATGAAGGATGACTTTAGTAGGACAGACAAGGGTCTAATGTCTTCTGTCAAAATGATCAGAAACTCAGTAAGGGCCTGACATGTTTTGATCTAATATTCATGGTTTTAAATGAAAGGGAAGCATATAGTCAGGACGTCCAATGGGAGATTAGCTCCGCTGGTTACCTGTCTTTTTCCATAAGCTTCTTGAAATCCTTCTGTGGAGGTTTAGGCAGCAAACCCTGACAGGAGCACAGCGAGTCTTCCTCAGATCCAAATCCAGTGTAAGGTGGCACCTGTCTGGCTGTTTTAGGAGGGAGCGAGGCCTGGTATGAGACAGGTGTGAAGTCCTCTGTGAAGCCACATAGGAAGAAAACACACATTTCAGCAGACATATGCATGGAAAACTGAAAGTGAGGCCAGACAGGTGGTTGCATTTACACATATAAATTCAATCCACAACCTCTTAACCTCTGAGAACGGACAAGTGCTTCATCAGAGCATGTGTCAACCCGGCTCCATTAGGCTCATGTGTAACTAATGCTATGGTCTCTTCGGCCTGTATAACGCCACAGCAGACAGATGCACACACATCCGTATTGTGTTACCGCTGACATGGAGCTTGTGTGATTCTCATGTCCGGGCTTTTGAAGATAAAGAGGCCAAGCTGATCATTGCTCATATCTGCTGTCCAAAAACTGAGTCACCTTGAGGTGTCAATCGGTTCTGCTCCTTTAGTCTTCTGTTGTTCAGTGCGTGTTATTCAGACAGTTCTTCACAGAGATGAAAGCACACAAGGGAGCATTAAGCTTTCATAGAGATGTGAGATTTACGACAGGAAGACTTTGAAAATAATGAACAGCTTGTCAGACCACACAGATGCGATGTGTAATGAGAATGAGGGGTTGGGGTATGTACCTATCTTTTCAGCTTACTACAAAAACCAGTAGAGCATAAGATTGTACATAATGTAAAGAGTTTGTTTATAGCAATAAAAATATATATATATGACTTCATTACATAGTTCTAAGTCACAGGTGAAACTCAATACTGACATCATGTGGTCATTAGCAGCGGTGCCAAACTCCTCCCTTCAATTTTTTTTAAAACCACATATAATAATAATAATAATAATAATATAAATTAGAATTAGAAT
>JAUCMU010000151.1:13815059-13831069 GCA_032275025.1 Enteromius treurensis
GTGAAAGTCACCATAGCTTGTAGTATAGACTCCAACCCAACTTTGAGAATAGATTAAAGGCGATATTTTTTTTTATCGCGCGATAAGAGTCTTGCGTTAATGCCGATAACAGCCCACCACTACCAAATACATTAAAACAGTATTTCACAATATTACTGCTTTTATTGTATTTCCATCAAATAAATTATATAGCCATTGCAAGCCTAAGAGGCATTTAAAACCTTACAGACCCCAAACATTTAAACAGTGTATGCACAGGTTTTTGTTAGAGTTTTTGTTTATATATAGTGCTATATTTATATGCACAGATTGTTTTTGTTTCAGTGCTAATTTCATATGCATTTGTAAACCTAGTGCATAGTAGTAAGCAAAACCAATTAATCCCTGCTTGCAAAATATTTTTGTATGCCACGGCATGTTAAAAAAAAAGAAAAGAAGCTATTCTATCATTAAAAATGACAGTGAAAGTGCCACACTACCCAAAAACTCTGAGACTAGCATGCAGAAAATGTCAGGCAGTGTCAAAGTTGTCAGTTTTCACAATCACCAAGGCTCCACTTCCAAAGAAAACCAGCATGACTACGCTCCAGCCTCACAGCTGCAATTATTTTTTTACTTTTTACTGTGTTGTTTAGTGTGGGACATTTCCACGGCGCTTCCAGTCTTATTACACTGTTTGTTTTGACTGGAATGGCTGTTGATGGGGAAGGACATTGCCAGTATGTTTCTCCATCTCTAGTGTTCTAGCTTATGGCTCCACCTGTGTCTAGAAAACAATAGCACGTATGCTGACCCTCAATGTCCCTATCATGTTGACGAGAATACATCAGATTATAGTCTTCACCATAGCATGCATGCAGGCAATTGAAATGAGATTTGGATAATATAAATGATGTATATTCTGTTCTGTACTGTTGTTTTACAAACAGCCATTTGGACATGTGCTAATGAATATGTCGTGAAAACTATTTTTCAGAAACCTGGGGAAGAATGGTATGTCCAATAACAGCATCTTGCTGGACAAGTCTCCCCCTCCACGGTTACCACCTGCACCCTTTCCTGCTCTGCCAAAGGACAAGCTCAATCCTCCCACCCCTAGTATTTATGTGAGTAAAACGTCATCATCTGATATGGTGCAGCCTTGCATCTCTTTCTCTACTCTTTGTAGTATTACTGCCGTCATGCTATTTACAAGGCAAAATACGAGGCAAAAATCTTAATGCGCCTATTAAAGGCATTGGTTGCCATGGAAAAGTCGACTTTGTTTGACTTTAGTTCATGCATTCACTATTACGCCTTTTTAAATTCCAAGCTTTTATTTTCTCCAGTCAAATAAACCTACTTTTTAAATCCTTGGCAGTTGGAGAACAAGAGGGACGCTTTTTTCCCACCGCTACACCAGTTCTGTACAAACGCAGCCAACCCCGTTACAGTGATCCGTGGCCTGGCTGGAGCACTCAAGCTAGGTGAGAGTGCGTTTCTGGGCGTTTTTGCACATTTGAGTGCTTGCCGAAGCACTGTGTATGTATGAACACTGAACTGTGGTCTGTACTATTGTAATTGACTATTTTATGAGTTTTATTCCATATTATCACCTTTGTTTTAAATGATTATATTGTAGTTTTGTGACTGAGCCACTCGATGAGGAGACATTTGACTAGCAGAAAGTGAGTTTGGCACATGTTACAAAATGACTTGGGTGTAAATGACAACAGCACCATCTGCATGTTGAAAGTGGTATTACATGGGAGCATCCCCACGGCAGGAAAAAAAAAACAGCAGCAGGGTTCTTCTTAAATGGAGTTTTTATGTACCTGCTCTTCAAACCTCATAAATGACATGATGGAATTTATACTTGTGCTTTCAGATGAACTCTAATGGTCGCCTTTTAAGTATTTTAAGGGAGATTGACATTAAATTTTAAATGTAGATTCTGACTGATATTGTAAGCTTGTTATTGTGTTGTCATGGACTATCAATGTTACACACATGTATATTTCATCATTAGTGTATTGTCTGCAAAACAGTCCTTATTTTATCTATGTGTAAGTTTTTGATATCTAAACGTTCAGGTTTGAGGTGTAGAAAAGGTGTGACGGTTTGGTTGCATACTTCAGTGTCATGATAGTTTATATCCAGTTGGCTTAAGGTGGTTTCCAGCACTTTTCTTGTCTCTTGTTGCTAATTTAAAAAGTCCATCACGCATTCTCTCCAAAACCATACTTTAAACATGCAGAAAAGTAATCTCCTTCTGAAATTATTGTTATTGTTTAAAAGTTATATATTTAGTGAATTCGTTTATTTCAGATCAGTTCCTGTTTATTTGTATAGTGCTTTTTAAGATCCGAATCACTGCGAAGCAGTTTTACAGGAAATTAAGTTTCTACAACATGTTAATGTGGTAATTCTGAGGGTTGTTACCGTCTGAGAGGTTGGCATCATCTCTTGCCAGGTCATCTCCAATCATTTAAGCGTTGTATCCAGACTGAAGCTTGTGTAATTCCTAGTTATCCCGTAGCAGAAACAGAGAAACAATTAGAGACGTAATTAGACATAATTATTTCTTCAACCCAAGCTAAAGAATAATAATGTACGTTTGATCAGACATAACTGCAGTACAAATTGTGAGATGCATTATGTGAATACTTGGCTAAAAGAGATTTAATCTAGATCTAAACACAGACAGTGTGTCTGGAATATCCTTCCTGATAACATTCAGTGTTCAGAGTTTGGGGCGATTTGTTAAGTGGACTATTCTAGGTGCAACCAAAAGTCAAGAGTTTTGTGACCTTAGGGAGCAGGTTGTATTGTATTGTGGTAAAATCAAGGTAATGTGGTCATTTTATTGACCTGTTAAGAACTTTTGGACAACCTGTAGCTTGTTTATTGACCGGCTAGCAGTGCATTACAATAGTCCAGTCTAGAGGTCATGAATGCATGTAGCCTTTCTGCTTCAGAAACGGGTACATGTTTTGTAGCTTAGCAATATTTCTAAGATGGAAGAATTATGTTTTTGTTACATAGGAAATATGATTTTCAAAAAACAAGTTGCTGTCCAATATAACACCCAGATTTTTGACTGTCGCGGTACATCTGTCCAGTTGGAAATTGTAATCCAAGAGATTTTGTGTACTGTTTTTTTTTTTTTTTTTTTTTGTTGGTTAATAAGTAATATCTCTCTTATTTTTGTTTTGGTGTCTTTTTGATTTTTCTCTCATGTCAGACCTAGGATTGTTCTCTACCAAGACTCTGGTGGAGGCTAACCCAGAGCACCTGGTGGAGGTGAGGACTCAGTTATCTCAGCCCACTGATGAGAACTGGGATGTGACGGGAAGCAGGAAGATGTGGCGTTTTGAGAGCAGCCGGTCTCACACCACAATCTCCAGATATGCTCAGTACCAGGCCTCGTCTTTCCAGGAATCGTTACGGGTGAGTCGTCATAATTCCCACATTAAGAAAAAAACATGCAATCTTAATGTTTTATTAGTGGATTCAGTTTAACATAGACATTTTGTTTGGAACAAACATTTTTGCACATTTTTTACTCCTGATAGTCTGTTGGCTCTGTATTGGGGCTAGTATGTCAACAATATGCATTTCCTCCTCATACCAAGAGTTTTTTGTTTTGTTTTGTTTTGTGGATACCATGTCATTTGGGAGGTTTTTTTTGACAATGGTAAATTAGCACTTCTTGAAGCAGTCCCAAACTTAATGTTTGCTCTCAGCCAGCTGTGTTGGAGAGACATTGATTGCTGTTGATACTGCAAAACACTTCATGATTGGTGCTTGGATTCTAATAGTGTTTTTTCACTTTCACTTTTTTTTTTTTATATCAGGAGGAAAATGAAAAGAAAGGGCAGAAAGACCACTCAGACACAGAATCTGCTCCATCAGAAAAGTAAGTCCATGTTCAATTAAAGTCTACATGTTTGAAACCCTTTTGACAGAACCGTAGTCTGTAACTGAAGCCTGCGTTTGTTTCAGTGTGGTCCGCAGAAGAAGAGGTCCCTTTAAACACATCAAGTTTGGGACTAACATTGATTTGTCAGATGAGAAAAAGTAAGTGCTCACTGACTTTTTTCTCCTAAGCATTCAAGCGCAAAACATCTAATGTGCAATACAGTTTTGGATCTGATTGAGCATTAAAGGATTAGTTCACACCAAAATGAAAGTGTCCTGATAATTAACTCACCCCATGTCATGACCCCCATAACAAGATGTTAATGTCTTTCATTCTTCAGTCAAAAATAAGTGTTCCATAATTTTTTCTCCATATACTGGACTTCAGTGGTGGGCAATGGGTTGAAGGTCCAGAATGCAGTTTCAGTGCAGCTTCGAAGTGCTCAACATGATCCCAGTCGAGAAATAAAGCTCTCATCCAGTAAAATCTGACATTTTCGAAGAGAGTATGCATGTATACTTTCTTTAATCACATATAATATATACATTTTAACCACAAATGCTTGTATTGCACTAGCTCTGTGATGCACGTCCATGACTTTACACATTTCATAATCATTTATTTATGAGAAGAAAATAGAAAGACATTAACATCTTGGATGACATTAGGGTTAAAATTTTAATTCTGGAGTGAACAAAGTCATTGGGAAACCAAAACTTAAAAAAAAAAGAAAGTATATTTGCAGGCACAACATTTGGTTTTAGGATTTCAGATAGAAGCACAACTGTGATCAAGCATCAGTAGGGCCAGTATGACAGTGTACTCCCATTCAGCTAGATAATTAAAATTAAGCAGAATACTATTAGAATGAGTAACAATGTAAATTATCACTACAGTTTAACGCTCATGTTATGTTCCTTGTGTTTTGACCCACGTTAGATTTGATTATGTAATTGAACATTGCTTATTACTTTTCTTGGTAAATGATAAATCATTGAATCATTGTAGAAAATGATTGATTTCTTTTTATTTATTTATAAAAGAAATGGTTGCAATAATTTGTAGCACATGTCTTTACAGTAATTCTTGATCAATTTGATGACTTATAGGCTAATTGTTACCTAGCAGATTCTGAAATAACTAATTTTAATGGTCAACGCAGTAATAGCCACTTGAGTTCATGAAGTGTTTTTTACCATGGTGAAAAGGCACTCAGCTTCACGTTGTGCTTAACAACCTTTGACAGTAATAAAATCACTTTAACGCATGCCTCATGTGGTTTAGTGCTTCATCAAGATGCTCTAGAGAGTTTAACTGAAGTCTGAAGGAGGGTTGTGCGTGTTAAATGGGGCTTTTCAGACATCTTGCGGTGTTCAGACAGACTCCTAGAGTTATGATGGAACAGGGAACATGTTAGGTCACAGCATCTGACCTCTTCGCCCTGTGGCCTTCCAGGTGGAAGCTGCAGCTGGCTGAGTTGAGTAAGCTGCCTGCCTTCGTGCGGGTGGTGTCTGCAGGGAATCTGCTCAGTCATGTGGGCCACACCATTCTCGGCATGAACACAGTCCAGCTCTATATGAAGGTCCCAGGCAGCAGGACACCAGGTCAGCTCATTGGCATGCAAGCACATTTATTTACCGAGACATTGCTCAAAGTCGGGATATTAATAAAAACTTTTTTTTTTTTTTCATTCAGGTCATCAAGAAAATAACAACTTCTGCTCTGTGAACATTAACATCGGCCCTGGAGATTGTGAATGGTTTGCTGTTCCTGAGCCATACTGGGGAGTCATGAACGACTTCTGTGAAAAGTAAGCTCAATCAAAAATGCTTTAAATTCTGCTAAAACACCCTATTTTGTGTTTTACTGTAAGTTTAGTATAAAGTATGAATTTAAGCATGTTTGTAAGTCGATGTCTTACTGACTGACATATTCTTTATGCAGGAATAATATCAATTACCTGATGGGCTCCTGGTGGCCAAATCTGGAGGACTTGTATGAGGCCAGTGTTCCAGTTTATCGCTTTATCCAGCGACCGGGTGATCTGGTCTGGCTCAATACTGGCACTGTGCATTGGGTTCAGGCTATTGGCTGGTGCAACAACATTGCCTGGAATGTAGGACCACTCACTGGTAAATATATGAAGTTGCTTATTACTGATCAGACCACCAGGGGCCAAAACAGCCATAGTAACAAAAATATGTGCACATAGTACAGACACTATAGACCAGGGGTCTTTAACTAAAACTGCTTGAGGGCCAGTAATGAACTCTCCTCACCAGCCGAGGTCCGAACAATTGTATTTAAAAACAGTTACCAAAATCTCTGTATTCTGTACCGATACCGGTGAAAATCCACTGCTCCTGGTACCACTTTAGGTACCAAACCAAAACACAAAAATAGGGATTTTACAATAACACTGTTTTTATTAAAGTTAAACAAAAATAAAATGTACATAAAACAATGCTATTCTTTATTACTAAAATTGTTTTTCAAGTTTTTCCACGATTAATAAAACTATGAAAAACGGTAGACAAATTTCTGGCAAATTTCATTCAAATTAAAATTTCAATTAATGAAATTTAAACGCAAAATTAACATTTTATTTTTGGTAAATAAAGGGGCTTTCCTGTTAAAATTTAAATGAAATATTGTGAGATTATTTCTTAAATTGTTTAGATTTTTTAAACGGTAGTGGCACATTTTTAAAAAATAATTTTAATATATTTCTGGCACAATGTCTGAACCAAACTTTACTTTGACAGGTTGCTGTCAATACCTTTACATATATGTGTATATGATATGAGGCTGGTTTTACTTAAAGAAACGGTAAAACGCCTCATTGAGATGGCAGTGTATCTGTGCTTGTAACTGTGCTGTGTTTAGTTCTTATCTGTTCTTTCTCAGTGCATCAGTACAAGTTGGCTGTGGAGCGCTACGAGTGGAACAAACTCCAGAGTGTCAAATCCATCGTTCCCATGATTCACCTCTCTTGGAACATGGCCAGGAACATCAAAGTGTCAGACCATAAACTCTTTGAGATGATCAAGTGAGTTTACTGCACCACATTTATGAGTGTGGTTCTTTGAGAGGTTAAAATGATGAAGTTCAGAGTGACTAATGCAAGCAAATTAACGGAAGTGTTAAAAAAGGTCTGTTGTTGTTTCTCCTCAGGTATTGTTTGTTGAGGACACTAAAGCAGTGTCAGACGTTGAGGGAGGCGCTCATAGCTGCTGGAAAAGAGCTAGTTTGGCACGGAAGGACCAAGGATGAACCTGCTCATTACTGTAGCATCTGTGAGGTGTGTATTCACCAAAGGTTCTTGAGATTTAAATTGCCTGCAAGTTGTAAATCAATGTTTGCGGTAATTCTTTTAAATGCATGTCAAATATTTAAATATAATTTCAAATATTTCTTTGGCTTGAAATTTCACTTTGCAAATGTGATCTCTATTTACATTCTTAATGTCTGCTACAATATTCATATAATTTAATCACAAACAATTAGAAGCATCATTCAGTGGTTGGATAAGACCTGTTTTTTTTCTACATCCCATTCATCATGATGATGTTGAGATCACTTTGGCCATGGATGAAATGTGCATGTAATTTTTGAATGTTGATATACATTTTTAGATTCTAGAATGTATTTTTTTAGGCTTTGTGAAGTCGGCATTTCATGTTTTTCTTGAGACTTTGTTTACCGTTAGGTAATATTATAAATAAAATATTTGTACATTTTCACAGGTTACAAAAAGTACATTACATGGTTTGTTTATATTTCAATTAGTTTATAGATTGCAATAATGATATTATTCCATTTTCATTTGATTGGGTATATTTCTATTTCTCTGTTATCACAGGTGGAGGTCTTTGATCTGCTGTTTGTCACCAGTGAGAGTAACTCACGGAAGACATACGTGGTGCACTGCCAGGGCTGTGCTCGGAGATGCAGCCCTAACCTTGAGAACTTTGTGGTTTTAGAGCAGTACAGAATAGAGGACCTCATGCAAGTGTACGACCAGTTCACATTAGTAAGTCTCAAAGCCCTTATGCTGACCTTCTCTGTATCTCCTTTACATATTCTTATGAATTGATATTCTCAGGTTGCAAGACATTGGCATGCTTAATATCCTCTGGCTGTTTCCACAGGCCCCACCCCTGCCCTCTTCCTCAACTTGACGTTAACATTAACGGTTCTTCGGATAACACCCTGGAACGCAAAACATCTCTTTCTGATATTCAGGAGACCTGACCCAGTTCCACACCACTGGTTTCTGTAGCAAACCCCACAAGGCTGCTGGTTCTGAACTGTTTGTCTATGCAACCTTGCCAAGTATGGAGTTCTGGCCCACTGGAGTGAAGTGGGATCGTCTCCATCTTCAGGACTGTTTCAGCTTGTTCAGCACCACTTCTTTGAAACACAAACTACAAAGACTAATTGCTGAGGAAAAATGGTTTTGTGTATATACCACAAATGGCAAAATCACTCAAAACTACTGACTCTTCCTTTTTATTTTACTGTTGCTTTTTGTTTTCGTATGTCTTCTTCTGTACTTCATGTACAAGATAATACATGATTTTCATTCAGTCTTTTTAAATACTACCGTAGCTGGGCTTCTTTTTGTTCAACATTTTCTTTAGGTAACAAAAAAAAGAGAAATTTGTAATGTGAATTTTTTTCTTCTTTTTTTCAATATTTTTTTTCTAAGGAAAAAAAAACAAGTTATGGGGGGGTGGGGGTGCAAGGGTTGCCAAGTCACAAAGAAAAATGGGTTGCACATAGACTAAGGAATAAACTTTAATTAGTTTTTTTGTGTTTTATTTCTAATCTTGTTGTAAATTTACACTATTTATAAATATTTATTGCTTGAAAATATTTGTTGATGGAATGCTGTTATTTTTTCAGAGTTCCTGCCATTAAATTTTATGGAGTAATGTCATTTTGAACATTTCTCTTTTTACATTTTCTATACATGAATAAAACTGCTTAGCAAGCATTGTACAGAAACATGAAGATTGATATGGTTTATGGGTTACTAATCAGAGTTGTCTTTGTAATTAAAATATTCTTTTGTGATGAAATTCCTTGTCTCATCTGTGAGTTATAATATTTTTGCAATTTTAATAGATACATAAAATATAATTTTACACATGTCTCAAGGTTTGTTTGCCAGCTGTGCTTTGATAACCTAAAGATCCTTCACTGGATATATACGGATGAGGTTCCACCAGGGGTAGGCAACTTGCCGATGTCCTGCAGAGTTTCCTTTCAACCCTAATCAAACGGCTGAACAACTTAATCAAGGGCTTCGGGGTTACGAAGGCTACAGACAGGTGTTTTTTTTTTCTCAGGGTTGGAGCTGAGCTCTGCAGGACAACGGCACTCCAGAACCGACGTTGCCTTCCCATGTGTTACACAATCAATTTCATGTCATGATTGTCCAGCAAGTGCTATATTCCATACTGTCATGACTTTAAAGGGATGGTCCAGCTAAAAATGTTAATTATATCATTCGCTTGCTTTCTTAGAATTTTCAAAAAATATCTTGTGTTCCACATACTGTAAGAAAAAGTCATGCAAGTTTAGAAACCATGTGGGGGTGAGTACAAGAAGTTTGGGTGTAGAAGTTCAAAGGGGTGTTTTATAAATTCCAGGATGAATTATGCCTTTAGATGTGTAGTTTAGGTTAGAACCTGTCGCTATATAGGCATTCAGGATACCTGTATCCATAGAGAGCGCTGCATGGCCTTAATGTCTGTAAAATGCCTTTTAAGGTTTGGATAGCAGCAAATATTCTTTGGTCAGACTGAGATTGGTCTGCACAGATAGCAAGTGCACTGACGGCTTCTTTGGGAAGATGACCTGCCTGCACATCATTAGGCACAAGCAGATTCTTAATGACATGTTTGCAAAGTAGTATAAAACTCTGTGAGGCTCGAACAGTCGCACATGGACGAGATCTCTTGCAAGATCGACTGAGACAGGAGAAGACATCGAGGTGTTCTGGTAGCAAGTCTTCATCAGGAGAATATCCTGCAGGAAGGAGGAGTGTAATGAATTATGTATAACACGTGCAGCTTGACGCAAGTGTCTATTAAGCCTAAATTATAATGAAAAAGATCACTTTGAAAATGTTGACATTCTGTCATGAACTGAAGTGATGAATTACACTGTAAAGCAAGTATGAGCTACATGGTAAAACCAATATTTTACTATTAAAAACTTACTGCATGTGCGACTAAGCTAAAACTGACCTTCCAGCAAGTCAATAATCCCTATGGTACTGGCATCCACAATGAAGACCCTGCTATCATCCAAGGTACCAAACATATCCTCTGAGACTTTGGTGTAGAAGAGGTTGAACTGGAGGCTGTTGGAGCTCAGGCTCTGGGTGATGTGAAGAAGCTGGTAGGCAATGTCTGCGCGGCGCTCCAGCGGAGAGGAAAACAGGCTCCTGAGGGGTTTGCTCCCTGACCAAACCATCATCCTTCCACAGGAGCCGTGGTAGCGGAGGAAGGGCCAGCCCTCCATGCCTGGAAACATCTGTAGGCAGAAAAGTCAAAAGTAGGGCTAAAAAACAGGAAGCGAGGGAGCTCGAGTAGGCAATGCCAGTGTGTACATTTTCGTATTCTTAGATAGTATTGAAGGTGAAGGTTGTTTCCTCCCCTGAGTGTTAAAAAAAGGCAATTGCGCCTTTTTTGAGTTTGCCTCGCAGTTCTTTAAAAAAAAATTTTCTGTTTTTTTTTTCCCCCTGTAATTAATTGAAATAACAGTGTATGCAATTATGATATGGTGTGTCCCAGCTGCAGGGTTGCCAGGTGTTTACAATTGCTACTCAAAACTAGCCCAGGATCCATTTCAAGGCCATCCCACAGTAAAAAGCGCGTTCCGGGTGTAAAATACACTTTTCTGGTGGGGCTCCCCTGGTAAATATGCACTCAAAGGGCTAAATATGAGATTATCGGTGTCGCTTCCACCTTCGGCAACAGTATTAAAGTAACCCAAAAAGTGCTGGTCAAAGTCAAAATGACTGAATTATCCAATCAAAATAGAGCAGCCTATATTACAAATGTTAATGTCAAAACAGTTCAAAATAATTTCTTCCTAACTAGTATTACATGTAGAATTTCATTCACCATTTTGTTTATTTACATTTTATAAATTATGCCCACCAACGTTAAAGACATGGCTCAGTTATGGCTGAGTTCATGCATTGAGAATGAATCAAACGGTCTTGACGTTGCGAGCCATGCTCAATTGCAGCACAATTATTGTGGTTAAGGTAGAAGGGAGTCCACCTGTGGCTACTGGGCATGTGCACACTGTACAATAATTATGTTTTTTGCATTATTGTATAAGGTAGGCTGTAGGGTTGAGGTGAGATGTTAATAAAATACAATAGGTAATCTAATAGGTGGACAATTTAATTTATTTTTAGTTACCGGCCCTTTTAACCACAACCACTTATTGTTATACCTGCAGTATGAGAGGATGTTGATTGACAGCCAGGGTATAAAGAAGTCTAAGTTTGTCTTTTTCACTGAAGTGCTTCATCTGTACACTTCCCACATCGGTCACTTCAAAGTAACGTCGCACGATGCGGTCCAGCAGCCTCTGAGATGGACAGCGCATCATCGGGGTGACCAGACCCTAGAAAAGGAGTTTTGATTTACGTTTTCAAATGTGACGTATAATGTTTGTATCTGTGGGTTTGTACATTTTAAACTTTATTTAAAGCAAAAAAAGTTATTGCTGTGGGGTAAAATCACAGCTGTAAAAAAGTGTGGTAAAAGTGCCCGAAGTTAAAGAAAACATCATTAAAACATAAACTGTTTCAAGTTTGGCTACAGAGGAAGAAATACACTTTTTACCCTCCTCTTCACCAAAGCTTTGCTTTAAGAACCATTGATAATTGAGAAATAATTTGCCACGTTGTAAGTGCTAAATTGGCACCGTCTAGTTTTCAGATTAATAACCCTTTGAAATTTAATTGTTCAGACCTCAAATCCTGAGCCACTGCTGATCTCAAATAGACATCAGAATACAGAGACCGAATGCAGACCTTCACCATGCTGGGAAGCAGTAGGTTGGAGCGGACCCAACTCTGGAAGCGTGAAGTGGCCCTGAGGACAGCTTCAATGCTGCAGGATTTCCCTTTGCCTGCTGAGGCGCAAATGCTATTGTCTGATATCTGGTGCAGGTGAGGAGACATCACGTAGGACAGCACCACAGGTCTCCAGCCCGCTGTGCTGTCTGTATAGTTTCCCTCATATGAGCGCACGTCTGCTGAGGAGAGATTAGATTGAGCAGTCAGCCATCTTTCAAACCTGCGGTGAAACAATAAGTGTCAGCGTTAACGTCCTGTTTTTGCTTTCATTGCTCATGCTCACTGAGATCAATGATTAGATATTGAGAGCCACAGTTTGACCAGTTTGGAAAAAGCTTTCTATTGATGTTTTATTTTCCGTTAGCTTGATATGCTATTTGAATAGTTATATATATATAAACTGAAAGTTATTTAAGCCTGAATGTAGTACCTGAATATAGTATCATAGTTATGTGAAGATATGCATATGGAAAAAGAAAGGATGTCTTAACTATTTGGACATTTGTATACCTTGTCACAGAAATCCTAGTATGAATATCTTTCAAACTGAGGTTTCAAAGCAAAAATATTTTTCTATGTATTAATAGTAAATATCCTATAGTTTACCTTATTTCATCCTTGAAAAACTTCTTGCAAATGGATGTTCCAACACAGGCGTTGCATTTATCCAAACCCAAGAAGACTCTGCTGAAGTCAAGTTTCTCTTGGGGTGCTGGTGAGGGGTCTGCAGTACCAAATGCCAATATGAGGTACAATGTCCAGACCTCTGACCGTATCCCTGCCATCCCTGTATAAACTCCGGAATCACAGCACCATAGTGGCAAGCCCCAAAACCTTCCACATTTAACATGAGCACATTTAACAATGAAGTGGCACCTCTTGAGTGTTAGCCTTAGTAGATCTGTTATTACCCCTGCACTAAACACCTCACTTAGACAGGAAACACATGGTGAACAAAGATAACCCTTGTCGTCATGGTGATACTTCCTCCTGCATACAGCCTAATTTCAAAGCTGCACACGCAAAGGCTGTTTTACCCCTTGAATTTTTCTGAAATGGTTTTTAAGGCCTTTTGTGTGTATGTAAATTGTTCATTCCACGTGCAAAATTTAAATAATGCAATATTACATTTTAAAGACTTAAAGATTTTTAAGTTTGTATAAATTGGTTTGAAAAAATGTATATAGATACAAAATAATGTCAAAAATATTGCAAAAAAAAAAAAAAAAAAAAAAGCTTTATAGTATTAATTATTTAAAAACTGAAGCCTAACTGTTAGGCTATTGTTCAGAATGATGTACTAATATATTATGCTTACTATGTCCACAGTATGTTGGTTTTTGTAAAGCAGGCTTCCAACACTAAAATCATGTCTCATGATCTAGAGCAAAGAGAACTAAGCTCTATTTGCTCTAGATCCATAAACACGATCTTACCAAGCACATATATTTAATGTCTAAAGTGTAAAAAAAAGCAATCCGAATTTGAGTAATAAAAATAATTATTTCCGAATTAAATATGCAATATAATAAGATTATGTGATATATAATAGGTATATATAATAATAGGCATATCATTTTAATGAAGCAGTAGGCTGTGCAGTAAGCAGTATGGCAGCAAGTATTCGCTTCTGAAAACATCCCAAGTTTTGGTGTTGAGTGGTGCATGTCTGCATTTTTTTTCTTAGACCAGCCGTGCAATACATAAAACGGGCGATAGGTGTCAGTCGCGAGACTCGTGAGACTTCAGCTGTGTTTATTCCTGTCGCGTTAGTCACACTAGTGATTCATAGTACATGTTTTTACTCTCGCTGATTCACAACTGCATGGAGAACACAGGAGATTATTTAAGATAAAAGGAAATTATCAATATGTGGGAGTAAATTCTGGAAGTTTTCTTTGGTCTAGTCATCCGACCACAGGAAAACATCGTTAAATTATTGTAGGAAGTGGAGTAATTTAAGGCTGTGTGTCTACGATGAATCATTTTCAGAAAAACATGAATGGAGGTGAAAATGTTTAACTTTGCCCCATAAAAATAAACAGTGTCTTATACATACGTTGTTAAATATTTAAGCTATTGAATATAATATACTCTTAGCGTTTTCATTCTCCATTTTTAGGGATTTTTTTTTTGTATTGAATGATATTCAATACAGTCATTTAACAAACATTTTTACTCAAAATTAATTTACCGTTCAATTAATATACAGCAACCTAATGTCGTTTCAGGATATCGATCCTTGTGGTGTTAGAACCACCTTTCTGTACAAGCCCAATCAATTCCTATAAGTGTAACTGTAAGTCATAGTTATTCAAATAAATAAATAATAAAATACATACATGATAATAAAAAAATCAATAGAATGAATAAAAACAATGTCTGTTTGTGCATGGAAGTGAAGTGAAGCAGTGACCTGCACTGCACTGGGAATGACTCTCTATATAGGGGACTGAAATAGTCCACTGCGCGCTTGACTCACCGTGTATTAATCATCAGTCGAGTCCCGGGACGAGCGGAAACCAAGTGACTAAACCAAATCTTACTAGATGAAACGGTTGCACTTGCAAGCTTTCCTATGACAAATAAAGACCTCGTTGTTGCACAAAACTGCCAATTATATTGTAGACAACTTAATATTTATTAAATGCAATCAGTTCTTAATAATAAACTGATTGCCTAATTATAATTTATTAGGCTATAAGCTATTTAATCTACTCTTGAAAACCATTGTATCAGTTCTCGTCATAGTTCTGTAGCCTACTCACTACGGTTGTTTTTAATGAGACGATGAGACTATGTGGCTGCGCAGTAGGCTATTTTCAGCACTATTAGTCTACAAAATATCAAAAATATTCCAAAATAAATGCCATTACTCACTATAGCAGTTTTTATAGCCATGTCAATTTGATAGTGTGTTTACTGTGTGAAAAGGCATCTTTAAAGCAGAATGAACTAAATGCCTGGAATCGGAAATGAACTTGCCCGTTGTAATGAATAATGAATGGCCCTATAAGCACAAAATTCCCCCAAATACCGGTTGCGTTAAGGGGGGCGTACACGGTGCGATTCTGAAGGTCTGAGCCCAGGCACATCTGAAAGTCGTACAACGGCAGCCACACTCGACACGAATTTACTACGATTTTAAGCATTGTTTCGCGCCATTCATAAAAATATGGAGTATAAAATAGTTTTCTTTGTGACAGCTGTGGCTTGTGACGTCCAAAAAAGAAAAGAAAACGAAGGACGTGGCAAAGAGGATGGATAAAAAGCAGAGAAAAGCATGGACTGTCTGTTCTTCATAAGCAACTCGTGATTAGCTATTTCTGTTGCTGAAAATACTATTCATTAATTTCTATGAACTGCAAATTTGGCACAATTCTTAATAACAACAACAACAACAAAAAAATGATTGAACTATTTTTTTAGCCATATAATAAGACGGTCTTGTCTGTGACTGTATCGAATTTCAGGTTTTTAAATATGTTTCTTCTGCTCATCAAGTCTGCATTTATAAGATTAAAAATCCCGAAAAAAACTATAATATTGTGAAATATTATTTACATTTAAAATAACTGTTTTCTGTGTGAACATATTTTGAAATGTAATTTATTCCTGTGATACAAAGCATCATTACTCCAGTCTTCAGTGTCACGTGATCCTTCCAGAAATCATCCTAACATGCTGATTTATTACATGAATTGTTAATGTTGGAAACAGTTGTGCAGACAAATATATATTTTGGACCTGTGATTTTCTCAGGATTCTTTGATGGATAACAAGTAAAAAACAATTTTTTTTTTTACCAAACATTAAACATTTCTAAAATGTAAATCTATGCTGTGACATTTTTGTTCATTTAATAGATCCTTGGTTAATAAAAGTATTCATTTCTTTTAAAGAAGAAATAATAAAAATGTACTGATCCCAAACTTTTGAACAGTAGTGTAACAGTAAACTACTGTAACAGTAGTTCTGAACATTATTATCCATTTTAAA
>JAUCMU010000151.1:13831169-13893496 GCA_032275025.1 Enteromius treurensis
TGATCCCAAACTTTTGAACAGTAGTGTAACAGTAAACTACTGTAACAGTAGTTCTGAACATTATTATCCATTTTAAAAAAATGCTTTTCTTTTTTAATATTTGAATGATCAAAGAATCCTAAACTATTAAGCAGCTCAACTGTTTCCTACACTGATAATAATTGATATTAATAAATGATAATAATAAATCAGCATATTATTATGATTTCTGGAAGTATCACGTGACACTGAAGACTGGAGTAATGATGCTTTGTATCACAGGAATGAATTACATTTTATTTATTTATTTAAAATGTAAATAATATTTCACAGTATTACATATTTTTTTCAAGATTTTTAATCTAACAAATGCAGCCTTGATTGAGCATAAGAACATCTATAAAAATTCAATATCTTACTGACCCCAAATTTTTGAACGGTAGTGTAGAAAATTCCTTTTTGTATGTGCGATGGAACGAGACAATCGCAAAACCAAATCGCCAATTTTGTTTTGACATGTCTGAAAATGATCGGAAGGATAGGTGCTCGGTTCTCGGACCGGCCCGATTAGCGGCGACCATGCGCGTGCATATATTATCATTAACCAAAATGGATTGCAATGTAAATGTTTGCCGCTAGCTAGTTATGTCTTACTAATTATAAACTAACGTTAATGTCTAACATTTAAATTGTGTTTGTTTAAAAAGTTTTAAGGTGGGAAACGCCTTTAGGTTCAAGATCAAACTAATTGAAAAAGTATTAGTACGAAATTAGCATTTCTTTAAGTAAAAACCAGCGCTTACGAGATTTTTGTATGTTTGATTTCCGTTGTTATGACACCTGGAACCAGCTTGGAACGCGGCTTCTTTTCTCCGAGCTTTTGTCAATCAACACAACGCGGCTTCCGTATTTGAACCGCAAAAAGTTTGAATGGACGTCATAAAAAGGTTTGAAGGCGATCAGATTAAAGGCAGAATTGTCTGGAGAAGTAAAAGAAGAATATGTTAAAAGGTCTTTCGATTCATGGGCTCGCCTTTTAGACACTGTTAAGAGCACGTTGTGGTTTTTCAACATTAAGCCACGCGATGGCGGTGTTTACAACACCAACTGAATTTGCATACGAATGGTTTTGAGGAAATTTGGACGCTTATTTATCGCAGTGATATTGCATTTTAATTGTTAATAAGATAAGAAAGGTGCAGAGTATCTTAGTACATTAAATGTCATGTTTTGACGTAGCCGAAACGATATAATAACATTTTAAATGATACAAACTAACCTTCGATGTGTAATTCATTTTCCATGAGTAAACCGACAGGAGGTCCGTGCGGATGGCCAGGTTTAACGAGAGGGAATATTTTCAAACAGCTCACATTTAAAAGTGCTGTTAAAGATGGAGATTTATTTATGACAGCTTCTTACTGTTCTTAGTTAGCCTAGTACATTGAGTCTGGTACAATCGATAGTTCAGCACGTTTGTAGCACTCGCAGGCTATTAGAGAATAATAAAGAGAAACAGGAGTTAGTTTGGTTTTGAGTTAGTTTTGCTCGATGCACTGAAAACATCTCATGGTATGTTAATATTTGAAAGTGTATTTGTGTATAAAATCATGTTCTTTGTTGCAAAAAGTGCTCTTGAACCTTTTCATCGGCATGTCCAGAGAATATGTCTTTAAACCGTCCATTAGTTATATTTTTGTTTCTTTATTTGTATGTTAGATAGCTAAAATGAAATAGAAATATAACATGCAGAAATATCAAACAGTTATTTTACCCAACAAATAGCCTATTCATGCAAATTGATAAACTGTACAAATCTTATACGCGTGACAACTTTCCCAACCTGACATTTAGAAAAAACTCCTTTGTACTAAAAAACACAGTTCAATCTTATGTTTATTAAGATCTAAATGTTATTATGTTTACTCAGCATCTGCAGTAAAATATAGCATTGTAATTTTAGTTTAATGTAAGGACATTATTTACAAAGATATTCTTATTTAATAAGGAACAAAACACTTTTATAAATAAATGTTCCATAAAGAACCTTCACATTGTCATGGAACATTTCCATTCCACTTTATAGTGGATTAAGGTTCTTCAGACTTAAAAACAACAACAACAAAAACAAAAAAATGTTTTAAGAAAACAAAATGTTTTATCTGATCCATTCTCTTCAAAAGTCCTTTTGGAACATTTTGTTTTTGAAAGCAACTTGCTAAACCACTGCCGGTAAAAAAGAAGTGTTATATTTGTGCAATTTTAACTCATATTTATACTGTAAATATAAGCAGATGTTTAAAAATAGTTTTAAGATCTGTTATGTTTGTCTGGGTTGATGTGTCAGCTGTGAGGAATCGGATCGGTAGGGTGACGGCTGCCGTGGCGAGTTAGATCCTGGGGCTTGTAGGAGGGTTTGGATTGTGGTACATGGTGAATGAATCAGCATGGCAATGTTGGCATGCTGACAGAACACCTTCAGCGTCCCTGTGGATTCCAGTGTGGTCTAAACCGCTCTCGATCCGGTCCACACGCTTTCGTCCAGCCCCGGCAGATCTGTCTTAAGTGAAGTAGAGCGCAGAGCCCATATTTGTCTGCTCTCTTCCTGCTACCATTTTCTCACTCTGAGTCACATCTGTTTCACTCCAACTAGAATACCCCCTGAATAGAGTTCAAGAAAAACGAAAGCTTTAGGTTTTACACTGAACGAACAGAATTCTTTTATGACTTTATGTAGTGGAGTTCATGATGATCCTGGTACCTGTGACCCTCTGTGCTTGTGTCAGTGGAAAATTAAATGTTTTCTATCCACATCATTTATTAAGTAATCAGTTCATGTTTGAGGCAGCAAGCTGGTAATGACATCATTGGGACAATCCGGCACAGGTTGATCCCCTATATCAGCATCACTCATATGACGATTGTCGTTGTGTTTTATGGCTATGCTGTGTCAACAAAGCAGAAAGGAAAGATCCTGCTTCTAATAAGTGACACCTGTAGAGATGACGTACCATTTGACAGGGTGTGTGTTTGTTAGGTGTATGGGGACTGTATATGTTTACTTGCGAGACATACGTGTTGTTAGCAAAACTTTCCCTTTTTTAGTACTCAAATCACCTAAATGATTACTCACAGGCCAACACCCATGCCTGATGCTGTATCTGCAGAAGTACGACAGGTTTTTCATTAGTGTCTGGAATTTCTCTTGCACTGGATATCACATATGGACAGGAGTGTTTTATATATATATATATATATATATATATATATATAAATGTGTGTGTATATATATGTGTGTTTATTAATAATGTATTTGTAAATTTATCCATTTATAATTGCAAAATAATAATAATAATGAAGTAGAACTAAATATAAAAAAACTAAAAGCAATAAACTACTCTTTATAAATGTGTATATTATATGCTACTGTTTAGAGGTTGATAAGATTTATATATGATTTGAGAAAATGTCTAACTTTCTTTGATCAAAAATACAGTAAAACTGTAATATTGTGAAATATTATTGGAAACACATATTTTTGTGAAAATGGTGATGTTGTTTTTTCAGGATTCATTGATTAATGGAAAGTTTAAAGAAATAGAACAAAAAAAAAATGTAGTTGTTGGTAATGCAAATGCCTTTACTGTTACTTTATATCAGAATCATACACTCTTGCTAAAAACAATTATTAAAAAGAGTGAAAAGGAAAAAAATACTGTATAATATATGAACAGATTTAAATCATGGCCATACATATCACATGCATTCTGAGTCATGTATTTTGAGCTTTCCTGTCGTATATTTCCATGTAGGTTTATTACATTTTGGGACCAGAGCGGACTCATTGCCTTCTCACTTCTTCCATACTCCGTCCCTTTAACATTTTTTAAAATTTGTGGAGGGGAGGGAGGATAGATCAGTTTGTGGAGGAAGCACTGTCATATCCAGGAGGAAGTATGACTCAGCCGTGTTGCATTTTTCTAGGCTGATTCAGCTTTGCCATGGAAATGGGGTCTTTAAAGTAGTTTAAGCGCCAAGAAAGTGACACCAATCCCTTTTGTGGTCAAATTGTGCCGGGTGGTGTATAGCAGCCGTTGCAGTGTCAGTCCAGCAACGCTGTTAATGGCTGCTGAGGAACGGAGCTGTCACTTCTGTGGAGTTCAGCTTCTGAAAGTCTGCACTTAGACGAAAGAAACAGAAAGACCGTTCTCCGACTGTTCACCCTGGTTCCCTGAAATTCCCCTCATGCCCTCTCTCGCTTTCCTCTTCCTCATCAGCTCTCGTGTTTCAATACTTTAGCACTGCGTTTAACTCTTTAGAGCCCAAAGTCTTGCACTTAAACCAGAACTTTTTGACAAGAAGCCTAAAAAACTCAGTGGTGAGAAAGTGAGGAAATAGCTTGGAATATATATTTTAATAATTGTGTTATAATTGTATACACTATACCATTTAATAGATTTGAGGTCAGTTAGATTTTCTTTAAAGAAATGAACCTTTATTCAGGAAAGATGCATGATATATTTCAGTAAGGACATTTCTATCATTTTCTGAACTTCGTATTTCATCAAAGAATCCTGAAAAATTGTTTTCCACAAAAAATTATTAGCCAGGACAACTGTCTTAAACATTGACAATAATAAGAAATTATTTCTTAATTGTTTATTCAGCACCAAATCAACATATTAAAATAATTTCTTAGGTATCACGTGAAGTCTGAAGTAATACTAAATTATATGTAGAAATTGTAACAAAAAATCACAATGATATTAATAATAAAATTCACATTATTATTGTAAATAAATTTAGTGAGCGTAAGAGAGTATTTCAAAAACAATACAATCTAAACCCCACACCTAGTAGTAGTGTATGTCATTCAGTGTGTTTCATCTCGCACAGCCAAAATCATTTTAGCAATGGACTAATGCTTCCCCTTGGGATGTATCTTACTGTCCCAGAGCCTGGCATCCATAAATGTGTAGAAGGAGAAGAAGTATTCTCTGGAGATTAACCCTTAGGATATCCTCTGCACTGGAAAACAGGCTCTCAGCTGATTCACACACAAAACACACGCACACACTTACCCTGAAGTATGTGTTGTAATGCTGTAATGCAGGGTAGTCGCTAGGCAACAGTCTTACTCTTAAGCTACTCGAAACAAAAGGACACACTCAAAATCTTGCTGTGTGCCGAGTTGTGGAGGATCTTCAAATAAAAGAGATTGAGGAGCTTGAAATCACAGATTCAACTTTTGTAAAGCTGTGACTGGAGCAGCCATTAAAGGGATAGTTCATCCAAAAAATTTTAATTTTTAAATTTTTTGACTGTTAACTTGTTTCTTATTTGCACGCATATTACTAGTTTATTGGCTGTTTATTTATACTTATCAAGCACATATTAATGCCCTATGGATTCTATTCTGTAGCCCTATACCCAATATCTAACTACACAACAACAACTACTAAAATTAGTAAGCAGCAAATAAGGCTTTCTGGTCTCATGGTATAAACGTACCTTGTTGCACTTTTTAGTAAGATGAAATACATACCAGCAAGTACATATCACTGCAGTTTCCAAAAGAAATGAACACTAGAGGCAGTAAAACATTTGACCTTTTATTCCTTTTCACAAAAATTTTGAGTTTCGAATTAATAAAGCATATTTGTTGCACAATTACTTGAAGATTACCATGTTATGACTTCAAAATAATATTAATATGCTGGCAGATATAAAGAATAATGCTTTTGAACCTTAGCATCACACATATCCAGCTTCATATCTATTGGTTTTCAGATAGTATGTTTTGTTCATTAGCTCACGGAGTACAGAGATGTATTTGAGAGGTGATGTAGCCCTGGTTTGAATACAGTTTAACCACGGTTTGAAAAACAGTTCAAATATGTGTAAAAGGAAGTTGAAATAGCATGGTTGCATCAATAATTGCATTTTTATATCAGTTTCGCATTTGTTAACAGGTTTAGGGTTGGATTTGGTGCAGGGCATATCTCCGAAATGATAGAGCATTAACTTTTAGCACCAGTCCATGGATTATTCAATTTTGAACCACCACAATAAATACCTATATCAACGTAATAAAAATATTCTTTGAAACTGCAGTAAAACATGCAGTAAGACATGTAAAAGCGGTGTTGCACAAAAAGTACACAGATGTATATATTTTAATGACACCAGGTTGAAATTAGAAGTTTATTAAGGTTGACTGTTCCCCTTCATTCGAGTCACTAGGACGTTACATATGGGAACATACCCATAAAAAAGGCCACGACCCTGAGGCCGCGTTACAAAGAGACCTCCGTGCCAACAGGCAGACGTGTCAGCAGACGAGTCTGCACGTAACCTTCCTTAATGTAACCTTAATGGCCTGAGGGCAAATAGGGGGCCCCACAGGGATGCCAGTTGTAACAGAAGCAGGAGTTGGGGGGCAGAGCACATTCCCGTATACTTGCACTTTCTACATGTGGAACTTTTAATAATTCAATATATGAAAAGATTATGGATAAATGAAGGGAAACACGGCCCTCTGGCTGACCATGGAATATTGAGATTTGTAGCCACAACCTACTGGGCGATGGAGACCCAGTTGGAACACAGTCAAGTGCTACTCCGCATCTAGTCCTCACTGTGGGGCAGGAGGACAGGAGGTTCGCCGGAGGGAACATTCTGAGAGGTCCTGTGTGAATGGCACTGCAAGCCGACACCAACCGGTCTCCCGCTCACCTGATGTCTAACTGAAGACACGCGAGGACACAGCCTCTACGTGGAGGTTGTAGTACCTCGTGAAGGTGTTGGGTGTCACCCAGGCTGCAGCCCTACAGATATCTGCTAGAGAGGCACGGTGAGCCAACGCATAGTATGAGGCAACACTTCTTTCTGTGGAGTGGGCTCTGACACCTAAGGGGCACGGCTCTCCCTTGTATAAATATGCCAGGGAGATGGCATCTACCAAACAATGGGCAACCTCTGTTTGGAGACAGCATTCCCTTTCTGCTGACCTCCATAGCAGACAAGAGCTCCCGAGAGCATCTGAAGCTCAGAGTGCGGTCTACGTAACGGCACAAGCCCGGGTCTGCCTCCTCCTGGGGCAGAGCTTGCAGGTTCACTACCTAGTCGCGGAATGGTGTGGTAGCAACCTTGGGCACATAGCTCGGCCGGGGTCTCAGGATGACATGAGAATCAGCCAGTCCAAACTTTAGGCACGCTTCGTCGACAGAGAAGGCTTGTAGGTCCCCTACCCCCTACCCTCTGGCGTGGTCAGGAGCGCTGTCTTGAGTGACAGATATTTTAACTCATCTGACGCGAGTGACTCGAATGGGGCCTGCCGCAGGCCACAGAGGGTGACGGTGAGGTACTAATAGGGTACGAGGAGCAGTCTCGGGGTAACCTGTCTCGCACCTTTGAGGAACCTCATGATCAGTTGGTGTTTCCGAGGGATGTACCCTCCACTGAATCATGATACGCTGCGATGACAGCAACATACACTTCGAGAGTCGAAGGGGACAGCCTGCGCTCCAACATCTCTTGCAGGAAGGAAAGCACTACTGCAACTGGGCATCTCTGTGGATCCTCTCCACGAGAGGAACACCAATCAACGAACAGACCACCTCACCCTAGGCCTGCCTCGTTGAGGGAGCTCTAGACTGAGTGATAGTATCAATCACGGCCATTTGATAGACCGGAGAGGTCTGACGCGTCCCATCCAGGAGCCAGACGTGCAGGTTCCACAGATCTGGATGCGGGTGCCAGATTGTGCCCATCCCGTGAGAAAGGAGGTCCTTGCTCATTGCGATTTTCCAGGGAGGGGCTGCTGCAAGGATCACTAGGTTGGGAAACCAGGTCCGGGAGGGCCAATACGGCGCTACCAGCAGAACCTGCTCCTCGTCCTCCCTGATCTTGCACACGTGGCCGGCTGCACGGTTGAGTTCCCCTGGAATGTGAACAGTGTGCAACGATTTCAGCCGGGTTTGACTCCACAGGAGCAGATGGCGGGCGAGTTGTGACATACGACGGGAGCATAGACCACTTTGATGTATGATACGGTCGCAGTGTTGTCAGTACGGACCAGCACGTGCTTGTGGCCTCCTTCCCTTCGGGGCTGCCTGTATCCGGGGCTGAGAAGGTGCACTGCATCCACGTCCTCTTATACTCAAGTAGTGATGAGGTGCAGCTGGATGCAATCAGTGCATGCCAATGTTCATTGGCCTTTTCTTAAACTTTTCTTAAACTCAAGTCTCTCATGTGAGTTCCCATATGTAACGTCCGAGTGACTCGACTGAAGGGGAACTAGTTACTAAAAAGATAATGTTTATACTGCTGTTTTAAATACAATAAATGTGGAAAAAGTGATTAATTGTATGGAAAAGTACATGTCTCTTTATATGGGTCATATCAAATCATACAGGTTTGGAACAACATGAGGGTGAGTAAATGATGACAGAATTTCACTTTTGGATGTACCATCTCATTTTTTGTGAACTTTGTTAAATTTGATCAGCTGCTTTTTAGTGTAATTAGATAAGCAAGTGCACCAACAAGAAAAAACTTACCAGATTAACTTTATGGATGGTAAAAAGACTTTCAGAGAGAGAGAGAAAGAGAGAGAGAGAGAGAGACAATTTGTAGTCCCTGTAAGGTGGCCTCCTGTCATGTGGTGTTCATTTCTGTCATGCCTTCTTCCTCTTTTTCATCCATCAATGATGGCTTCTCTCCCCTCCTCCTCATATTGCACAACCGCTTCCTTTCTAAAGGGCTCAGGGTATGAATGAAAATCTAACCCGAGTCACATGCTACTGGCTGGGGTCAGATGCTCCCTGACTGCTGAGTTGTGCTGCCTCGCCAGCCTTTGTAAGCTACTGTCCCACTCTGTAGGGCATCACGGATCGTACCAGGGTCATGTGGTCAGATACAGTAATGAAAAACAGCAGTGCACAGTTGACAGCCAGACGTTAGCTTATTTCACAGTGTCACTCTTAGTCTGCCACTGTGGAACCGTTGCACAAAAATGGCAGTAATTTAAAGAAATAGTTTCCACAAAAATAAAATTTTATTATTTACTGTATTTAGACTAATATTGCCCAAATCAGTTGTTGTTGTACATTATTTCAAATGAAAAGCATACTGTGTTGGAACAGCATGTAGATTTGGTTGCTCTGTTCCTTTAAGAGTATCGGATCTGATGAAAGAGCATTGCAACGACATAGTTTGTGTCCAGCTAAATGAGGGTCAAATTTAACATGATGTCAAAAGCAAAACATTCGTGATGACTCTTGTTATTCAAATTTGACTCAACAATGACTTGATTATTTTTCTTCAAACTTGATGCCTGCATGATGCAATATTTGATTTATAAAAGCAACGCAAATTGTTTTAAAATATAAATATAAGATAAACAAGTGGTCATATGGATGTCTTTCATCTGGGTTTTTTCTTAGTTTTTTAGAGCTTGACAAACAGGGTCATGAACTGTTAATGTATAAAAACAAGGTGTGTGACTAGAAAATGTGTGATTTAAGGATTATACAAATTCACAATTCAATGTTATACAGAAAGACAACATCTGAGGGTGGGGAAATGATGACAGAATTTTCATTTCATTTCATTGAATGAACAAACCCTTTAACAAGGAACTCGCAACTTCCTCTTATGGGTTTTAAAAATGGCTGACATTACCTTTTTTATCTTCCTTTCTTTTCTTTTTCTTTTTTTTGTAACCATACTATATAGTTTCTTGTAAATAGACATTTTCTAAAATGTTGCAATGACCTTTTATGAGTGTGATTTAGTTTAATAATATATAGCTGTGTTGTAGGGAATCTCAGAAATTCATATTGGGGACAATATGAAAAGAATAAAAAAAAAATGACATCTGATATTTCTATGAAAATGAAATGAGTTAATATGCTCATCACTGCATTTTAATGAGCTGTCCAATAATCTATAAAAATGTAAAAAATTCTACTTACACACTATGTAAACGGCACAAATGAAATTAGACTATTATATGCCGAGACTGCTAATCCATAAAGAAATAACATGCAAGCATGCTATTTTAAGCATCCATTTAAACATAAAGTAATTATTTAAGAATAAAATAATATATGCATAAAAAATCTCAATGAGAAAAGGATAAGTCGGCTCTCAAACTATGCTTTTACTGAGTTTAATTCACAATCAACTGATACACCATATTTACCCTCAGCATAGCAAGGCAGTGATGTCACAGTGCAGAAGTGGAAAGAGACATGAGGACATGCTATATTAAAAGACAATTAACCCTTGACTGTTGACCTCTTCTCAGATATCTAGCAGCTAGTCTGTCTGTACACATAGTCACTTCCATCACCCCTAACCTGCCAGGTCGTGGATCACTGCTTGTGGAAACATTTGTATTTTTAGTAAACCGTTTAGAATATGTTCTGTATGTTCTCATCATCATGCATGGGCTGCTCTTCCACTATTGGATGTATCATTAGTGTATGAACAAATTGGAGTCGACTACCAACAAAGGGGATAATGATGCCCAGAACTGTCTGCGGTCCAAAATTTGAATGCATGCAGTGATCATGTCTTTTGTGATTTGTGTTTGTCTGTTTAACCTCCTCTCGTTCCAGTGGCAGGATTGCAGTGTGGAATGTGCACACCTTGAATCATGACGGAGAAAGAAGGAAGGAAGGGAGTAAAAGAGGAAGTGAAGCACATCCGCCACATGCATCTGGGCTTAGGGGGATCCTCTTCCTTGGCTGCTGGTTACATGTGGAAAGGACCAAGATGCTCATTAAAGAATCACGCAGCAGATTTGCTCTTTTTAAAATGCTATGATTCTGACTTTACAGGTTGGACATATTGTTCATCTTTTATCTAATGTACCTGATAAGTCAATAGCTAACATTTAAGGTAAATTTTTTTGATAGACATTTTTAACCTTTCAAGTTATAAATGAACAAATGAGTTCAGTAGTTAATGCTTTATGAATTAACATGATGTAACAATGAACAATAGTGTATATATTATATACATTGCTGTTTAAAATTTTGGGTCTGTAATTTTTTACAATTTGGTTTTCCATTTTTTGATTAACGTTTTTATTCAGCAAAGATAAAGCAAATTGAGTGAGAGTATGTTTTTGTTTCAAATAAATGGTTTCTTTAGTTAAATAATTTGTTAAATAAATAGTTAATTAATTAAATAGAATAATGGAAGAATTAAGGGCGAAAAAAATTTTTCACAAAAAAATCAGCATAAAGGTTCACAACATAATAATAGTTATAAATAATAAATGCTGTTGATATTCAAATCAGCTACCACAGAAATAAATGACATTTTGAAATATATTAAAATAAAAATGTAATTTTACTGTTTTTTATATGAAATATAAATATAAATCTTCAAACTTTTGAACACCTTTACAATAAATAAATAAATCTTAATTAAATAATGTGTATTGTTAGCTCATGATCATAATGCATTAACCAATATCCAACACAACCAAATAAATGAGCAAAAAAACATAAATCATGAAGCATGTTTGACTAATTGTTTACCCTTTATAATAACTGTACACTTACTAAGTACTTACATTAACAATCTAAAAGTTTATAGTTAATTCATAGTTTATAACCTGTAGTTAAAGAAATATTTGACACCCAAAAAATGAAAATTACGGCGTATTTTACTCACCTCCTAGCCATCCGTATTGTATATGACGTTCTTGTTTGAGATGAACACAGTCTGAGTATTTTTAGTATTTTTTTACTCATCCTGGCTCTTCTAAGCTTGGTAATGCAGGTGGATAGCAGCCAATATTTTGAAGCTCCACAAATCAAATATACAAGTACAAGTACTGCGTCGGAAAACTAATCTATACGCCTCCAGGGGGTTATCACATGTCCTCTGAAGCATAATCCATGTGTAACAAAAATATTTCTATTTTTAAAAGGATAAAATGCAGTCATTTTTTCGAGTTCCGGCTTCTTGGCTGACCTATGACCCAACTTAAGCCATTTCTACATTTTAATTTAACATATATATACGGTTATACGTCGAGTCAGAAGTCAGCCAAGACACGCTCTCAGGGACACGCATGCAGTTGTTGCCGAAGTCAGTTATTAAGGTTAGAATTTGAAGACTAGAAAATTTTTTGTCACTAAAACTCATCAATCTGCTTTAGAAGACATGTGATAACCCTCCGAAGGCGTATAGGTTAGTGTTCTGATGCAGTACTTGCGGATAAATCTGATTTATGGAGCTTCAAAATCCAGTATTGCCAAGCTTGTTCATCTGAAAGAAGAAAGTCATATACACCTAGGATGGCTTAGGGGTAAGTAAAATATGCAGTAACTTTAACTTTTGGGTGAACTATTCCTTTAATGTTGCATTTACAGTATTGATGAATGAATAACTCAGAGTCTATTAATGTAATAAATATTTTGCCATCGATATTTAAGTAATTCATTAGTGTATACATATTATCAAATGACACCCTTTTTTAAAATGAAAGTTGTTTTTGAATCTCAGTTAATTTTATTGCCTATTCATGTCATTGATTCAATATGATTAACTCACATCTAGTAGCCCAGTTAAATAGATTATTTAAATGTCAATTTCTCTGTACTAATTTCTTAATTTTATAGTGCATGTTTAAATTTCAACCTCATATTTTGTGTCCGTTAAAGATTACTGTTACTTTTGTCTTTGTAATAGTTTTGGTAGCACTAACCTTTGAAGTAACCATCAAAACATTCCTTTCATCTGCTGGTTGAGGTAGCTCCTGTTCCACCACGTCATGTCACACAGATACCGTTATGACCCTGATACGTGACTTCCACTCTTGTGTGGTCTCTATGTATACACTTAACACATTCCCACCCTCCACCGTCCTCCCACCCAGTCTGTCGTGGTCATGAGACCAGCACATGTGTGTACTGTACACTCTGCGTGAGGCAGCCAGCGTTACCTACAGGATAAACATATAAACCCCTACAGCGGGACAAGACTTGCAGCACGTTGATGGAGTGTATCGTGTTGTTAAAGCTTCACAGGTACTTAGTACTGAGTAATGCAGACAGAATGCATTCTCACCCACACAGGGGCCCGCCAGAGATGCCAAACGGTCACACCAAACCCATAGCACAGGCGTTAGGCGCAGCTATGAGTCACATCAGGGTTCGGATGCAAGACATCAATCTGTACGGAGATTTGGTAGTGGATAGGCAGCTTCCGGCTCCCACACAACGCTTTTGTCATTCGCTTCAAATGATCTGATTCAGATGACAGAAGACTTCTGTTCATTTACACACCCTCTTATAGTTACACCCCGACTCTCTTTCTTTTGCACACCCCAAAATTATTTCAAGGCTTTTCGTTCATACTTTAATTTGATAAAAAAACAGACATTTTTTCAAAATATCCTTTTCCTTAAATGCATAAGGTGAACTAACAATAAAAATATAAATACAACACTAATTAGTCAAGGATAATGCTCTGCATATAATAATAATTTTATTTCTCTTATTATGCATTTTTTCCCCTTATTTTCTCTTATTAAAAAACAGACACAAATACCAAAAGTAATACTAGTGTAGGGGCCAGTGTAACTAGAGTAACTAGTTGCTGATTATCATATTAACATATTTGCTGTTTATTAAAACCACATGTTCTACGTGACTATATTACCTATATATACCTAATCCTACCCAACTTAACTACCTAAGAAATGCAAATTTTTTGGGTGAACAATGTCTTTAATAAGCAGTAAATTAGGAGTTTACTAAGGCAGAGGTTGTAATTAATGGTTTGTTAACAGCAAGAATTTGACCTTAAAAGGAAGTGTGACCATACCAAAAACACATGGAGAAAATAAATATATATGTATATAAGTAAATAAATACCACTAAAACTGACATTACTACTACTAATAATATACATTATACAGTTTTAACATTTTAAGTTGTTTAAAATACAGTAACCTAAATAAATAAATGCTAATGACTTGCAACGGAACCGTATTTTAAAGTATTACTGATTAAATAAAAAAAAAAGAAAAAATCGTTTTTTTCTTAAACCATTTAGTGGTGTCATAAGGGAACTTGTTTGCTTTTGAACAACAACCTTTGGGACTATTAACACAGTTTTTAATAAAAAGGATTTATTTGCCTATATAATTATTGGCTCATCTTTCAGAGCATTTGGAGAGGGGCAGTTTTCGCACCAAGCGCTCTCAGTCCAGAAATCTTCACAGTCGAGACAAGGCCTCGTCTCCATGGTACCCGAGCGAGCAGATGGAATGGAGTCTATGGAGCTAAGTGAAATGCAGAAACTTTCGTCAGTTTCTAATCTGCCCTTGGCACCGAGGGCCACGTAAGCTGCGCTGATATTAAGAGATTCTCTATGAGTCACTCAGGTATTAAGAGAAAATACAATGCTCCTGCGAGCACTCTTTTAATGTGGGGTTTTATTGTCAAATGCATTTGTGCGCCAAAGAAAATTTCCACAGTGCCTTTTAATGCCTTATGCAAAGACACATCCAAGCGCGCAAACTAATAGCCCCATATAAAAGACATGTAAAGTGCATGCTCGGGAACCCCTGCTTTGCCTAGCGTTTTGTATGCAGCGTTGCCATATTGTATTGCATTACGGTCCAATATTATAATGCGCTACAAGCACTGTGTGAGGTAGAAAGAATATCTATAATATATTTGAATAGATCTACTCTTGTGTGGGGTGTGAAAAGGTCAGGGCTGACTGAGATTAATGTTGCTATACGACCTTTGCAGGTTATCTGGGTATTACACCACATTCAAACCAACTCCACTGCAGTGTGTGTGTGTGTGTGTTTTGTGCGACCATGACTTCATTCGTATCTGATTTATGATGAGAGAAAATAAAACACGAGAAGAAAAACTGCTTGCAGCGTTGACGACAGCAAAGCTCAACCGTGCAGATATCATGAACAAATGACGTCAGCCCTCACCCCACACTGCACCCTTCACCTTTGAGCCATTCAAGAGAAACCATGTAGAGGCATCTCGATGGTCAGATAAATGCGTGGACGTTTCTCTGTGGTTAATCTGCCTCTGTCAGTCCTCGCAGTTACCCAAGGGAAGCCCTGACAGAACATCAATTAGCATTCCACACAAGCCCAACCATGGCCCCGGAGGACCCCCGCTGATGTCATCACACATCTCTCGCCGCACAAGATATCAAAGGAGCGATTTACTTCCATTACACGCCATTCAGAGGTTTACATTACTGGAATACTTTCACCCTGGACACATTCCCCTCTGGAAATGTTAGTGCAAAAAATCTCCAGTTGGATAACTGCAACGTCAGAGTTTTATCTTGCAGAGAACAGAAATGTTCTTGTCTGAAAAGAAAGTGGCGCGCATTTATGATTTAGTTCTTTCTGCAGAGCAATGCAGCGACATGTACGATGCAAAAAATGTAAAGATTCTCACTACTTGCTAATTATTGACATATTTATTGACATATTCTACATCCATAATCGTATACCCAATACCTAAACTTAACAACTACATAACTATTAACATGTAGTAATGCATGTAGTAGTTGGTAATGCTTTGTTAATAGTAAGAATTCAATGTAAAATGTACTTTTAACAAAAAAACAGCTTTTATCATTTTTCATATTTTGTATTTCAATTAAAACGTAACAGTTGTCATCACTGTGAAACGGTTTTGTCCCTTGTCTGAGGGGTGTGAATTCAGAGCTTCACGCAGGGAATAGAGTCATATGAAGGCTGTGTCTGTTCGGGTGAGCAGACAGATGGGAAGTGGCTGTTCCTGGAGCAGCCCGAGTGTGTTTTCCCTGTTCCTGTTGTTTTATTGAAGTGGTTCCAGTATCCGCTGGCTAAGCAGTGGCTCATGGTATAGAGCGCATACATAGGCTCATGACCACCTGCCTCCATGTTCCTGTTGTACAAACAGTAGTGCAAGGGGAAATGGCATCATTGGAAACACCTGTGCCCGACTGCCATAATGGCCCTCTGCATTCAGAACCCCCCCCCCTTCACTTTCATTTCTCTGTTCATTGTTTTGTACATGCTCAGGCTTTGAGCTTGTCATTACATTGTGATGAATATTACTTTGCAAACAGTATGAAGAGATTTCTTTTTCAATCAATCAATCACCTTTATTAACATAGTAGTTTTAACAATACAGATTGTGTCAAAGCACTGAATAGTATCATATTGAGGAATAGAGTGTCAGTAATGTATACAAACAAGATTAAACACACAATTTTTTAGCTAAAGGCACTTCATTGAGTGAGGATTCATAGTTAATAGATTTGATCTTAGTAATCAAATTAATGACGATTGCTAGAAATTAAGTGTCCCCATGAGGGATTTTTATTTGACCCAAGAGGTCAGTCTGTGACTTTTAGCTCTGCGACTGGTCAAACAACTTTATGTAAATATCTAGGTCAGAGTTGACCAAAATTGAACTTTGAAACAAGCTTGCAAAACTTTGCATTTTTGCTTTTCCACTCACATATGGATGGAAGTGAATGGCGCTCAAAGCCTAAGTGTGATTCCACCTTAGTACCGTGACCTAAACAGGTGCGAAAAGGACAAGTGCCAGGACATTTTGTTAAATGCGTCATGCTCAGTAGAAATCTCATGTCTCCAAAATCTCATTCCTTATGTTCGCTTACGGTGGAATCTTGGCATTGTGAATATACTGATTGTTTGTGATGTTTCTCACGTTGTTTTGATAAAAGAATTTACAAAAATGTCATAACTATGTTAAACGTCAAATACGTTCTGATTGGGCATATTTGCATCAGGGTGAACAAACTAATTGCTTACAGGAAACCGCCAGGGACTACAAAAAAGGAATTTTAAAAGGAAAACTCACAAAGACCTAATCATAGCACAAGTGCTCTTTGGAGCGTAACAGGTACGGTCTTTTGTTTAATAAAATTGAATTATCAAACAGTGTCATAAATTCTCTGGACTGCTTTTATATTATGCAGTAATATAGAATATGCTGGCATTCGTGAATGTGAATGCATTACAGAAAGATACATAACACAAAGTGAGGACTGCGAGAGATGTGCTACAGCGTTCCTGCAAGACATTTCTGTCAATATCATAGTCAGATAGTGTGAGGACTTAATGAACCGAATTCTCTGGAGGCTTCAGGCTTTCTTCAGTTCTTCATTAGTTTTTTTTATGCGCCAAATCCCTAAAGACATAACGGTGTGTAATATAGGTACATTTCAAAATGGGAATTTATATTGCATGAATACTGAATTTTTCTTCTAACTTTCAGTGTGTGTGTGTGTTGTGGGTGGGTGTATTCAGACGCAGATGGGTAATAGTGATAAGAAGCTCTTCTGGGTGTACGGCTGAAATATCTTGGATGCCTTTTTAATCCCTGGTGAAATTTGACAGTCTGTCATTGGATAGAATCTGTGCAGCTCTACAAATATCAATCTGAACCCACAGTAAGAATAAACACAAAGAGAAATAATTGGACACATCATAGTTTTTATACTTTCAGTGCTTTTATTTTATTTTATTCTCATAGTAGTCTTTTTCAAGCATGCGTAACGTCTTAACGACTCACCTTTTCAATTTCTGAGCAGAGCAGGATTTTTCTGCTGGCCTGAAACCCAGCAGACAATGTAGCTGTAGATTGTACCACACAGAAATCTACATTGTATGCCAGGTTCACGACAGCACAAAATAATTCATCCTTCGCTCCCCGAAACCAATGTGATTCAGCATGTCTGCGCATTTAACTCTCATTATTTGTCAGCCTTCAACAACTCAAAAACATTTGCACAAAGACAGTCCCTTGTGACAGGCAAATCACAAAGAGAATGTGACATGTCGCCTTGTCCTTTGTTAACTAATCACTTAAACTGAATCTTCTGCAGTCAAACAAGGAACAATGTCTCAATCCGTTCTTTCAAAGATGTCTGAAACGGGTCCCCGAGACTTTTAGCTACACTTTGACAGTTCACTCACCTTGATCATTTTTTTTTTTTGAAGAAAAAAAGGGAAAAACCCACACAAAAAAAACTAGGCTAAAAGTGTATAAGCACAACCGAATCGCTCTGGTCGAAGAGACGGGCTGTTGTGACAAGAGCTCTCTTTAACGTCCATGAAAGAGCAAATCCTATTCTGACAGGATGAGGCACACATTGTGATAACATACCACACAATCTAAAAGGAATTTGCCAACAGGAAGCAGAAAATGCCATCAGAGACCCAGTAGCCAGATGTAGCTGCTGATTGCAACACAGGATCTACACTGACTACTGAGCACCTCATGAGCACCCTAACAAGCCGCTGGCAGCGCTCGTCCACTTGAGCCGTCCCCAGCGCCTGAGGAAGACAGAGACAAAGAAACAAATGGTTAGACAACCCCAAATCAAAGTGTCTGCAGCTCAGGAGGACGACAACAGCCCTCCTTTTTGCTTGCAGCGCACAGACAGGCAGCACAGGGGAGGGGGAGCTAATCTCCCGATGGGCATTTTTTAAGCGTGGTGTTAGCACTCTCGCAAATATTTCTCATTCTTTCCCATTAGCCTGGAGGCAGGACGGCAGACAGGGGCCACGGCTCCAGTGCGTTTTAAAGGTGCTCATCACACCCTTTTTAACCTAACCAGACCTGCGTTGTGCATTTTTCTCATAACAGATGGCACCATAAACCTTTTTCTTTGACCTGAGCATTGTGTTAAGGCTGTTAGATATCATGAAAATGTAAGCCTGGTTTTGCAACTATTATTTCCCGAATCCACTTAGTGGTTTGGCACGCATTAGGCTACCTCAGTCAGAGCGCTCGATTCAAGTCTTATTAATTAGAAGTGGGTGCTTGTTAGCCGCCAAAGGTGCACTTTGATTGGGTAGTCGACTAATTAAATCATCCTCAGCTAGACAGACAAAAGAGAGTGACTCACATAGCGCTTAATACTTCCTGTTGGCAAGGATGCAGAGAGTGTAAGGCCGTTTATGTAGTAGATGATTGTACTGGTTAACAATAAAGCCGGGTGACTGACAGGAGCATGCAGAGATTGTAGTCTTTGCCCCTTTTCTGTAAAGGCTCCAGCTCTGCATACCTGAGACCTTGTGACTGTATTGATCAAACATACTTCGACCAGCTGATGGTCACTTGACTCTAATTTTTCTCCATTAGGGAGTTCATTCCTAACCTGAATTCCAGTGCTGTGTCCCTGCTCTCTGTCAGGCAGTCTGATTTGACTGCGGGACAGTGACAGCATGAGGTTAGATTCTGCATGACCATATTCTAGATCACTTCCAACTCAATTCCTAAACTTTACTAACTATGAATATGTTGCAAATGAGTTGAGTTTATTCAGGGAAAACTCTTAGTTAAAAGTGAATATGTGTTCCCTAATTTAAAGAGGTACCAAAATATCAAAATTAATTTAATTCAATCAAAAAAGCATAATTTTATTCAGCAAGGATGCATTTAATTTATTCAGCTATGATGCATTAAATCATGAAGTTATAGCTGCTAAAATTCTGCTTCGCCATTACAGGAATGAATTACATTTTAAAAAATATTTATATGTCACTATTACATTCATATTACTGTTCTAATGTATTCTTATTACTGCCTTCTATAGATTTCTTTTTAATTAGATAAATTAAAGACAAAAACAAAAAATTAGCCCATATATTAAAGTACGACAATATACTACCACTGTACGGACACAGTACGCTTTTGATAGAGAGTGTTTATGAAACAGTTAAGGCCATTTAGTGAACAGTGAACTGTCATGTGAGAGTGGTTTTAATAGAATGATGCTTGTAGAATAGATCTCTGTGTTGTTGTGTCTTGGGCTTTTAGTATATGCTATGCTCCAGTTATGATTATGCGGTTTAAATGAAAAACTCACAGTCTGCCTTGCTGACCGTAAAGTGCTTTGGATTCTAGGGTTTTAAAAAAACTGTCAAAATTTGCTGTTTCATTTCCAGGGTGACAGCTTATGTTGACAGCTGTATTGTTTCATTCTGTTCCATTTACATTCCTATTGTATTTCTTCTGGCAGCACCAACAACAGGCTCTGGAAATTAAATGCACGTACGGACACTTTATAAAGGCGTGAATCACAAAAGCTACGCTTTAAGTAAACTAAACAATTCATGTGGTGAAGTTACAAATAAAGATGCATCTACCACCCCATTAAGCCTTTCTAATTTGCACCCTTTTTTTAAATTTATTTGTGTGTGGCGCTATAACAGGGTGGAGGAGTGTGCCGTGAGGCTCTCGAGGGAGGTATGTGCTTCCTGCTGCAACACTATTGTCTGCCCCTAAGGAGAAGCCCTAGCCTGCGACTACACATGAATGACCTGTAAACATTAGGAGAATTCCGGCACATTCCATTCATAACCTTCCACAGTCACTGCTCAGCCCAGGGCCCTGCTAGTCAGCATATAAGACACGGCTTGTATTATAGATAGTAAAGTTCTGAGCTAAGGTTCTTTTCAAAGTGCTACAGCAGACATTTCTGCACATTGCAGATTAAATGTGATGGCAAATTAAAGCATCATAGCTTTGCAGCAGACACTGATGTGGAAGCTGACGGTATATTAAAAAATTCAATTCAATTTGAATGCTCTGAATTTGTTATTTTTTCATTATACATTTTTGCGTCCACCAGACTGAAGAAGTTGGCAAATGCAGTGAACAAGGAAATTAGCTGTAATTTTGAATGATATATAAATTAAATGTAAGTATGTGCTCACCTAAATTGAAATGATGACGTCATGTGATCTGAATAGGTCGAGCCTGTCTGAATAACCCTGTAAGAAAAAAGAGAGAAACAATAAATTATTTATAATTTATTAAAATACCCGCATAGCTAAACATACCTCAAAAGCCATGCAAGTCCTCAATAACACTAAGAAATGTCAAAAATGGATCTTCAGAGGGACCCAAACCAACATAGGCCTCTTACTGAAAGAGTGAGGCCTACATTTTACCCCACACCAGGCTTTTCTTTGAGCGCTCAAACAAAAGGCTTTTTGAAAGCGCTTAAGTATGAAATGCTACCACCTTCCTTGTCACTGCACTTAATGTAAAAATGTCCCTAAAAATCCATCTGTAGATTAAGCCAAAGATCTCTTGCTCATGACTCCTACACGGCACCTTCTAACAGCATTGGAATTATTTTTGCTTGCGATCAAAGAGAGAAATGCAAAAAGTATGACAGGTAAATTCATGATGTGTCTTAAAAGGCGAGGTCCTATAGGTGGCCTTATGAACAGACATCAAAGTTACAACTCGTCAAAGCCTTGAGGGGAACTCCAAAACGATATTTCAAGGAGAGAGAGAGATGTCTCTCTCGGCTCCATAATGAAAACCGAATCAAATAGCGAATGTGATTTATATAGCGCCGCTTTTGATGAAAAATGTTCAGCAACATTAATGATAATGATCAATCATTTCTAATGAAGACGTTCACTGCAAGCAGAGCCCAGATCACAGCAGGCTTTGTGTTTATTGATGCAGATCCAGATACCGGGGCAGGTCCAAAACCAGAACTGATGAGCCTCTACTTGTACTACTCATTATTTACAAGACGTGGGCCAGGGGGAGGCTGAAGATTGGAGGGGGAGGAGAAATGGAAGAGAGGAAGCTGCCAGGGTAACCTCCATGAGCTGGGCTATTCCTGGAGCCCCAGCGAGTTTCAGTTGTGGGTTTCCTCCTGGCTGCCTGGGAGATGACTGGTCTGACCACATCCAGATTTTGAGAGGAGCAGCAGCCGAGCCCCTGACCAGAATGCTGTCAACGTGGTCAGCAACCAAACAGGAACTGAATCATTACCCGTAGCAGCCCTGAGCACAGAAGGAAGGAGGGAACCCAGGCAAGTGTTCGAGAGCACGCGTGTGTGTGTGCGTTTCTATTTGTACATGCGAGTGTGTTTGTAGGAGACCACAATAGAATCAATAAGTGATGAATGATTCAAACCCCTCAGAATCACAGCTCTGTTCAGATGCTACCAAGGACTACTTTGTTGACCCTTAAATTTCAGTATCACTTACATGTATGCCTAGTTTACTAGCAGAAGTATTTTCGATCTTTAAGGTGATCTGTCTGACAGCCGGCGCTCATGGCTTACGGCAAAAATCCATTTTCTACAGAAGGCTCTGGCTGTGTTTAGTCCTCGCTGCCTTTGACCTCCTACCTACATGGGGCAATGCTTCTAAAGAAGTCTGGACCGCTTTCTGTCAATACCAGCTGTTTGCTATGAACGTGGTCGTATTGAAAACAAGCAGTGAGCGGGTCTCGGCTTCATTCAAAACAAAAAAAGATATCGCTTTCACAGAGAGGTGGTCTCCTGTCATTGAGAAAGCGGGAGGTTGGTTTTACAGTCTAATTCGATTTAGAGTAAGTAACCGTGCCATACCAGGCTTGATGAGGAATTGCGTCTGGGTAGCCTAGTGTTCATAATCAACCTCGATAGGGTTTTGGTGAAACGATCATACATGGAGAGTTTGGCCCTGGCTCTGTGAAAGGTGTAAGAGAGATTCATTTCATTTCCCCTAAGCCCACTTGCCTCTTATGGGGGGAGGGACGAGACAGACCAACTTTCTACCAATCAACGTGTAATTCCATTAGCCTGACGGATAGATCAGATAAGGGCGCTCAATCTGCCGTCGGTAGGGTTAGCGTAATTGGTTCCGACCGGCTTCTAAAACATCGCTAACCAGTCAAGAGACTGGATCAGAGAAAGAGGACCCATTTCCCCGAAGAGTTCGGGGAAGGTGAGAGGTTTCTACCATGCTGCCATTGCACTGGGAGTTCCCCTTTTTGCCAAGACCTGACCAACTCCAAAGGCAGGAAGTCCATTTGCATTATGGCTTGTAATGCGGCTCCCATTAAAGTGATACCCTGCAGATGGGTCAGGTTTGAAGTGAAAGGCAATCCCTTAGTACTCTGAGGGGGACGGTGAAGTCTCACGCCAAACTACCGCACGCATACGCTTTCCTGCCATTCGAAGACCAGCTACTGGAAGCTCTGCACTGGACTCATGGTAAGGAGAAGCGAGAGACTCTTTCCAAAAGGCTGTATTGATGGGAAAGGGCTGGCACACAACAGAGCCTACAGTCCCTTTACAAGTCCTTGGCAGAAGCGCAGGCTCGAGCAAGAAGGGAGAGAAAGATCGAGAGAGAATAAAGGAGTCTGGCCCACAGCACACCCACTCACACGATGGCCTGGAGAGCAAAAGCCTTCTATTCCCCAACGCGAACAACTCCCAGCGCTGCCCTGGGCTCGGGCCCGCTCTCGAAATACAGTGAAGCGTATAGCATTACACCTAAATGAGGGCCGATAAATTCTTCTCCATTAAGGCAACACAACGCTCTTAAAATAGCTATAATACTTGCTCTGTTTGAGAGTGCAACTAACCCTGCCGCTGATATGCGAACCACCTCAACCCCGGAGCACAGATTGCAGAGGAGTTTGGATGCAGGTCTTCCAGGGCATGAAGCTGCTCTGCTTTTCTACTTTACATGCTGCCAGTGATCCCATGTTTCTACAAGTTGTTATTAAAACTGTTGCAGAACAGGATCACACAGAAAGTTCAATACTGCCAAAACGGTGAACATATCAAGACTTGAATATTGCAATGCAGAAACACAAAATGTCCACCATGCTGTAGAAAAAAACGCTATAAAATTAAATATTAATACTATAATTTATGGAGTAAAGTTAATTAGAAAATGGTGTGTTCCATAGTGGTCTACTGAAATTAAAGTTAATTGCTTAAATATAATGAGATATAAATGTAACACTTAATCATTTCAAAAATTAGTTATTAGTTAGCCTCTAATATTTCTGTAAATAAACACTGCGTGTAATTATGGGTCATTTATACTGAAATCTAAAATTCATTATTTAAAAAATTTAAGATTCAAGCGCTAGCTTTATTTACACACACAACATAGTCAAAACAGGCAAAGTTCAAACAACAGCAAGCAGGAATATTCAAGGGCAAGACAGAATCGTGATCCAGTAAAATGCGTTGGTCAGGGCAGGCAGCGAAACTTTCACAAAAACACAGGTAACAGTCCAGGGTCAAAATCCAAGAGGGCAATCCAAAAGTAACAAAGGAAACAAGACAATGAAAACAAGGCATGGCTATGGCAAGAAACCAGGATAAATACAGAAAACGCTTGGTAGAGTCCGCTTGCAGCAAAGCGATACGTCGCAACTTTCTGTTTAGCAGGCCTCCGCTTAAATGGCTGCCAAACAGGAAGTCAACAGAGAGGAGGCTGAGGGAGAGGTGAGAGCTCCCTCTGCTGGCTTGGCGTTACACATATGCAACAAAATTTTTTTTTTTGAAAAAACAAACAATGTGAAAAATGTGGTACTGCATGGATATACGCATGTATTCAGGATTTAACTGGCATTTTACAGCAATGCTGCTGTAATGGTGCACAACCTTTCTAACAGGATGGTTTGCATGTAGCTGTGGACAATTGGCTACCTGCTTCATAATTTACTTTGATTGGACACTGGAAACACCGAACAAGAAAGAGAGAGAGGAAACACTGCGATCACCATTGATTCTCTTTTTCCATGACGTGTTGCCGCATGTACTACGCTCGTCACTTATTGGAATTCAATGCACTGCCTGCACTCAGGTGGGGAAACACTGCCCATATATGGGCACGGTTACACAAAGCTCTGGGTGTGCGTGTTGTGCTGTTACCTGAGTGTGTACGTCACTCACACACACCTTCTTTCTGTCTGCCTCCCTCTATTGCGTCTCTTTGCAACTTTCATTACATCGGAAACAAGGAGGCATGGAGATAGAGCTGGGATCAAAAGCAAGTCTCTTACGGGAAGCTACCTTATGAAGACCAGATTTTGAGTTTGAGAGAGAATTTTGCTGTTGCTTAAACAGATAAGCGCAAGAGAGTATGTAGAGTAAGAACGCTTACGTAAGCTGACAAAACTGACCCTGTGGCACATTTACAGCAGGTATGTCAAGGTTGTGTCGTGCACGGTGACATAAATGTTGCCGGTACACACCCATGGATACGCAAGCACTCTACACGGGTGGAACGTGCCAGCGGCTCCCCACACTAGTTACTCCCACCACTCCCTCTACAGGGAGTGTAAGTCTGACAATTCTTCCTCTAAAAAAGCCACCTGATGATTCACAACTGCCACTGAAACTCAAACTGTTTGAAAAAGCGTGACCTAGAAATCAGAGCAGCATCATTGCATTAATTTCAGCCTTGAGACAAAAGCCGGCAAGACGTCTTGATAAAATAACACTTTATCATCTTATCTTAATACCTTGTGGGCCCTGCACTACAGTGTCATGCACATTTCAGAGACAACAGAAGCCCTGTGATAGGATAAACCCAGATCTTTCACGAGGATCATGCTGGTGAATACAAGGACAAAATTACTACCTCGCAATGAATTTAAAAAAGTAATATTCCTTAAAGGTATAGTTCACCTCAAAAATGAAAATTCTGCCATCATTTATGTTCCAAACTTGTATGCAAACAAAAGAACATATTTTGACCCCACATTCTTCAAAACATCTTCTGTTGTGTTCTTCAGGGGGAAAAAATAAAGTCACCCAGGTTTGGAATGACACAAGAGTGAGTAAACGGCGGCATAATTTTAGGTGAACAATCCCTTTAAGCCTGACTTCCTTGGGTGGGCATGAGAACTTGCCTGTTGTGAGCCGGACTACAGGGAGTGGTAGATTTCGTATAGTTTTAGAAACACAAAGACACGGAGGATGCGTGAGCATGTTGGTGGGCGTAGGTTCTACTGCCGCACCCTTCTGCAAGCATGGGGGTCAATGTGTGACCGGCACATTCTTTCGGCTGTATGAGGCGTCAGTCTCGCATGCACACACACCCTCTCCACACCCAACGCCCAACATCCTTCGACTTTACTTCCTGTCAGGGCCTTAAATGATGGCAGGTAGCCTTGAATTCTAATTTTAGGGTAGCTATTGTTTGCAGTAGTTTCCGGAAGGCGCCTGTGTATAGTCGGCAATAAAATAATTAGGTTAGTGTGTGAGGTGACGGTTTAAGGGACCTTAACTGCACTTCCTGTGTCTGCAGCAACCTAGATAGACCGGGAGAAAGAGTTAGTGGCATGCTACGTAAATCAAGAGTACAAAAATTACATTTTCACAGACCTGTAAACTTTTACCTTTCTGATTTCATAAATATATTAAAAACGGCAAAAAAATCTTCAGGGTCACATGTTACCTTTAGAAATCATCCTAACATGCAAAACATTTTATTATTATCAGATGTACTGCAAAATATTATTCAGGATTATTTGGTGAATAGAAATTAACATTATAAATAACTTTATATATTGTATTTTTTATCTATTTAATGCATCTTTGCTGAAAGAGGTATTAAAAGATATTTTTCATATTAATTCATATTTCAATCGTTTAAATTAAAATCAAGGTTTCCTTTGCTTTTTTATTCATTTTCAACAACTCTATGATTAAACATTGCATACTAATTTTGTACATTTATATTCAACAACAAAAAGTTCTGACTCAAAGTGAGTAATTCAACTCAACTCTTTGAAGGTCATTAACGTACAGTAGTTCTTGAAGGACAACAGCTGGGCATAGGGCCGAATCTAGTGTCTCTCTCACATTCTCATTGGCCATTGACTAAGATAAACATCTGCAGCCCTGAGCAGTTTTTTGTTCTACGTAATGACACACAGCCTCACAAATATCGCCACAAATACACAGTATGAACAAACACTCGGTCTTTATTGCCCAATATTGCAACAACAGCTGGTTGACGGTAGAAGGTAAATCTAAACACCGGTGATTTCACCCACTGGCTGGCCACTAGTGGGCCGGCCGGCAAACCAGAGAATGTGTCCTCTGATTACCCAAGAGCAGCCGGCCAATCAGAAGTGATCCTCACACGCTCCATTCATAAGAAGCAGCATTGTGTAGGGTACTCTCTATAAATTCTTCCTCCTTCTGTGCTCGCTAGCCATAGCCGCAACAGAGCGCTCTCTCATTGGTGGAATGCAACAACCGCTCTCCCAAGGGAAACCCCCAAAATATGTTCTCAGCCTCCAACAGGCACATTGACAATTCTTTCTCAAAAAGGACCCACATGTTGTATCTGGACTACAGCTACTAGAATTAGTCAAAAACATTGTTTCAACACATTAGCGACACTGATAAAGCAGAGATATTTTTCTTATCAGCTCGGTAATTAGTTTTGGTTAGGTTAAAAACATCAATTTTCCTCAGTTAAGTTCCATCATGTGACACAGAGGAAAATGAAAGCACATAGAATGAATGGCAGTCCTTTCCATACAAAGTTAGCATGCACCCACACCCACACACACACACATACATATATATATATATTTAAAAAAAAAAAAAAAAAAAAAAAAAAAATATATATATATATATACACACACACACACATATACTGTATATATACACACACACTCATAGCATATTACACGCTCAAACTTTGTCCCGAAATTCTCAGTCTATTTATCGAAAACCTGCAAACAATTTCTCAGTTTTAAAGCACACCATATGATATCCATTAGTAGCCAGAGCTCTCTGTCTTTTTTCCCCTCTCATTGACTTACTCTGTCTGGGTGAAAAGAGTATTTCCTGATGGCTGAGCGCTGCCTGCATGTGCGGGGTCCCCGACTTCCCCCTTCGTCTTCAGGAGCCGCAAACACACACACACACAAAGAGAGTGAGAGCTCCATTAATGTCTCCGAACTGCTGGAAAATAAAACAAAAGTCTACTCGGCTCAGCATTATCAGTCTTCTCCATACGAGTTCCTGGCTCGAATGCTCTCAGTCTGTCTCTCCCTTCTGCCTCTGTCCTTGCTCTCTCTCTCTTTCCACTCGCATTCTTTTGCGACTAATCAGTAACACTCTTAAAGCGATAGAGACAGAGGAAGCGTGCCGTAGACTTCCCCGTTTCTGCAGAGACCGAATAATATCATTGTTATCACTGTCACTGAATTTAAACTCTCTACCGCCCCCTCCAATTCTCTCTCTTCCTCTCTCCCTCTAAACAGTCAGTCATACACTGGAGACGGACTGCCAGAGTACTTATAGTGGCGAGGGGGCTGAGCGATTTTGCCCGCAGCCTATCAGTGTTCAGGGTAGTGTCCTGTTTCAATGCTGCTGTGAATTGAGAGGTTAGAGAGAGGACACCCATTCAGAAAAAAAGAAGGGGGAGAGCAAAAGGGAGGAGGGGAGAGAGAGAAAAGCCGGCAGTCGTGGTGAAAAACGCCTAGGCTGTGCCTCGGATCTTTAGGAGCAGGAAACTCCCCTACTTATGTGACAGAGGAACGTTAGTTAGTGTCTTTCAGCAAAGAATTTGCTCTGTACCAACCAGGCTAAACGCTTCTGTAAACAGGTCCACCAATGTCAAACAGACATGCCTGTTCGTGATGGCATAAAACAAACCTCTTGATAGTCTCAACAAACTGATATTACTTAGAATTAAATTATAATCAATACAACTGGATAAATCTGTTCTTTTAAGTTAATAGGGAAACTAACTGATTTTTTACTCCGAAAAATGAATTTTTAAAAGTGGCTTATATACTACCATTAGTTCAAATACAAATGTCCCCCTATCATAATTGTTGTAATAATTAAAAAAAAAAGTTTTATTTATTTTAAAAAAAATAAATATGTTTTTTTATCCAGTTCCAGCATATCAGAAACACTGCTTTGACTCATCCCGGCATATCTTCTTTATAAACCCCTAATTCTCCATCTTGGAGAAAGTACCTGAATTTTCATCAGCTGTGGGAAACCCAACACCACAGAGGGACACTCGGCTGTTTAATATTTCAGAGCGTCACCTTTCCAGTGAAATAAAAGAAAGAACGAAAGAAAGTGATATGCAGAGAGGTGGAAGAAATGACAAATCTACCTGCTCATCTCTCTCGCTCCACAGCCCTACAGAACTGGAGCACCACTGAAACTTCTTTTAAACTGCCATATTTTAGTTGTTAGTCACAGAGAGAATAGTGAGTCATCTCCGTGTGCCGTGAACCACGCCGCGTGGAAGCTCGCACAAGCCCTGTATTTTACCCCCGCTGCCTGAGTAACACAGCGGTTCTGTGCTTCCCTACTGCCCATTTACAATACACAAACGGCGGACGGTCAGCCAGTGCTGCCGCCCCTCTGACGACCCACCGGCTCTTCAACCACCGCTGCTTTTACAGGATGCTCAAATGAGGCTCAGTCATGAGAAGCGAAAAGGGGGAATACAGGTCTCCTATGTGACTCAGAGAAAAAAACGTTTTTAGTCATCCTCTTAAGTGAGAAAGATTAAACTTGTGGTTTGATCATTTCCAAACATTTTGATTTCTAAGCTATTTTGTAGATATACTTAGTGAAAACATTATTACTACTAGTTTAGTTCTTAAAGTTTAGAAACTGGGGATTAAAAAATCTAATATGAACCTGGGAGTTTTAGAATTTACAATATGGTCAAGTGAAGTTAAAATGTAAAACTGAGTATTGTATTAAAAGTTTTAAAAAGTCACTAATTAAACAAGCAAACTTGTTACAAAAGTTCAGATTGTAAAAAAGAACAAATAATTTTGTTAAAGCAGATAAATAAAAGAAAATCATTAGCAGTATCATTAGCACTGCCACTTTATGCTACTTCTATTTACTTTGGATTTTACATGACTTTCTTGAAATTACAAAGATCTGTGATTTAAGACATTATGTAGGTCAGTAAAGTTGTATACATCAATTGCCTTTAGTATACATCTCCCTCCTACGTTCCCCATCTTTTTTACAGCAATCTCTACACAACATTCAGAAAGTGTTCAAGCTCCTGCTGTGTCAGTCTGCATGGTGAAACAGAGCTTGACCACAGTACAGACAGCGTGTGTTCCAAAAGAAGGGAGGTGACGATGAATCACACATCGTAACGTGTCAACATGCCGCTTTGTCGTTTTTCCTTTTTTTTGCAAACAATTTAACTTGCTCTCGTTCATTTTGTTGTCAGTGGGTTGAGAGCTTATGAGTCAGGAGCCACATTGTAACCACAGGGCAAGCAGGGGCGATTGTTGTTGCAACCATGTGCTTCCCAGTCCTTTCATTTGGGAGAGGAATTTGAAAACGGTGTTCCTACTTAAGGAAATTATCTTAAATACTACCTTAGATATCAAATCAACTCAACAACTTTAAAAAAGAAGACAAACATGTTGTGTGCACTGTACATAGAAAAAAAAAATTAACACAGATATATTTAAATGTATGATTGCAGACATACAGTATTTTTATACTTTTTCCTTTCTTAAATATTAAACAACAAGAATGATATGCTGCAATTTGTTATTTAAATTTAAACCTTACATGTACTTTGGCACTTTGTAAACCCAGTCACTTTAACATTAAATCGTACTGTTTTTTTTTTCTGTTTCTGTTTTCCGAAAACAAAACCAATGCTAAGTCAGAATCAACCGTAATTGTGTATTAGATTTCAGCTCTGATCCATTACAAAGTGTAAAAAATGTAATCAATGTAATAAAATGTAATCTCTTTTGTATTTTGATATCCCAGTCATATATCTCATACAGTACATTTGAGCTGAAAGTCTTCCATCTATAAGCACCTAATGATGACAACAACCATCCCAGAACACAGAAATAGCCCTAAATTTTTAACATTGCTGTGGTGTAAAAGGTGTGAGCTATAGCTGCCAACACCACCATAAATGTGAAGATGAAAGACTCGTCCAGCCTGCCATAACCGTCCTCTGCAACCTCACTGGAACCTGATAAACAACGACCTGACGCAAGACAGGGGTCAAGACCGATTTAGAAGGAATGCAAGACCGGCATTATTCATGAGCCCAATGGCTCAAATCAATTTTGTAAGTAATCGCTCCTACGATTCCCACTTTTAAACTTGCTTAAACTCAAAGAAACATCTGTCTCACTCTGGAGTTTTTATCATTTTATTATGCATAAATAAGCATCAAGCAACACCTGCAAAACAAGCGGCTCCATCTCAGCAGGTTAAAAGTGACCCATGCTGTAATCAGACTCATCCAGGGTGGTTTGCACAATAGGTACAGCAGCTGCCAAACATCAGGTGACCACATCTATCCTAAGGCACACTGAGGATCTCATGGTGACAGAGGCAGCAAAATGCCCTTATTTGAATGAATGGCCGAAATCACATGAGTGTTCTCAGCTCGCTTGAGCCACACAAGAAATTAAGAGACGTCAGGGTGACGTGCTGACACCTCACGCTCCCTCCTCCCAGAGCGCAGTTTCGGGGATTGTGTACATGCCTGCCGGGTCCCGCCACGCCGGTCTCTGCCAGTCTTAGCCCAGGCACTGGATGTCTAAATTAGGTGGTTGCTGGCAGGCAGGAAAAAAAATGCAGGCACGCAGATGTGATGTCACTGTCATGCCGCAAAAGCATGACTTCATGCGTTTTATCTGGTGCAGATAGCCCCGCATGCTTGTGTTATATTCTGCTACATGCATTCACACGCTCTTCCTCCATCACTTCACCAGCATGCAGACGCAGCTTTTAAAAAGGCACAAGACCGTGCACCCAGATACCTTGTAACCATGCCAACCATCTGTTTGACATACTGTAGCTGACAAGACAATGAGGGATTGAGCCGGTGAGTGGAGGCGAATCTGACCCTGATCCAGGAATGTGAAACATTCCTACTGAGGAAACGAACGGTCTATTAATGATTAGACTTACAACCGTGGTTATAATTGTCTGACACTTTGTGACTGTTGGAGATGCCTCACAGAACAATGGGACAATTCTGCATACGCTGAGGCAATCTTCATTTTTCACTTCGGTCTGACTGAGCGGGTAATATGAAACACGATGGTCGAGGAAATCTTATCATGTGACTGATTTATTTAAGTATGCGATTGAAGTGCTTGTAAACTTCTGTACTTGGACAGAATTGTGAAAACTGGTTGTAAATGTGATGCAATAAAAAGAGAGTGTACTGCAAAATAATGGCAAGAAATGTCTTTACAAAAACAACGTGGAACAAGTATAATTCGATTAAATCAAAAAAATACAGCTTGACTAGTGTAGTCTGATTCCCCCTTAAAATAAGGGTTGACAGTTTGAATCTGTCTTAATTGAAGAATCGACCTTATAGCAACATCTGATTCACTTACTGTTCTGCAAATAATCATTATTCTTATGCAGTTTTTGAAAGAAGCCTCTTACGCTTATCAAGGCTGCATTTATTTGGTTGAAAATGCTGTAAAAGCCGCAATATTGTGAAATGTTATTACAACATAAAATAAATGTTTTTAAATTCTGGCAATCCATTGGTCCAGTCTTTAGTGCCACAATCTTCTGAAATCATTCTAATATGCTGGCACTTCAGGAACATGTTTTATTAATATCTATATTAAAAACAGTCATGCTACATATTTTTGTGGAAATCATATTTCATTTTAGGATTCTTTGATCAGTAAAAATTTCAAAAGAAAAGCACTTACTTTTTAACAATGTTAAGCTTTTTCACTTTTGATCAATATAATGCATTCTTACTAAATAAACCCCAAACAGTAGTTTATATAGTTGTAATACTTCTTCAACTATTGCACAAAAAACTGTTAGTCTGTTAGTAACATTGCTAAACAGTTTTTTTCTGCGTACTTTTAATAAATGAACAAAAATATATGATAAAATAAAGAATCCCGGTTTGAATGAACAATAACGAAGCGTTTCCTTTTGTGAGCAATAAATCAGTCTGTTAATAAGTCAGATGTTAAGCCTTCCCTGTTCCATTTGCAGGGGTCTGGGTGGATGCTGGGTGGGAAACCGTGAGATACGGTAAAAGGAGCCTGACCGGCTCCTTCTCCACCCTTGGCTGGCCCTTTAAAAGGTGTCAGATGAAAAGCAGCACAGATTGTTGCTTTCCCTCACTCTCTCTCTCTCAAGCATTCTTCTGTCCTCGCCCCCTCAACACCCACGTCTTTTCTCTCCTCCTCAACTGCCCACACACTCCCTCACATTGACACACACCCAGGACCCGTGTCCCCCCAGCCTGCCGCCTCTGGTTGTCCCTATAAACTCAGGATGCGGGACCCCCGCCTTGCGCCACGGTGACCCCATCCGCTCTGGTCCACGCTTCCCCCTGCGTATATCCTGTGAGTGGGCTCGTCCGCCAGTGAGAGAGAGAGTACGAAAGGAGAGCCACTGCTTCCCTTTTCCGCCCCTCTCTTCAGAGCCAGCGCTTCAGCAAACGAGAGTGACCAGCGGCGGAGCGGCAGACGCCCTCGTCCTGGAAGTTCCGAACACGTTCTTTTGAAACATTCCATTCCACGCCAAAAAGGGTTTCCTGCTCTCACACCCAACCCCCACCCTCCTGAGCCCACCCTCTGTGCTCGGCCTCCCCCGGCCCAGACAAGGGCTCTTTCAGGGCTTCCTGGAGTACCACCTTCAATTATCTCAGGGCCGGAGAGAAAGTGCTGATGTTATACAATGCTGATAAAGTTCCCCTCAATGCATTCCTCGCTAAGGCAGAGTGGCGTAATCAAAGGCGGGACTGATTACTCTGGCCCAGGATCATGCTGGACAATGGTGGGGGTGACGGAGAAAAGGAGACTCCGAAAGAAAGATAAAGAGATTTGGGGAAAGAGAGTAACATTGGACTGGAAGATTGAGCACAACAAGAGCCAATGGGGAGTGAGTGCAGGAGGGAAGACAAGACATTAAAAGTGAGCGAGAGAGTCAGGGGCTCTTCTCCAGCTGTTTACAGGGCTACGGGGTCAGCAGGGTTCATTTCCTCCAGAGCACACACGTCTTTATCTGGCTCATCTGCCGACGGAGCAGATAGGAGCCTGGGGGACGCTAGGGGTGTCTACCTCAGTCCCAGCCTGTGTCCGTTTGTCTTTAATTTAAGAGGGGTGCACAGTCCACCATCACACATCCCCTGCAGACTTCCTGGTGATGCTGTATTGTCCACCTTTGCCCTCGCGTGTGATTCAGGGTTTTAAATACAAAAAAAAAAAAAAAAAAAAAAAACCCAGACTTCTCTGATCCGCAGCAAGTCTCTGCCGATGTTTTGTCTGCTGTCACACAATGGTTTTTAAGCATACGTTAGGTCAACTGTAATCTTCTCAAAGAATTTGCTTTCTCTAGTCAAGGCTTTTTGGAAGATAGTCTTGATCTTACTGAAGAGGAATAGAACAATTTTATCCCCATGGTATGTTCAAATATAATTTCTGATAAATTAATAACTTTTGGATCAAATATTACCAACCAGGGATACCTGAGGCTTTTAATCCATGTCTAGAAGTATTGAAGGAATTTTAATGCCAGCACACTCCTAAAGGTTCAGAGAATTGGGTTTTTGCAGATGAATATTCTCAAAACATTGATCACTCATCCAGCATTACACAAATTTCAGTCCAATTAAATATGGATTGACTAAAATGACATAGCTCACAGTAATAACGTTTAAAAAGAGAGAAGGAGAGAATTCTATATAAATTATAATGAATAAAAATTACAATATATTATGATGATTATAATTATACATGTAATATTTTTATTCTGAATATTTTTAATTTATTGTAAATATATTATTTTTTTCCAGTTTGTTTCAAATCTCTCAAAGCTAAAACAACTTGCAGGTTTTGTCAATTTGTGTGGAAGAGACAATAGCACATATAGCCTATGAAAACACCAGATGTCGATTTCTTCAACATCGATTAGTCAAAAGCTACACATTTCTAGTTTGGTGTCACTGAACGGCTACTTGAGCCTCAGTGATGAAGCTGATCTTTAGTTGATTAATGTAGTGATGCTAACCATGCACACTTTATGAAGGAAATGCAGGGACTTCACAGCCTTGTTAGGGAAACAAAAGTCTTCTGTCTCAACATCAATGCATAAATAAGTGCTAAAAGAGAGTGAACACAATAATCTTTGACATATGACTCACGGCACTGCATCATTCATGTGTAATACTACTCTCTTGAAAGAGCACAAAAAAAAGGGGATACTAGTCACAGGTTGAGTAAAGGGGATGATGTGTCATCAGTTAGATGAAAATAAATAAGTGAATCGATTATTCAGCTGCACATTATCAACATCCAAAGCCAGTCTTACAATACATGAGAGGAGTGGAGAAGAGAGGAGAAGAGAGGAGTTGCCCCTGTGTGGGTCTGAACAAGTATGAGTCACAAGTAGGCTGCCCACTCAAACACCCACACATCCCAGAGAGTGGGTGTGAAACGTTGGGCTCGGAGCCTACGGGCTTTAGAGAAAGGGAGAGATGATCATTCTGTCTCTTATTTTCACTTTCTCTACTCCTCTGCACACATACACCTCTTCTACCCACGAGCTGAGCCCACATCGAGGGAGCATTTTATGATGTCATCTCCTCAGATCTAAAGAACAGCACTCAGGATAATGTGTGGGCTATTATCCTCTATACGTTGGTGCCGTGCACATGTAAAATACTGAATCTTTTTGGAGGATACACTGCATCCCTTTCTTTCAAACTTTTTCACTTGAAACAATTGACCACGTTTCCTTTCAACACAGCCTCCTGCTGCGCACTGATCTCACTCTCCTCACAGACCCAGGATCAAGTCTGGCACCTGCCAATCATCACCTAAACTTTCAAAAGCACACCTGTAGATTTCTAAAAATGCCCACTGCAGCTCGCCCACCCTTAGGACAGACACTAAAGACAAAACGTTGAACCTACCGGTGCAGGATGAGTGCGTGATTCGGTTTTAGCAAGTCCATTCTGTTCTGTTGCAGAAATATTCATCTAGGACACTACATAAAACAAGAAAGAGAAGAAAGTGTGTTATAATGCCACATCATTATGCTAAAATTACAAAATGTATATATCACTCTCAAAACCGTTTCAGCCATCATGGGCCAATATTATGTTGTATAACATGTCCAATTCAAATCAAACCCTTCAGGACTGTGAAGGAACATTTTGTTGAAACGGACCAGCTAGATGACACTCAAGTGAGACAGATTGCTCATTAGAATATTTCACATTTGCGTGTGGGCGATCACCAACAGCCATTCTTCATCACAACTCAAATAATCTCCAGAGATGAGCGCTTCAACTTGCAAAACAATCTCAAATCACACAAATAATCACGTCATTTCTTCCTTTTAATAATTACACATTTGATATTAATTACCACCCCAGTAACAGTGAACTGTACACTATGGATAAAAGGTTTAAAATACTATTGTGTAATTGAACACACAAATGTGGCAATTATACAAGCCTTGCTATAAAAGGGAAGCCCTTTTAAGGCACTTTGAGGTACTTAACTGAAACATACAGCGGTATGAATCATTCACATCCTTATCATTATGCCAATTGAGGTGCTGGATCCATTAACAGCACTTTTGAGGGCGAAAAGAAAATTCTCTGACATGTCTGACAGCACAAAGAAGACTCTGTTAATGCACTACTTTGTAACTGATCAGACGCACCATTTGTCGAAAATTGAAATTACATTTTGACACAGGTTTACTGAGAATTTCTCAAATTTCTCCTGTACTGCAGTGTGGAATTCAACAAAAATGATACACCAGGCATTGAGCCATTTAGTTGTAAAGTACGCAAAGTAAGCTCTGAAGTAGATTATAAAAACAAATAAACAAACAATATGTGAAAAAGATAATATCAGGTGCTAAAAATGCTGCCTGTCAACATACAGACAGCAGCTATTGTTACAGATGAGCTGCTAGCCATAATTTACACATGATCAACAGGATAGTTTTTTTCTTTTTTCTTTACTGCTTACACATAAGGTTTCCTCTTATCACCCTCTGCACACTAATTTCACAGCATGTCTCATGTGTGCCCCCTGATGGAAAATATTTGAAACAAAAAAGTACAAATTTACTCTAAACAGGTATTTTAGGACTATTAGGCTTATGATTTGTGGGTGCATGACATCATTTGGTTGACACAGATTAAAAAAACAAAACGTTGGACAGTAGACTAACTAAAAGTAATTAAAGACGCAAAAAGCATTTTAATGGTATACTTGGCGCATTACATCTCATTTGTTTTAGTGGTACTATTAGGACTAGTTTAGTAATTAATAATGAACAGATATTTTGCTCCCAATCCCTTCAGTTTGGAGGAGTGTAACAGGGGCGATGAAGGGTGCTGGGGTGAGCGGGTTCATTGAATCCATGTACATAATGTGTCCGTTCAATTCACTTGTAGGCGTCCAGCCACTGCACTTCATCTTCCTAGTGGTGTTATCCTTGTCATTTGGGGGAAAAAAAGAGGAAAGGGGAAATGTGTCCCCCCTTGTTTCCCCTCTCGCCCCTCTTTTATTCCCCAACTCAATTCTTTTAGCCCCCCCCCCCCCCCAACAGCATTCCAAAACACACAGAAGAATTTCCTTTTCTTCAGTTCACAAACCCTCCCCTCCTACCTCACTTCAAGAAAAAAGGAAAAAAGAATACATCATCACCCTCAACCAAATGGCACATACGATAAATAACAAAAATATAGAAATAAAATGTCTAACGTGTAACTTATGACAAGTCATTAAAACACTTTTTCACAGTATCTCGCTCTCTCTCTATAAAATGCATTTGTCAGATACCACACACACACACACACACACACACACACACACTGAAGCTACAGCATTCTCTGTGTGTGAGAGAGAGTGTGTTTCGTGCATGCGGCAATGTAAGTTCGAGGTTTTAGACACAAAGCAACATACATGCAGGAAGCAGCAAAAACAAGTATTCTTTTCAAATTAATTATTACATATGTATCATATTTGTGGCATTGACTCTACAGTTTGGTCATATGCTACTCGGGAAAAAAGGTAAACCAAATGCTAAACAATGCATCTTAAGGACACACAATCTGCGGATTATTATATCACAATATAATAAAATAGATCCAGGACGCACCTTTTGTTTGACTTCGCTGCATGCTCGCGTTCTTTCTCCGCGCACCATCACCGCTGATAGCGGACAATCTGTTTCTCTGCGTCCAGAGGGGAAAAAAAGAAAGAAAGGCATGAAAAAATGAGCTCGGTCGACAAAATGAAAGTACGACTCCACTGCGAATGCAGAAACACTTCATGTTCATCATCGCATGTTTCATTCATCTTCTTGTCATTTCCCTTTTCCTCGCGCCGGTCACCTTTTCACGTTGTGCATTAACATACCGAATGGCTTGGAAATGCCACTGCTGCCCCATTCACATGAACGCTGCTGACTTCACTAACCAGCATTCAGTTCAGAAATCCCCCTCTGCCGGGGCCGTCCCTTCAGCGCGCGGATATAACGGGGATATAACGCACTGCAGACAGGCCTATAATATATACGCACACGATTTGAGGAAACTCCTAAGTCAGAAATAGACTTTTGTGCAGAAAAGGCGAAAGTTCTATGCTGAGATGACATCATTCTTGTACGTTGAACTTGCATGTTTCTGAGAACAGAAAGGGGTAAAACAGCTGCGTCCTCATAACTCTCATTTGTAGGCAGATGATAAAGATTTCAACAGCAGATTCAAAGGGGAATTCGTCTGTGCGTTTTGTTGTTCTTCAAAAAACTGTACATTTAAAAAAAATAAAGCCCTTAGCCACTAGAAAACTTCTTAATATTCCACAGAGGGGGTTTTAAACAATATTCTGGTGATGTAAACAACATCCGTGTTCGTTAAACTGTGTACGAATTATTCACTGACTTTCGGGGAATAAAGGACTTCCTGTGAGTAACTTTCGCTGTTCGTCTCGCGCCTGTCCTACAGTTAGTCAAAAGTCAGCTCTTTTAGATCGTCTGCTTCTTAAGACAACATATTTTTGTCATATACTCGTGGCATGTAAATACATAACAGAATAATAAAAGTAGCATACACGTTTTTGTCGACGTTTTAACCGATTACGAATCCCGCTGTAGAGCTCTGGTGTTGCTATGGCTACCTGCGCAGGCGAACGCGACTTCTGTCCACAAGCGTCTATTTCACTCACTTGCAACTTTCCTGGGTTCTCAATTCTTAGCAATTTTGCTAAAATTAAATGGTCGGGAAACTACGTTAACCAATAGCTTCTTCTGAAGAACCTATTATCTTACGTCCAGTTGTTCTCCAAACAACCATACAGACAACACATTTATAGCAAAAAATATATATATATATTCTTGATATGAAGAAGTTAGCCCCGCGAAAAGCCATTAAATAGCCTTTACTTTAAAAAATATATATATAATATAGGCTATAGCATCATAACTTTTAAGAGTGTTTTTTTTTTTTTTTTTTTTTTTTGCCAGTGCCAGTTTGGCGTAAGCTGAAGAGTGTATATGTCAGCACTTGTTTTCCTCTAAAATTAGTTTAGGGATTTGAATCCAATTGAGGAGGAAGTTAACACTAAAGGCGTTCAATTGATTGATTCACATTTGGTAAAACTGATTTGAAACAAGCCTTTCATGTGTATTTAGATGCTTTGTAATGAGCTTACATTCCCCAGATGTGGTTTCTGAAATGTACTCATTGAAGATTATTGTTTTTAATTGAGTTAACACTGTACGATAGTTCATAAATCAGTTCCTCATCTGAGCATTATCATCTTTTTGAAGTCTAAAGAAATTGTGTTGTAGTTTCAGTAAGGATACAAGACAATTTAAGACCTAATTAATGGCAATAGAAATGTAAAAAGCCAGCTTCCTAAGACACAATTTCAACTGCAGTGCATGCCAGATGCTGAAAGTTGCATGTTGGCAAATGAGTAATATGTATGCTTTCACTCATTTAAGTAGTTTTTTGTTGTACACTGATATGGGAAACCACTGAGCTTTGTGTACAACCTGGTTCCCCCTTTGCTTTCCCTCCCTCTCTCAACAGCAGAATTGTTTTTACAGTAGACACCCGGGGTTTCACCAGAGAGTAAGACTAGCAGGAAAGAAGTACAATGGGAGTTCACCTAACTGACCACATCTTCTCATTCATAACAGACCATGAACACACTTCTTCAATCCTTGTCCCGAATGCAGAAAGGATGCATGGGGGAAATACAAAAGCTGTGGGAGGTGCCCAGTTATTTACATAAAATTTCCAAAGTGCCAGATTGGCATATGATGAAATGTCTCGTTGTTTCCATTCTCTCTCACACTTTCACAGAGAACATCTCAGAGAAGGCTTTCAAAGGAAGAATGAGTAGATGATGAACTTGGGGAAATTTGCACAATTGATCATTTTGACAGGGTTTAAGAAAAACATTTCTGTCATTCCATGGATGGATTCTTGCTTAATATATGTCCAAATAGCTAACACAATGTGAACACAAATACTATTTTAAATGGGGAAAGCAGAATCGAATGCACTAGAATTAGACTCAATAAATCAATCTGTTTTGAATTGAGAAATGTGGCATATTATTAATAAAAAGAAAAATTATGAATGTTAATGATTTTACTAAGAAAAACCTCATTTGTAGCTTTCATTTATCGTTCCTGATCTAATCAGTGTGAGCACATCTGCACTCAGAAAAATATGAAAACATAACCTGCGCAGCGTGTCTCTTCAGCCTTCTCACACACACAGCACAGTATGAGCCTTTACTGGTATGGAAACATTTTAAATATCGGTTTCACAGCTGCTTCAGCCAAATAAGACACAAGCATCAGACAAAGAGGGAGAACAAAACTTTTGATAATTTAGTTGCTGACTAAACAAGCTTATTCTGCTTTTCTAACAGGAACATTGGAGCTAAATTATTACAAATACATATTTCTTGTTTATCACAGACAGAAATTCCATTAACAAATAAAAATGTGCACTATTTCAACTATATTTTTCTTTAGTGCACTAAGAGTAGCATGATTTAATTCTATAGCTATATCATGATTAACAATGACTTGGCAACATTTATGCTTTCATCAGTTCCAAGACTAACCTCTTCAAATGACAGCGCAAGCGGTTCCATAATATATCCAGCACCCAGAATGCACATTTGAAAAATACAGTTGCTGCATTCTCACAAACTGTGTATGCACCTATTCTTCTAAAATAATCTTTACTTGAGCAGTTGAAATATGCCAATAAAATATTTGGAAAAGCCTTTCTAGATAATGAGAAGTAAAATCTGTACACAGAATTATGCCAGCTGTACTATTTGGCAGTGAGTACACTTGTGGATCAAGTCAAATCCACTGGTAAATACAGTTTTCCCCCCACTTGCAGCTCATGATAATGATTCAATGCTGATTTACTGCTTATGAATTGCATGTTACGATATGGGAGAATGCAGATATAAAATCAGAGAGGTGCTCTAAAAACTAGATATTTTTCAAGATATTATATAAGGTTACGCTTGCTTTTAGAAGCAGACAATAGCAAACAATACCTGAATGCATTCTCTGAGTCTCATCCTGACAAGTACCTTCAATAACCTGCGGCTTCAGTCAGCTGCGGCTGGAATTTGTTTATCTATAGTCTAAAGGACATGCTGCCTTTGTTTAGTTAGACCAGACACATTGTAATGAATAACCACTCCTGTTATATGCTGATCACGTGTTACTATTCTTTATTATATTTTCTACAGCATAAATCACCATGTTGCATGTGGCTTCTACATTATTTGATCTTGGATTCTCAGGTACATTTAAAAGTCTGTGCAGCATGAATTGCCTGCAATAAAATATTCTCAGTGAACACAAGTGTGAGCCATTTTCAGCGTAGACCACAACATACTCTTCCTCAATTCATTTCTTGGTCGAGGAATCTTTAAAAAGGCATATGAATGAAACCAATTAATACATGTGATCTTTAGTCTGACATCATGAGTCAAACCAACCCGGGCTTACTGCTAACTGAATCGAGTCAGTGTACACAGTTTAAAATAAAAGCTTAATATGTCAGTACTTCCATTATTGTTTAAATTAATCAACACTGAAATAACAATTATGTTTTATTGCATTCAAAGACGATATTTGTATGTCTTAGGTTTGCTAAGATGATGCAGCCTGCAGAGATTGTTCTGGTCAAGTATGCAAGTGAACGAGTGAGTCGGTACTCTTCTAAATCTTATACTCCTATGCGCTCGAGTTTGAACATAAATGCAGCTCGCAAGCGGCACATCAATAGAAACGTCCTTCTTTGTTTGTCATTTGTATGGACGGAATGAGACCACCTCTCAGACCACACACCATTTAAATACATCGACGCATTAATCAGTGAACTGGAAATGAAAAATATCGCCAACCCCGCGGGGAAACGACAGCAAGACACTTCACTCTCCCAGCAGACAGTGCGTTTCTAAGAGCACCACAGGTGGGTCTCTTTGTATCCCCTCCCGGTTGTGCCCCATTTTGGGAAAGCCCCTCGGCGGCAGGCTGCAACCGTCTCCAGCTGAACCTGAAATACAAGCCCGAGCGCTGGATTTTCCCACTGCAGCGAGGGGGGATTGATTCCCAGGGATCCGTCTGAGTTAAACCCTCTTAAATGTCCCTCTGGCTTTTGTCTTTGCGTTTCAGCTGAAATTCGCAGCATTCATCGAGCATCGTTTCAGAGAGCACAGGAATTCTCCGGGTTTGACAGGCACCCCTCGCCTTCTGCAAATGGGTGGAATATTTCACATACACACACTTCACTTGTGCACACACGCACTTGGTCACCCACACACACACCGAACAACACCCTCCCACACAAATACCTATATCCAAACACCCACACACACTCATGTGCTCCTGAGTGCACATGCACAGGGCACACACACATATCCACCCACACACACACACACACACGCGCGCTCCAACACAATAAGTTTCTCATGATAGCTCTGATCTGGTTTTATACAGAATGGGATACAACACAAACAATACGGCAGATAATGGCATTAGCCGAGATCCCGCTGGCAAGTTTAAGCACTTTGGGATGAAGCAGATAGGTGTGCGTGCACCATTTATCTCTCTTTAACTGCTGAGAACAAAGAGCAAAGCTGCATTTCAGTCTCTTGCATTCCATTCTACCAGAGACACTCTTTCAGCACAGAGAAAACAATTACAGATCCCAGTCTGTCAACAGCCTCGCACAGCACAGAGGATCCACTCTCACTGCAGCGCAATGCAAACAGTGAGGCGCCTCTTTTCTATTCATGAGGAGTTGAAATTGACCACATTTTTAGCATGAGAGAGACTGAGCCAAAACTTTACATCATTGCAGAAACTCTCATTCCATCTGAAATTACAAGTCATGTAGATCAACTCCAGTCATTTGCTTTTAATCAAAAAGTCATGTTCATCTTCAAAAGAATCTTACCTGCACACGGCATGGTGTGATTTGTGTCTTCCTTTTTCTTGTCACTCCATTTCCTCCAGTGTTCATGTGCCTGTGACTGACTGCAGTATCCTGTTGAGATCTGCTGGTATATGTGTGTGTGTGTGTGTGTGTGTGTGTTTGAGGCTGAGCCTTTGCCGTTCTCTGCGAGTGTCATGCTGGAAGTGTTGTATCCACAGGCTGCCTTGGGTTTAACTACATAGCATCTCTCCACCCCCATGGCTGCATGGTAAGCGTGTGTGAGCAGGGAAGGTTTCCTGCCTACACGGCTCTAAGTCGGCCCCCAGCCCACCCCACCCCCCCACACCACACACACATTCACTGCCTACTTTAAAATGCCGTCACCTGACCAGCCTACCACAGCCAGCCCACACATAGTTCAGTTTTTCCTCTTTTTTTCCAGTTTTTCACGTCTCAATTATGGTTAAGTAGAAAAAGAATTGAGAAAGCAGAAAAATTTGGCATAGTGTTGCTCTAAGAATTTATTCTCGCCAACAAGAAAAGAATCAGACTGATTAATTTAGCAAAAATAAATAAATAAATAAAATGCGCGCCGACTTTTTGTGCATTTTAATGTGACAAACGTACATTGAACACTGTAATGGCTTGAGAAAGTATCTAGAAAAAACATTTACTGTAAATTCATAACTATATGTATATATATATATATATATATTAAAATTATATAATATATATATATATATATATATATCAAAATTTCTTTTGATTTTAAATACTATTCACACATAATTTAAAAATGTGGTTTAAATTGTATTTTTAAATGAAAATAAATGAATACCCTTCTGTTAATGGTCTGTAAATATCTGCAATTTATCAATAAATAGTTTTTAAAAAATTGTAATAAAAAAGCTTTGTTTATGCAATATAGCTTTTTTCACAAGCTGGTCTTACAGAAAAATAATCTGTTTTGAGACTTGATCCGGTTAGGATTTGTCATCTGAGGGGAAAAGGAAATTGGATGTGAAATTGTAATTCATGACCTCACAATGCTCACCCTGTTATTGGATTGATTACTCACTCCATTAAATCATAAATAGGTCACCTCAAAATGTGTACTGTTTTCCATGTGCATCTCATCAAACCAGTCCTTTAACACTCATAGACAGTGCATGCTTTTAAAAGTGTGAGGACTCAATGAAATGTCAGTGTATGGAAAACATATGCCTTTGTTGAGAACGCAATCAAAGATCAAACAGTGTTTTAGGCAACATCACAAAAAAACTCTGAACGAATATGAATAAGTGGCCCTGAACATATCAATCAGTATTTCCATCAACTCTGAAATATCACAATGGAGCAGTTTATTAGTCTACACAGTATGTAGAGAGACAGAGCTGTATGTTGTTTGATTTTTTTTATTATTCCCATTTCTTGGAAGATATTATCAAACTCAAACTCTCCATGTCCTTACCCTTTTAAAACTAACCAGCCGCAAAGAGGTCATAAAAAAACAAACTTGTCTATCTGAGAGCCCGTTTAGACAACAAGTGCTCTATTAGAACCAAGCACCACGGTTATACAGCTTTACCTTCAGTGCTGTGCATTAAGCAGAGGTGGGTGTGTGCGCTTCAATATGTGATTACTTTTCCGAACTGGTAATTGGACTATTTTAGAGAGCGAGACTGAAAGAATATTCATATATATATTCAGGTAATATGATTACGGACAAGAGGAAGGAATTATGCGTGGGCAGAGCACAAGCTCTTTATCAATATGCAGACAGATTTTATAGACTCTAATGAAAACCAGCGAGGTTTATCTGGAAAAAAATATTTTTGCTGGTTTATCTAAAACATTCAACTTAAGTTGTGAAAATCATTTTGTTGATAAGCGTTTAGCCTTTTTAGTTAAAATCTCTAAACGCTCTTAAAACAAGACACTTGCAAAAATAAATAGCATATTGTATATTATATAGTATATTACTGTCTTAAAAATAAAGGCTGCACAAAAGTGTTTTTGTAGCAATGCAACAATATGGCAGCTTCCACAAAATAAGAAAAAGGTTCTTCAGATTTTTCAAATGGTCTTAACGTTAAGAAAAATTGCTTCTTTTAAGAACTGTTTTAAAATTTTCTTCTAAAAATGGTTCTTCTGTGGCAACTTTTATCCTCTTTTATTTTAAAGGGGACACTGGGTGCCCATTTTCCACAAGGTGCTATGATTCAGGGTCTTCTTGACATGTCTGCAACAATCTTTGGCTCTTACGTTCACTTTCATATCTAAATACTAAGGGTGGAAATATGCTTATATGGGGCAGTCCGTCTGCAGTCGTGGGTGGGGCCTGAACAGTATGATGTCATTCTCAAAATACAGATTCAAAATGGCTTGATAATTGAGACTGTTTGGTTGTGCGTGGGGGCACGTCCTAATTTTGCGTAGTTAGGCGTGTTCCTGGGTCACCATATTTTGTTGACCCTGGAACAACATTTTATTCCAAAATTTTTGTTTTGACCGTATCTCTACACCTAAACCTAACCCTACTCACGAGTAATGCCTAAAATCAGAGGAAATGATAGATGACTGACACTGATTGTAAGCCTAAACTTCACAAAAACTATAAACTGGTTCTTCAAATCTGTTAATCACAATGTTGTTCCAGCGTCAACAAAGAAGTGAATGCATCAACGCACTTCAAAGACACATTTATAAGCAAACACCAGGTAAAAGTAAATTTTCCCTTTAAAAATTTGTACAATGGATGTTAAAGGTTCTTCATGGAGCTGTCAATGTCAATAGACTAATTTCTAGGAAATATAATCTATCTTTTTCAGTTGTACCTGATTTCTTACCTCTGATTTGTCACTGAATTGACTAGCAATTGAAAGGACTTAACTTAAAACCACTAACCACTAAGATCTGCAACAAACAAAGTTTAAAACATTTAAAATCTTAAAAAAATGAATCGTTTTAGGACATTTTCGATGCTATGTATGCAAACATCAAACGCTGAAATAATGATTTGCCTTGAGCGCCCAACGATTTTTGTAAGAATTAAATAACTTACAGCCATAGTAAACTGTCAGTGTCAAGTGTTGCTAGCAAACTGTGCATTCTACCGTACATTAAGATAATTCTTAAAAAAAAAAAGACAGACCGTGAGATTTGAACCCTTGTTATTTTTCATAATGAACAGGTGTGGCTTCTAAGAAACTAAGAAATGTATTTAGTTGAGTAAGTTCTCATCACATACAGTATAGAAGCACTGAGACCACACCCCTACACCCTCACCACAGTTTCCCGACAATCCTCTCCCACCTTAACACAGATTTTACCCACAGAGAGTTCATCAGCTGTTCTCACAGTCTCTTGGGTCACTGGGTTCTTTCTCAGATTCAGGGTGTCCACTCTTGAAATTTCTATCCTGCTGTTTAAAGCGAATTTACCAAGGAACAACACAGATTCATGCTGTGGAAACCTGAGATACCAGCAAGCGCCCATATGCACTTCATAAACATGAGGGGACCCATGGAATGATAATGAGAAGAGAGTATTTAATGAAATGATAGCTCTGCACTGAAGATCAAGAGTCATTCACAATCAAAAAGTTTTGTTCTTTTGCTCATGTTGCCCATGTGCTGGTTTGGAGTTTTACGAAAACATAAAATGCAAGTAACATTGTTAACTTTATTTTTTTTTTTTCTTAAAAAAGATAATTGCCAGGAAGATAAATGGGTTTTCTGCTTAACACTTTGCAGACATGTTCAAGTTAGGTACTTTTTTATAAGTGGGATGTGGACAGACACAGTGGGAAAACCCTCTGGACTCTCTGCTCAGACAATGATTACCGTAACAAGGCAGCATTATCTTTATTTTGATTACAAATATAAAGGGACAGTTAAATAAGATAAATGAGAGTCATGAATGTACTATTTTGGATGAGCTCTCCCTTTTATGGACAAAAGACCAGTTTTACCAGAAATTGCTCTGCGAACCGGAAATACATGGTAAGTTTCTTGGACATTTTATTAACTACGTAAAGGTAAATAATATTTCTAAAATATTACATGCCACTACAAGAAACTGATTTATTCTCCTCAACCAACAATTTTAGGTAAACGGCAAAAGGCAGACTTTACTCATGGAATGCAAGCCATTTTGTTCAGGTATCTAAATTATTTTCACAGAGGACTGATGAGCTATTTCAAGATTATTTTACCTCACATGGTCTATTATTAGCTATTATTTTTAATCTTATCTTGTCTGTACCATTAGCGGTAATACGTGTTATTCCTGCATCTGGAGACGGTGTAACCTATATATACCTATATGTAACCTATATATTCTTGACACAAGTTAAATAATTATCATTTATTTCAAGTATACTATATATGTAAAAAAAAAAAGACATGGTGTATTTTTGCTTTAAATTAAAGTATAAGAAGCTAAATTAAAAGATGTATAGTATGTTAGGTGGAGGAGGACATGCTGCTCTCGTTTTGATGTAGAAGGGAGTTCCCCTTGTAATTTCACAGTAATGAAAACAAAAAGAGACATTGGTAAATCATAGCAGGGTGCTTATTCGTACTTGCATGGAAATTATTCAAATTAAATTTAAAACATTAGGGATGTGTTGATTTAGGTTTGAAGTTGCTTTACGATCAGGTTATTTTTTGAAGGCTACACCCCGAAGAGTACAACTTTCCATTCAAAGCATGTTTGCTTGGTCCCAGTTCTCTTAATTCATTCAGTGAAGAATATAACTCAATTCCTTTTGTGTTAACATGCTGCTAAGCTGGTGTTGTGATTGCATAACAACATACAGAAATATTAGTTGGATAGAAGTATATGTTGAGAAAGATCAGATCCTAACTGCATCGATAGAAGGGGTAAATTTTACAGTTGTCAGGAATTACAACCTGAGCAGTGACGCCTCGATTGCTTATAACGGATTTTGAGGAAGAGGTTTTGCTGACAACTGGACAGGAAGAGGAAATTAAATGATCTAAAAAGGAGTTCAACCCAGGTAATGCATTCTGGGAAATGAAGTGTTTTTCCCACACAGTTAACTGATTACCCAAATACCTTTTTTTTTTTTTTAAAGCAAGACAATATGCTTTAAATTTGACTTTTTAAAATTTAAAATGCATTTCTGCCTCCTGTTTGCTACTTCCTTTCAAAATCAGAAACAGAATTTTAACTGAACCAGAAGTCTGAATGCCCATCACTTGTTCTGTTGCAGATTTCATTCATTTTCTCCCAAACGCTGGTTTAACGGTTGACACATCAAAAACAAAAAAACAAAAGAAAACAAATGCCATTATCGGAACATGCCATCACTACTGTAAAATTATTCTGTATTTCTAGGAATATGCAAATCTGAAATTCCAACTGCAGACTTATTATGACTAGAACTGCTATCTAATTATGAGTGCTGAATCAATACATGCAAACTGAACCTCCGTACCTGGAACGGCTTGAAACGAAATGACTGCTGACCTAACATTTAACGTGGAATTTTAGGTGTGTCAACAAGGTACTAAAGGATGATTTTGCTAAAATTAATTGTAGAAATTAAATAAAGTGTATGGGCAATCTTTCTAATAACTCATACCCTCATTAAGCTATTTATTTTCAGCTATAATGATTATTTAGCAAGATAAATGTCCTAATATTTCTGCAATAAAAGGCCCCAAAACTTTTTGGGATTCTTTGTTAACCTTTTTAAACACCATTGTTTCTTTTTCTATAATCTGAAGAACCTATCCCCACTAAAAAGAACATTTTATTCCATGGATATTCTTTACTTAACTATCAAAACTTTATTATTAAGAGTGTATTAGCATTAGTAGACCAAGGTATCATGGGAGGTATAATGCTATTAAAGGCAGAGTGACTGCTGTTTTACACTTGTTTGCTTAAGTTATTGTTTGCAGCTGTTGGCATCTAGTGAGGACTGCACCACTTCCTGAAAAGTTTAACGTCTGGCAAAACCAATGTAAAACCCACAGATTAGGAACAAATACACCCACCCCACCTGTTTAAGCAAGAATACACTCCAGGTAATATGCAACAGGGGTGGGCTTAGCTGTTCAGGCACACCCTACGTAAATGTTCTGTTCCCCCTCCCATCTGAATCCAGTTCCTCTTGTTAAACAGTCATTTACTCACAAAGGAATTCTGCTATGAAGCATGCACAAAACCTTAGGGATTCTCTATTAAGACACTTGACTAAACAGCCCATGAGTGCTCTCTTTAAAAGCTGGCTGGACATGCAGACATGTAATTAAGATCAAGACGTAAAGGAATGCGAGAAGGGAGTCACCCTCCAGCAGAGCAATATTCTCAAACAGACAATTATGAGCATACCTAGTTAGTCAAATCCCTCATTCTGCGAGCTTGGCTGCATTACATCCACTTCCATACCTCTACTGCACTTGTTACAACAAGTAAGAACAGGACACCCTGCTAGAGGAATATGCTTTCAGGTAAGGGTGAGTCAGGTGTGGAGGACAGCCATGAGTTTACATACCATTCATAGCACGTGTCAAAGGTCATTCTGTCGTAACCCACATACCTAAAACATAAATTGTAGTTTGTTGACATTTGTTTTTAATAATTGAATAAAATACACAGTACTTTTTTAAAGGTTTGGGGTTGGTAAGATTTTTTTCTTAGCAAAACAGTAATATTATGATTCAAGTTACTGTTTTGTATTTTATTATATGTTAAAATGTAATTTATTCCTGTGATGCAAAGCTGAGTTTTCAGCAGCCCTTACTCCTGTGTTTTATTTCACTTGAGGATATTATTAGTAATGTTGAAAACAACTGTGTTGAAACCATGATATGTGTTTAAAATTATTTAATGAATACAATTTTAAAATTATATATATTATATTATATATTTTTTTTCAGTAACACTTTATTTTGGGGTCTCTTAATTAGTCCTTATTAGATACATATTACTAGAATATTAGCCATTTATTATTAGTAAATAAGCACATATTAATGCTTATTCTGTATGCCCTTATTCTACATCTAAACTTAACAACTATACTAACTATTAATAAGCAGCAAATTAGGAATGTATTGAGAGAAAAGTAGTAGTTAATAGCTAATAAGCTATTGCTACTGTACAATGCAAAGCAGTACAATAATCATTAACTACATCTACAATAATACAGTAAAAGTAATCTTGTGTGTAACTTTTGTTACTACTAAGTGGCTTTCAGCCTTTATTAACAGCCACAACTGGTCAAATCCTCAAACGTTACAAGTGTTAATGCTGCTTGCAGAGATCTGAGATATCGCTTTAATTTCAGTCTTTTTGAACTTGGATAAAATGCATTATTTACTGGTGTTGCTGTTGGACTTTATTGAGACCTTGAGCTTTACACACTGTGTGATCTGTTATTTTGTAATATTACCCAAGTACAACTGTAAAAGGGATCTTCATCAGAACAGCATAATCTATTCAAGTATTCAGTATTCATTTCCACTTTACTTGTATTACGTTTTTCACCTGGATTGAAGTATGTCAGTGTAGTAAATAAATAAAAAAACTTTTTTTCACCACCTATTCCTTGTTTCTCATTTGGGTATCGTTTACCTGTATCTTCTCCAAAACATCCCACTGCCGCTATGAGCGCCTCCCCCGTGTCGCCTCTTCCCTTGGGCTGAGTCAGTGCTTATGAAGCTTCCGGTGCAATGACTCACTGAACATAGTGATCTACTCTACTCAAAACAGAAGCTTGGCTGCTCCATTCAGCTGAGAAGGCCCAGGACAGAATGAGAAACTCGTGGAGACCTTTTAATGAGACCATATGACACGAGTGCCTGTGGCTGCCAGTGCTTAGAGTATAAACCTGGATCCACAAGTATCTGTTCCATCGTGCTGGTTTTAGAGTCATTTTGTTTTGACAGGAGAGATATCAAGGCTATATCAAGGACATTCCTAGGGAGGAAAGTCAGGAATAATTAAGGAGTGTTTTCACACATCTCAAAACATAATGGCATCGATAATGAGAAATGGGATATCAGGTTTCATGCCATGTGGTGTCATAGTCATAAAAAAACATTGCCATTCGTATTCCACAGCCAATGACTGATGAAATGTGTAAACAAAAGGCCATGGGATTAAATGGGAACAACAAAACAATGTGAGAAAATGGTGATTCTGACATGCCTGTTTTACACGTTCATCAGTACTCTGAATCCAGCATGTTTGGTGTAAAACATTGGCAACGTCCAAATGTCTTGTGCACTGGGAAGTGGACTTCACAAGGTGTTCAGCCATCTTCAGTGAGATTCCAAATCACTAAGAGCATGTTTGCTCAGTCTAATGGGCATTATGTTTATTTCGCCTCAGTTTTACCAAATTTACACAGAAAAAAATTCACAAAAGGTTTTATTAATGCATTAGGTATCATGACTACTTAACAATTTCTAAAAAATGTACTCACTTTTGTTAATTCATTAAACATTAACCAAGATTAATAAATACTGTAAAAAGTGTTTGTTGTTAGTTTATGATACCTAATCCATATAGTTAATTTTAACTAATCTCAACATTATTGTAAAGTTTTAGTGAAAACTGCATTGAAGTAATAATTTTCATGATAAAACGTTCAATTTGTATTTACTAATTTATACAAAAAAAAATTCTAATGTTCTAATTATTTCATTGAATTTTGCAGCATTTTTAAAAATTAAATACTATGACGGTGACAAACTCTTAATATCAAAAATATCTGTGTAAGTGTTAAATGCAAATAATAAATATCCACTAACTTAAGGGATTACAGTATATTTACATAATACAGTATCTACCTTATATATACACAAACAAATACAAAAATACATGCATACATAAAACTTTTTTTTTATTTACTTTTGAATACATTTTATTGTTAACACTTTATTTTACAGTTACACCTATTAGTTGCTTATTAGCATGCATATTACTACAATATTAGCCATTTATTAGTATTACTTAAAAATTCTACATGATCTTAGTCTACATCCCTAATGCTACCCAATACCTAAACTGAACTACCTTACTAACTATTAATAAGCCGCAAATTAAGAATGTATTGAGGTGAAAGTCGTAGTCAATAGTTAACAAGTGTTACCTATTGTAAAGTGTTGCCGTATTTTATATACAAAAGGATGAACTGATTTATAAATATGAATAATTCAGTTTAGATTATATGCACATCTTCATACTCAAAACCCCTTTCACTTAAGAGCAGTGAACACTATAGGGACCTTGTGAACTGCATTGCAGCTACTTTCGATACAAAATCCGAACTCTCTCCTTCTGTCTGCAGCTGAGCAATCTGTGTCAGCTCTCGTGCCTGATTATGAACATGTGCCATTGTTATTGAGGAGAGCTTGAACCGGGGGTGACCTTTCTCTTCCATGTGCATATTTGTTTGTGAGTGGGGGTTTGCAGGGTTGTTAGGTGGGCTGTCAGTCACTGAGGGGAAGTGAAGGGTGGAGAGGGACGTGGGTGGATGGAGGCGGGTAAGTAGGTGGCGGCTACAGGAAGCCACTGCAAATGTGCGTGTTTACGCTTGAACATGCCTGTATGTTTGTTTGGGGTCAAAGTAAATCCGTGATACACATGTGGAACAATTAATGCAAGCAATGCCCGTGATGGAGTAGGCATGACTAGCATATACGCCCACAGAAGACCACTTATAGCCACAGAGTTGGGCTTTCAAAGTGCAAGAAGCTCCATCAATCTGCATGCATCAGTTACATTACGAAGGTTATTAATTATATACCAACAAAACATTATAGCCTACATAGGCAGCTGTCTTCAAAAGCAACATCTAAACTTTCATGGCATCTCATAAGTTAATGATATGGAACATCATTCATATGCAGAAGTTTTAATTTAATATACATAGCAATCCTTATGTGAAGTGCATTAGACTTCACTCACAAATTAAATGCATTTGCTTTTAGAATGGTGCTTAAATAAAAACGCAATTAAATGAGAATACATGGAACTCAAATGTATAAAATGCTTTTGCTTAGCAAGGATGCATTAAATTGATCAAAAGTGGCAGAAAAGACGTTTATAATGTAACTAGATTTCTATTTCAAGCAAATGCTGTTATAATAAACTTTCTATTTGTCAGCGTGCAGAAATAAAGTATATGACGGCTTGCACACATACAGTATATTAGGCAAACAGGTTTTCAATATTGAGAATAATAATAAATGTTCCCTGGGCACAAAATCAACATATATGATAATTTCTGAAGGATCTTGTGACACTGAAAAGTGAATTAATGATGCTGAAAATGTAAATTTGCCATCACAAGAATAAATTAAGTAACACTTTAGAATAGGGAACACTAATTCACTGTTTACTATGAATTTTCCCTCAATAAATTTGTAATTTGAAGTTAATTCCTAATTAATAGTTAGTAAGTTAGTTGTTAAGTTTAGGCATTGTGCAGGATTTGGGACGTACTGTAGAATAAGGTCATAAGGTCATGTAGAATAAGGCATTAATATGTGTTTAATTAGTACTGATAAATGGCTAATATTCTAGTAATATGCATGCTAATAAGCAACTAGTTATCAAACTTGGTGTTACAATAAATTACACTTTAATATGTATTCTTTTTTTTTCCCCACAAAATAAAAAAACCTAGCAGATTCCACGTTTTTGAACAGTGATGTATATCACTCCATCAATGGAAACCCAGGTAACTGATACACGAGTTCATGTTGAAATATGTATGACACATCAATAAGATAAAGAAATGTCCACTTTGTCGAATAATACACACACACACACACACACACACATACACACAATAGAAAAAAGGATATAAATAATTATTTTAGTCATAGACAAAAGAAAGGCCATCACATATCTGCCTGGCCCAGAGTATCATGGAGTTTCTCAACTGCAGCTTGCTCTTCCCAATACTCCACCCAGAATTCACCCGTGTACCAGATGACAGAGACCACAGGCTGACAGCGCCTCATCTCCTCAGTGGGAGTGCTGGTGGTGAGTAAATGACAGAGGAGGAGGTAGCATTGACGGAGGCCACCCCACACAGCCCAGCCTATAACCCACACACTAGCACAGGGCCATGGCCTTTCAGCCAAAGCTCCAGAGATGCTACAAAACCTCACAGCGCAGCTCAACGCTCAGTAGGATGAAAGTCAGTGGAACTTCTTGTACACGCCAATGTGACACCCACGTGCACACTGGAAACCACAACTTATTAAACAGAAAATTTGAAAAGAGAAGAAAAAAGCAGAAATGCTTTCAACGTGGGGTTGTCAGAAATGTAAGAACACTATAGACAGCGGAGACAGTCCTGCCTTTATTTTGAGAGAAATGTTAGTTTGTGTTGTCAGCATTTCAGATGATATATTTTTGCGCTTCAAACTATATGGTGCTATAAAACAAGCAGGTGGCTGACAAATGTCCCGCACTAATGAGGCAAGGTTCTCTGGTGCTCTCAAGCTTAGATTGCTGCAGCGTCACAATGGCACAGTAGGACAATTGAACAAGCTGGCAAAACTCACCTGGCAAGCTGCAGCCTATTGCTAGCTCTGTCATTGAGAGGTCACCAAATGCTAGAGAATGCCAAAGGACACTGTAAGAGTCTGGCCCCCTTGCTAGTGGCTTTTAATGTCTCCTGGTGAAAAAAAATTACTGATGTCAGTGGAAAATTTGGCCTACCAAGTTGTACCAAGGAAGCAAAAATGCGCAATTCAGCCAGTATGACGATGGATATGAGCTCTCTTATAAAATCAGACAACTTATGCTTTACAAATATGATTTCCTGAGTATTTTGAGCAGTTAATGTAAAATGAACAGTGTTGAAGGAAAAGTAGACAAGAACTTTACACAAATATGGTACAAAACATGACCTGAATCAACTTGTCAACAAAAGGTGGAATCTGATCAAACTAAATATACACAAGCCTTTTAATTTTCTATTATTATTCTGTGGCTTTGCATTTCCCAAAACAGAAGACAGTTTGCATATGAATTCATTATCAGTGTAGTTCACCCAAAAATGAAAAATCACTCAGATTTTAACATTTGTTAAAGTATTTATCCTAAGGCCATTTAAAATATAGGTACCTTTTTACTTCAGTAGAACACTGATGTTTTTGGCCAAACACACAGTCCTTGGTAATTCATTCTTGGTCCTTGGCAAGTCAGTAAAAAAATTCTAATAATTTGTTAGAATAGGCAGAAACAGGTAAATTCTTGATTTGTAAAAAAACAACAACTTATTTTCATTATGTTCTGTCCACTTAAATTTGCAAAATTATTTTTTGTTGGGACTACATAAATAAATTTTGAACAGTGGATGTGTAGTTGCCATGGAATCACATTAAGAGTCAAACATACTGAACATAATTGTCATTTTAAGTGTTTTTAATTAAAGAAAGTTACATGTTAAGAGTTGTTATACATGTAATGGTGAGTTATTTTGGAAATTTAGAAGAGGTTTGGAAGTTAGAAAAAAATTTGAGAAGAGCGGCGGGTGCTGGCAGCTTCATTGACTTGATTCGTTCAATGAGCAATAACTCTGCTAATACCAGTTCTGAGAACAGTCTTCTCTGCGTAACCCCTTATGTATGTGTTACTTCTATAAATGTGATCATTTTACATGATTTTACACGATTAGGTAGTAATAGGTCACTTTCATTCCCAAAAGAACAGTTTTAATCCAAGGCTAACTTTGAAACAGAAATAGATCCATTCTTCTTGTAAGAGTTCTTGTTCAAATTGAGTTTTTTGTTCTTGAATTGGCCTTCTGTTGCTAAAGCACAAGTACAAATGTCTTATCATTACCTCACTGCTTTAACTGCAAATCATGGCTGCTACAGATAGCATGGAACTAAAACAATTCATTTACGTTCCACAAATCTCCCTGATTTTGCTCTCCGAAAACAGTGAAATTCCACAGCTTTGGTGGAATGATCTCAGTGCCCCTTTGGAGCAGGGCTTGTGTGGGAAGGAGGAGAGGAGGGACTATAATAGCTAACAGTGGATTTACATTCTTTGTTGAACATAATGGGGGAGCCAGAGGGGCTGTGAGCCAGGAGGGAGCTGCCCCACTGCGATTCCTCCTGTGAAAACAGCAACCCCGTCACTCACCGCACAAGTACCTCATTATCATCCACAGTCACTTGTAAGTAAATCACTCCAATGCGCTGCAGCAGAGGTAAGCACCCGACCAACATGTTCAATGCAAATCATACACAGAAAAATTTCAACAGCAGAGGCTTCAGAGCGGTTAGGGCATAATACAAAACATAAGACTAACACGTCTGGTTTAAAAGCAACAGAGCCACTCTGAGCGAACCCTAAGGGAGGTTTTTCAATGTTTTGGGGTTCATCTTGAGGAGATTTCCTTGTGGTATTTGACTCCTCTGACCTCTCTCAAAAGGTCTGGATTTGCGTACCTTGGGAAAGTAGGAATTTTTGCCTGAGGTTGGTTTAAAGTACCATCAAACTTGTTATCTGTTGTAATGATTTATTGCGGCATCTGTCTCTGTCATAGTACCGTGAGTGTTGACCCAATGGCTCTTTCATAAACATGGCTCTCATTTGATGTAAGCCCTTGGCGTGATTTATTCATCTCACGGGCATGGCGAGTAGGTTTGTGTTACTGCTGTGCTGCTGTGCTACTGAGCGAGTTTATAATAAACATCTCAAACATACGCTGCTTAATATTTTACACAAAGGAGACAGTTTGAGCAGGATGTTGTCGTCTAATAGCTTCTGAAGTCATCACTTTTTGATTGGGCTAATACGATTGCCATTCTGAAAATAAAACAAATCTAGACACATATTACTTGTTATGAGTCATTTGGTATATTAAACAGTTCAAGATTTTAATTCACTGAATATGAGTCAAACATATTTTAGCAGAACAAGTTCATACGTGTGGCCAGTGCGTTTTGTTATTGTACAATACAGGACAGAAATATGTTCACGGGCATTTTGAGATGCACAACAGGTTTTAGGGGGAAAAATGTAAAGAAAAAAAGGTGTCCCACTACACGAAAGAAATAAAAAATGAGCAACCACATATCACAAATTTGATTAATAAAAGGAGATAAAACTTTCATGACCTTTCAAGCTTGAAAAATGTCCTCTCTACATCCTGTTGTGGTTCTGATTTAAAAACTGATGTTAAAATGGATTTTGTGGGTCACCTCACATGTTGATCAAATCCTTCTTTCTTTTTTACATTAAAATGGCAAGCTAATTCATAATTGGAGTTATTTGTCAAAGCAGAATTGTATTTCTATCCTGTTTATTTTAATGTCTGTGCTGTATATCTTGCAGGAATTTGAAATCAAATTTGAGTTTTATCTTTCAAACGACAAGAAAACTACGAGTTACTTTAAAAAAACTTCATTATTTCATTTCATTATTTACTGTCTTACTCCCATTTTACCTCACTCATTATGATTAGGCGAGCCAATCAATAAAACAGCTGCTGTTTATACACTAGAATATAGAGTACATTTCTGTATGACTCTAAGTACTAATAAATTGCATTGTGCCTCAAGAAATATAATAATAATAGTAATTACATGTCTGAACTTGTAACACCTTGTGAGACTTCACACAAGCAAAAAACTTTTACTTGTTATCAAAAGTTACGGCAGCCTGTACTTTACATTTGTATTATTAATCGGAATGTGACAGTGTAATGATCAGCTGGATGTGCCAGCAAGACTTTGAATGGCACTCCAGCCCTCCATAAACTGTGTGTGTTTGTGTTTATGTCTTTTTCCATTCCTGGACTCCATTCCCCATAATGCACCTCTCCTCACAGCTGCTGCTGGTTTGGTTCAATCATTCAATCAGTGCCACCTGTGTATATATACCAGTCTGTTTGTCTGTCTGTTACAGATCATTGTTTCTATGTTTTGCCGTCAACCCTAGCCTTGTTCATTCGTGTTCCTGTATTCGTTGTGATCTGTCATTTGGATCTCATTTCTGTCATAACAGACAGTGTGGATATGCTATGCTAAATATTCACATACACTAGAAATGTTTAATTTCAAATTAAAATACCAAGGCTTGCTGAACATTTAGTAGCAGATTATTAGATGCGTTTAAGATTTGTATAAATGCTTGAGGCTCCCATTTCTACCACTTTGTCTTTAGGAGAAATCTTTCTTTAATGAATTTAAATGAAGTAAAGTATTGTTCAACTCAATGCCACAGCCAGACTACGGGTAACAGCCACTCTGCTTTCGAAAGACTAAGAGATTAATTTGATGGATCTTTCAGCAGAGCACTTTAGTCTATAGCACCCTGACATTAGTCTCCTCCCTCCAGCCAAGTGTTCTTCGCACATTTCCTTTCATTTCGTGATTGAGGCCTTCCGCCTGCACTCAGTCGCACTACCTGTCACACGTTCAATTATTGCCAGCCACCATGAACATTAGATCTGCTCTTTGCCTTAAACATGAAAAAAAGGGAACTCATTTGTGTCACATTTTCTTTCGCTCGAACATCAGAGAGTGGCTGCATGCGGAGAGTAAACGCAAGCTTTGGAAGGCAGCTCTTTTCTTATCTAACAAAAAAAAATGTCAAAAGTACGAGCAACATAACCAGCTTGTGGCCATTTCGTTCCTGATTTTCTGCGAGTGTGTGATGCACTTGCACGCATACACATACATACACACACGCACCGCGGGGGTGTTCGCTGAATCGCTGAGTACCGAATTGAAATGCACTCAGTGGATTAGTGCTATTTGAGAGAGGAGTGCCTCTCCGAGGGGCTGAATGTGCCGCAGGAAAACTGACCTGCGCCCATCACGATTAAAGCCGCCCAGTTTGTTATGCAACAGCGCTACAAGTGCAGTCAGACAACTCCTACAGCTGTTTCATGCAGGAGTCACGACTCAAATGTGTAGGCTTTCCATTACCTTTTGTCCGCTACCGGCGCTGATTTTTCACAGACTGCCGCTGCGACCCATTGTAGCCCTCCTCCACCCCCACACGCTGGATTGTGAGCCCCCGTTTTGGAGAGTTTCAAATGGAGATGGAGGTGGTGGGGTGACCCCTCGACAGAGTGTGGGAAGCCCGTTTGGGCACCGAAGGGCTGATTAAGCCTTCCACATCCCCTGTTGTGCTCCACTGTGATGTAACACCTTCTCCTAGACGAATGTGGTGCACAAAAGCTTCAGCAACCCTGATGAATATAATAGGAGAAACATTCAGTATGTGAGTGTTTGAGACGAGAAACCGAGGGTGATGAATAAATATGAAGCCAGCCTCCGTTGCTCAATTCATCCCCATCTGGATGGACCGGGAAAGCCACGTACGAAGGCTCTCTAGTTCCATTCGTCTCTTTATATTTTGCGTTCTGCGCCGATGGTCGAGTGTATGCTGGCGTCTATGTATGCATGCATGTGTGGGTGTTTGGTAATGTGATTCTGCCGCACCATTATCCTAACAATCCCTCGCATAGCGACTACGGCGTCACCTGTCTATTGAGCCAAAAGGTTCAGTGGCATACGTTACTACATCTTTCTAAAGGAATTACAAATATTTTGGATCAGCATGCTAAAGTGAAGATTATGATGACACCCTAGTAATTATTAAAGTCATTGTAAACTTGAGGTTTTTGTTCTGGTTAGTAATTCAATTTGCTGGTAACCCTTCATAACTCGAAAGTCATGACTCATAAGTGGGTTACTGTGATCGTTACTTTAGATCCACATAATTAGCAATTTCTTCAGAAGGAAGAACGCTTGAATCATTCCTATTCAAAACCTTTCATATATCTTTCTTATACCTCAGAAGTTTACAATGAAGTCAGTCAATATTGGGACGTTATGATACTTTTCACTTTAAATCACTGATCCAAGTTATTAGTAGTTCCTTCAGAAGAATTTGGTACTACATGGGTGATTACTAGTGGGTTACCACAATCTTTACTTTAAAATTAATTATACATTATGCATAATTCACATTAGTTATGAAGCTGTATACAGTAGGGCTTAGAAGTTACACAGGAAGGATATATGACAAAAATAGTAGTTATTGCTTATAATGAACTACCATTTACAACTGTTACGCACTAAATCAATATTCAGAGTTTCTTGTTGTTAGTAGTTACACAAATAGTGCATAAGTCATTTAATCCTGTGTAGTTATTCATTAACAATGAAACAGTATTCTAAAGTGTACTATACAATCACAGTCTCAGAAATAAAGGTACAAAAGCTGTCACTGGGGCAAGAAGCTCATGAAGGGGATGTGTCTGAAATATCAGTCTCACAGTGAATTGCTCTCTTGAAGTCAGCAGGCTGGGAAACTGCAACAAGATGCCAGAGTTTCTCTTAATTATTTTTAATGCTCTGTTTCATACCCCTTCAAAGGTTCTTTTCTGTGCAACACACTAGAAACACACTTCCACACTAATTCATGTCTTATTATTACAGAACAATATACTCGGAACAATAGCATCTTACTGATTGCCACACAAAATAGTTTTGACTCATCCCTCAGTTTATAAGAATGAATAGAAAATTAGTTTACAGTAATACACTGAAGCCTTTTGGCTGGAGTTTCTGTTAAAGCACAAACTTTAGAGAGATGTAGAGACCTGTCAGATGATCTGTACCTAACTGTGCTTGTTATATAGTTATACATCTCCCATATCTCTCCTGTATTAACAAAAATACTAAATTACAGGCAATGATGTCAAGGAATTCCTGCACTCAAGTTACATGACAACACGTTTTATGATTATACTTGCAAAACTTATAGTTGCACATTAAATATTTATTCGACAGGCTGCCCACTTCCCTGCGAGGATTCTATTGTGATCACATTACTGTGGACATCCATTGTTTTACAAAATGAGGGACAAGACTAAATTACTGTAATCAACAGTGTGCTGCAGATGCTGTTTAAAGAGATTCAGTTGTAAATACTACGTAAAATATCCCTTTAAATACATCAAGCTACCACCAGGACATCTTTCAGGACTTACAGTACAATCAATCACTCAATCAATCAGTGTTGCATTGTCATGAACATTACCATTCTCTTTGCATAAGCAAAGTTTCCTGACAAATGCAGTCTGTTATTCGGTTCTAAATACTAATATGGCTACACTAATTTTCAAAACAATCAGGCTATTCAGATTAACTTCACAACTTTCATGTTCATGTTTATAAATTAATTACATTAATGGTTGCTTTCCCACTGAGCAAACAGTAGCAGTATTTAATAGATAATGCAAAGAAATTAAGTTGGAGAACAATATCAGTATCTCTGTTAATCGTCAATTGTTAAAAGCAGGCTTTTAAGCATTCTGCCCAGCAACCTGACAGCATCTCTACTCAAACCAGGTCTATTAAATCTAGAAAAGATGTGTCTGCCTGAATATCAGTGGTATTTCACTGTGAACGTAACTAAGACAGGAGCATGAACCAACAGGATTGTTATCATTTTTGTACCATTTGCCTTGAATGAACTTGTGGGATGGTATGTCTTAGTCACACATGCTTTAGGGGCTGGAAGTTTCACTGAGTGACAGTGAAAGGGAACAATAAATTAAACCTAAACATTTTCATGCACTTACTGACGCTACGAGAAAACAAGGTTTTAGGGAGCAGCATTTAAAGAAATGATTCACCCAAAAAATTACATTTGCTGAAGACAAACTTACCCTTTGGCAATCCAAGATTTGTGGGTTTCTGTACTGCAGCAGATTTGAAGAAATTTAGCACATAGCTGATCAATGGATTTTTTTGGCTGGAAGAGGCAATTTAAAGTTAAAACCTTACTTGTGGATTATTGTGTGGACTATTCTGATGGGACGCATTCAGATGATGTAATGCTACAGTTCTCCAAATCTGATGAAGAAACAAACTCTTCTTTATCTTGGATGGCCTCAGACTGGTGGTAATTCCATTTTCAGCAAATATGAATTTTTGGGTGAACTTTTCCTTTAAATTGTGACTTCTTTATTGCCTTAATTAATATTTTCAGTTCATCTCTATGCATATCACCTTTTTTTTGCTAA